>VZSC01000701.1:143030-167950 GCA_013398225.1 Steatornis caripensis | reverse complement strand
CCGCTCGAGTCTGGGGGAGCACCCGGCCCCCAGCCTCTCGCCGAGCAGTCACCTCATGGCCTTGCAGTCCTCGTGGCCCGTGGCGGCCCCGGCAGCCCGTGTGCCCGGTTAGCCAGGGGAACTTCGCAGAGCCTTGAAGTCCTGTGGAGTCAAACGCTGCAAAGAAACGGGCCTAGTGGAGCCGTGTGCAGGGGCTGCGCGCTGCCACGGAAGCGAACACGGGCTACAGACACTAATGGTGGCCCTCTAGCATGGCACTGATGCTCAAAGCCTCAGTTACGATCGCTGCTGCCTCCTGCCAGCTTCCCTAGAGCCAGAGTTCGTTCAGATTCTGAAACCTGCATGTGACCCGAGCCGTGGCAGCGCCTCTCTTGGCAAGGCCTAGGGCTTGGTTTTGGCAGCATTCCCCTAGGCCACAAGGCAGCACGGCCAAGGACACCCCGCGGGCGGAGAAGGGAGCGGGAATGCGGCTGTTCCTCAGCTGGGGGGATGCGGGGAAGAGAGGCGGGCCATGCTTCCAAGCCCAGGTTACACACCTTGTGACCTTGTGACAGCTGGGGGCAGGAAGGGGAGAAGAGGAGCGGGACAAGGAGGCCCAGCATCCATGTCCCACCGGGCAAGGACCGCTCCTGCAATGCAAGCGTGAAGGGGTCAGAAGAATGACAGGCAGGGAAACGGTTGCACGGGCGCAGTTCAGCCATCCAGCCTTTAAACATCGCTCATGGTAGAGAAACATAAACACACTTGGAGGGCAGCAGGCATGAATAACGGAGGCAGACTTTCCTTTAAAGGGGACATTTTGGCTCAGATGTTCTGCAGTCTTAGTGTCATGGGGGACCTGAATGTTCTCCCCACAAGCAGCTACAAACTAATTGCCATTGCTGTCACGTCTGTAGACACCAGAACGGATTTCTCTCTTGCTCTTGCGTCTCCCTTAGCGGACATAGGCAGAGACAGTAGAAGTCTACTTTTCCCCTGAAAATCACAACTAATACAACACAATAAAGCAAAATAATTAAAATGTTACATTTTTGCCCTCTTGAGACTTTTATACAGCAGTCTTAGTGGGGAGAGGGAGGCATGAAAACACCAGGCCTGTAGAGATCGGAAGAGCCTTACGCTTCCACTAGCACAGTTTTGGTACAACCCTCGAGGCAGGGTGTGCTTTCCCTAGGTCACTCGTATGCCTTTTCAGTGCAAGATGACTCAAAAGAAAATAAAACACTTCATTTTTACTGATTAAACAGAGGTTATTTATAGTTAGTACTGGGATATAAGTTACATTTCATAGGGGTCTATGGCTTGCTCTGCTGCCATCTGGACACAAGCATCCAAGTACCCTTGCACTTTTAAATCAGATAACTTTATTTTTTTAATAGACAACTCAGACATCAACATCCAAGGAGCTCCCTAGCCAGCCTCTCTAAAGTTATTTGAAACCCCTTCAGTTACTAAGCCAAGCATTAACTCTTTTAATTTAGTCAGATGTGTTGCTAACTGACACTGCCCCCGCTAGCAGGAGAGGTGACTTGGGCGTTTGGTAATACAGCACTGTACTAATAGCACGCATACAGAAGTCAGTAACTAAACTGCCCCTTTACATTACAATATTTGCTAATTTTAGGCAGCTAACCATGCTGCCAACAGTGGAGAAAAGTCAGGAACAAAGTTGCAGTTCTTCTGCCCACCCAGCAAAACAGAGTTGGAGGATTAGAGCACCGGCTGATCCAGGAGGCCTATATTTAAATACAGTCTATAAAAAAAACTGCAGGAGTGCATATTTGGAAGAGGTGGTGTTAGGACGGCAACCAGAGCCAAACCACAGAGGAGTATTTACTTGCATTAAAGGAAGAGATTTGGGACTCGAAAAAAGGCAGGAGCAGCAGTTGTTGTATGTCTACCTCCAGAGATACTTAGTTAATTAAAGAATCCTTCCACCCATACGAAGCATTTTCATTATGAGAGACAAAAGAGCAAGCTGATCCTAGGGTACTGCAGTAAGAAAAATTTTATATTACAGCCTTGCACCAGCACCTGGAGAGCCCATCATCATGCTGTGTCCTCTGGGACTATTTACCAATACCCATATTGCCATTTCAGTCAGGTGGAGAAGTTGCACATCCATGGAGTTCGCTCTGCAGCAGCCCAGACTGTTTGAAAAGCAGTTTAGTAAACATGGAGAAGACTTGCAGTAAGTGGCAAGCTTCCTCGCTTGGGCAGCACATGCTCACTCATAAATCTCACACAGTCCAGCATTTTTCGGAGTTCCTAATAAATAAATCAAGAGCTACTTTCTTTTTTTCCCCTCCAAATTCTTTTCTGCCATTTAAGAGCATAGTCAATGGCAGCACCTAGTGAATGAGATCCTTCAGTCTAGAGGAACATCATGCAACAAGGAAGAGCACAGTGCAGGAATGTTACTTGTCTTCAGCCTCACTATTTGTAGAATTACAATGCACATGAGAGAGTTGCTCAGAATTTAGTTGTGTGTCACAGGGCAATTTATAGCTAGCTAATCCAGCAAATCACTAATCTGTTCTCAGATTTTTAATATCCTATTGATTAAGATATAAATTACTGTGTCAAATTGTTTCCTCATTCCCCACAAGAATGCGATTACATAGCATGTAGATGACGTGCTATACAATACCAACACATTCTAAAACATTTGCAGATATTAACTGTCAGTAAAATGCAGAGTAAGAAAAGAATTGGACTTCGAGGGTCATAAAGCCCAGCAATTAAGAAATAATTATATCCACGTTCAAAAAGATCAAACAGTAAATTCCAATGTAATATTTCAGCCCTGTGTGTGAATCGTTACTTGCGGCATAAAAGGGAATGAAGTATTCTTAAGTGTCCACACCCATTATGATTGGCAAGGGAAGAAAGATTTGGAGACGGTTTGAAAAGGTTGCCCAAGGTGACTTGGCAGCTCCAGGCTTTTGTCTGTTTCACTGCTTCGCTGGGTTTTTCTGCGGGAAATCTTTGTTTTCTGGGGTTATACAGCTCTCCCTAATGATTCTAGGTATTCTCAGAAGAGTCTGGACTTAAGCGTGTTCATCACATCACACAGCCTCCACTCCAGTGAAGATTAAGGTATCTAAGGTGATACGTGGTTGTTGGCCTGTCCTGCAGGATCAGTCCCCCGGGGCAGCCAAATCTGCTAAGACGCACAGGGGAAGACTGACAGCAGACAGTATCTGCAGCGCCCGCTGGGCCACTCCTGCCGCAGCTTCCCAGAGGAAGGGAAATAGATCCTAGGGCACATTTTTAAGGACTCATCATACTTCTTACCAAAGTCTGGGGTTCATTTTGCATGAGGATAGGAATGAGTTTGGAGAGAAAATCCCACTTATTAAAAGGGGATGGGGAGAGGTTCAAGAAATGCTCAGATTCTGATGCCTCCTTGGCCCGTTCCTGCATACCTATGTTCTGCAGGGTGATCTGGGCCCTGAAGTACGATCTGGTTTTCCTGGCACAGCTCCCAAGAGTTTTGAATAGTTTGTCTGGGTCTCCTTTAACTGCTGCCTTCTCCAATTAGCCTAGTTCTCTGCAGGTGTTAAGCAACGCCTTTACAAATCACTTGCTCTCCCAGCTTACAGTTTCATAGTGCTGATGTTCAGCAGAAACAGCACAGATAAATTTTGAGTTTCATTGACAACACAGCAGCTCAGATAGCTTCACTTCTTGGGCACCTCCGTTACCAGGAAAAGGTCAGACTGCACCTTTACATCCTGGACATAGGGGTTTTTTTGTTTGTTCTTTTTAACACAAACACATTTTCCTAATGAATGTTCTCTGGGTTTGCAGACTTGAAAGTTTTCCCAATAAATCCTAAAGTATACTTCACGCCAGTATTATTAGCAGGTAACCACACAGAAGTTGCCATCTTAAAAACTTTTAACACATTTTTTGCGTCAAAATCCTTTTTTAGTTAAAGTCTACTTGGCGGTAGCCAAAGCTACCTGGGCACAGCCAGCATGCTATCACCTCATTTGCACTCGCTTCGTGGAACTGAGTTTGCTACAGCAGGCTTTGTACCGTCTGCATTCTGATCAGGAAACAGGCTGTGAGAATATTAGGGGACTTAGAAGAAAGGAAAAAGGCAAATCCTAAGATCTTCATCCGTGTGTGAAACAATAGAAAGACTTGAAAAGAGCAGGCCATTAATAGAGACCAATTCAAACTAAAGGCAGCAAAGTACAAAGGGCAAACGAAGGTGGAAACAGAAAGTCACAGAAGATGTTCAGCTTTGAGGTTAGAAATAAATGGGTTCTGTGGCATACTTTGGAAATTCTGTGCAGGGAAAAAAGTCATTAAACACTTAACACAGAACAAGTCATTCTTCCCCCTTGGTAGATCATCAGCAATCTAGGACACTTCAGTACAGCCA
Source organism: Steatornis caripensis (assembly GCA_013398225.1). Taxonomy (NCBI): domain Eukaryota; kingdom Metazoa; phylum Chordata; class Aves; order Caprimulgiformes; family Steatornithidae; genus Steatornis; species Steatornis caripensis. Next base: position 163,554 of record VZSC01000701.1, on the reverse strand, counting down.
GCTGCATGCAGGCCCCCCACTTCATATTGCACATTTTTATTAAGTCAGACAATCTCATTGCCTACTTTTCCTGTGTCTTAACCAACACTTAGCACAGGGACAGAGCAGCTGCCTAAAATGCAGGAGTTGGCAAAGGCATGGCAATACTGGGAGAAGAGAAATGCTTGCCTTGTAGCTGGGTCATCACTAAAATCATCAGCCCTCTGTGTGTGATATTCACTTGTAGGGCTGGAGCTCTCCTGGATTTCTCAGCCTTTCATTAATTCCTCATTAGTTAACCTTGCATAGAGGTAGTGATCAGTGTTTCATGCACAGAATAGCAAACAGAAAAATTTTCCAAGGTAGGCAATTAAGACAGTACGTGTTCGGTTTAATCACCTTTTAAAGGATGACTAGTACCAACATTTTCACACTCGGGTGCTCCAAGTGACCTGAGTTGCTTCTAACCTCCCAGCGCAGGACACGGGAGGTGTGCTGGAGCCAGGCTGTAGATCCAGTCAGTGGCTGAATCTACAGCTGAAAAACATGGTACAGAAAGAGGAACAGGGCTGTTGCGACAAGGCAAAGCATAGGATGAAGTGGAAACAGGAAGCACCAAATGTTTTTTCCCCAGTACTTCAGGGACAGTACAAGAGAATTCTGTGTGCGACAGTTCTCCCCTGTTCAGACCTGCAGGAAAGCACCGCTCCCATCCCCACCCCCAAAACCTCAAGTGAAGCAGTTAGGAGAACACATCTGCTGACAGAAGTGGCACCAGAGCCATTGTCTAAGACACCTCTGTGCTAGTTACTGCATTGGCTGCAGTGCTGCTAGAGTTGTAAGGCAGCACAGTACTGTACAGACACCGTTTAAATATCTGTAATACCTTGAGCAACTCCAATGTGGAGAGATGCCCTGCAAGCAGGGCGAGGTGCTCTCAGCAAAAAATGCATGTGGTTTTGGATCCCTGCTGGAAAATACATCAGCTCTTGAAAAGAAGTTATAAAGGCCTGATGATAGATTTATGTAGAACAATTACACATTTTTGTAGAACTACTGCATTTAATTGCAGAACTATACATATTGCTATGTAGAACTGTTCTTGTTCACTCCTATGGAACAGTAAACCTTCCTACATGCTGCATTTTGATTGCTACTGCATTACTGAGATAAAGCCTCTGCTGTGCAACTGTAACTACATGTGGTGCTGCAGTGCTTGTCATTTACAGAGAAAAAAAAAATTGGACTAACATTGTCATCAACACCAGAATCCTCTTGACTGACAGGGGGCACAGCTCAATATAAATACATGGGCATCAGCTAATACATTGCTTTAGCAGCCTGAGGCCACACAACTTTTATGTATCAAATAGCAATGAATGTTATCTACAGGCTTACATGGGGAAAGAGGAGGTGCAGTGAGCTGAGGCATATCAAACAACACTTTCAAGTATTATTTTGCAATAAACTACATACGAACGGCATGGCCAGAAGTGAATCTTTGTCAGCCATCAAGAAGAAGATCTGTTGCTGCCATGAGAAACTTGGGGGTTGGAAAAGCAATACTAATTGAACAGAGTGGAAGAGTCTCAGACCTCCACTGGTACTCAGATTTGTACCCCATAGAGGCCTTCATGAGTGGGACATGGACTCCAATCCTGCCAGGCCACCTGCGGCACTGTGATACTACTTCTCATGGTGGTCTGTGAAAACAGGATGAAACAAGCTGGATTGTGAGACACATTCAGAAATCACGTCTTTGTGACTGCTCAGGCAAAGGCCATCCTCCATTCACTTTGCGCTGCACACCGTGGTCTCCAACATGGATCCTCACGGATGCAGCTGTTTCACAAGCGAGCAGCATGTTGGATGGCTAAAGATAAAGAGGCAAGAAGCACGGTGCCAGCAGGGTCAAGGCAGGCCAGTGGGAAGCTGATGTGAGCGATGTTGCTCAGTGTGCAAGTTGCCTGCAGCCAACACGCTTTTTCAGGATTCCCAAAATAGTGCTTATCATAAACAGCAGATTTATTGGGCAGCACGCTGCTTTGCTTAATGCCTCCTACTGTCCCTGCCAGACTCCTACCCCAGAGGTGGCAAACCTAAGAAATATTGAAAAGTAGAAACTTTTTCTAGAACATCTACCATCAAATTATATGGCAAGTATTCAGCATCACAAAAGGTACCTTGCGTCACTTTTGTTACATCTTCAGACATCAAAATCCAAAGTTTTTATTTTGCTAACAAATACATTTTGGAACCACCTCCTCCCCCTTAATACTCTGTAACTTTTTCTCAGTGCATGTTGCACCATCTTTTTCTAAAGATTTCCACTACAAATATATGAGACTATTCAATTCCCCATATTCCCCAACCCCATCATATCTTTGCTTTCATTAAGATTTTCTAGGACATTTCAGGTTTTCTTCACAGTTTTGAGACACTTGCTGGGAGGGAATACGTTTCCAAACTACTTGTTTTCTCACGAAAACTGGATTTTGCCTATGTGCCAGAATCAGCAGGCATTTTATAAACAGCTTTGGACAATGACGGGAAATGATGCAAGATCTCAGGCCACTCCACAGAGGGCAACTGTCTGAAGTGCTCAGAAAGGGAGATTTGCACCATTGACCACTACACAGGGCAAAGAAAATAATGCACAGAAGCAGCGTTTACTGCGGAGGGTATCAGGCTTATGAAACACGAGATCTCTATCTCATTACAGCTCAAGCAAAAAGTCTATTTGCTTGTAACTGCGCTACAATGAAAAAACAGGAAAATTAATTTTTCCTTTGAAGACGAAAAACTGACCAGAATTGTCTAATTTGCCACTTTGTCTTTCACGCTTGAGGAGAAGCTTTCCCCTCTATAAATGCCAACACACGCATTGGAGGTTCTCCACACTCTGATTGGTGCCAAGCACTGGGATCATCTTCTTACCCTAGCATTTCCCATCAGCTTCAGCAAAGGCTCTTTCAACTCAAACTACTTAAACAGGCTCTAGTAATAACTGCTTAGATGTTAATCTGTATCTATTCATCTGATCCCAAGAACTGTTCCTCTGTTCCTCTTTGCAATAGTAATACAGAATGCAGAATCAACTCACAGTCTCATTTTGTTTCTGTCAGCTTCCACGAAGATAAAACCCAGTAATTTATCCCCAAATAAATGCTTTATATGGAATAGGGGCAAACTCTCAGCTCTCTTAAGTCCATGGCAAAACTCTCAAGAGATTTAACTTCACTGCAGTGATGCCAGCGTTCTCCCCCACTACCAAGTTACTCCTCTAACAGCAGCAAGCACCTTTCAGCCCACTCCTCACCACGCTTTCACACCGCTGATGATCGAACAATGTGCTATACGTGGAAGACTACAAGTATTAGTGTGAGAAATAGATACGCACCTCTCCGGCAGATGTGCTTTTTGAGTCATTCAGTCCAGAGAGCAACACATTCGAGTCCTCTATGTTGCCGCCTTGCAGTTAAGCATTGCGGGGGACTGGAAGAGTTGGCCTTGAAGCAGCCACAGACGGGTCTCCTTTCTGCACTGGGCACTAGAAGTGCAAGAGCGTGTAAGCACACCACTCCTCTGCACAGGGCCATCATCACAAACACCCACGGCTCTTTCTCCTGCGGACCCAGGATCGGGGAGGCTAGCTTGAGGTTTCTGCTGAGATTTTATTTTAACACAGAATTGCATATTTGATCCCTCTCACGACCATACCTCAGAGGCACCCTGCTTTCAGGATTGGATGGTTTCTACCCATCATTTGTGAGTTATGTGGTTCCATGACGGACAGAACAGCCTAGAAGCGCTCCTGTCTATAAAAAGAGTAAATAATACATGACAAATTTTTTGAGCTTTTGTACTGATTTTACCCATTTACCCATGATCTAAATTTCTGTAAGTCTAAAGAATAATTTGATTTTTTTTGCGTTAAAGACATTAAATCTGACTGATTTTTTGTTATTTTGGAAATGTAAGATTTATTACCTCTATTAGAGGTGTGACAGTGCTGAAACTGGGCCATCCCAAAATTTCTGAGTTAAAGGCTGTGCAAACAGAAATGGAATACACCTGTCCACATATGCATTCCTGGATGTAAAAGCAAATCCACGTGTTAGTGGGTGTTCACACACTGTGTGTGTGCAGGAGAGAAGGGTACAAGAGAAGGTGGACAAGACTGTCAGCCTTTGCAGAGCTCAGTGACAGCTCCAGTGCATGAGATCCAACTGTCCTTAATGACCACAAGCATAAAAAAACCCTGAAATTGTAACCCCAGACTTCATTCTTTTCTGCACTTGGAAAGAAATCCTGTGTATCTTTTTTGCTTCTTGGCCTACAAGGAAATGCATGTCACACGCCTGTTCACTGCACCACTGGATAGCTGCCTCCACAGAGACATGTCCTCGTACAGGGCTCACGCGGACCGCTTCTGAGCAATGCCTCCGTAGGATACTCCAGTGCTGAGAAATCACTGAGAAGCAGTCCTAAAACCAGAAAGTTATCTCGTATAGGTAAACATTTCACTGTATATTTATGCCTAGAGGTTCCCTCATGATCTGAATAGCAAGATTCACTTTGCAGGTGAGCTGGAACTAAGAAAGATCAAAGAGGTAGAGAAACCTTCTGCTTTTTAGTACATTAGCATTCTCTTATCTCCAGCATATCTCTAAACACTTTTCAATCAATCACATTCAGTCAAAAGCTGGTAAACCAAAACTTAAGAGACACAGCATACATCTAAAGCTATATTTCATGACAGGGGAAAAGGTATTCCTCCCTCATTCTTTGTGTTTTATGAAACACTAGAGAACCAGTTAAGCCTCAGTTAAAATAAAATCATTTGCTGACAAACCTATTTTAGTAAACGAAAAAAGTTGCTAACCATTATCTTAAACCATTATCTTCATATTGTTTAATCTGGACGCTCTCAAAACAAAAGCAATGGAGATGATTCAAATGAGAGGAGTTTCAATCTTTGGGTCAACTCTAATTGCAGTACTTAGTTCTCATGATGGCTGCAATTCAACAGACTGCAACACGATCATAGCTTTCGTGTGTGCTCCTCGACCTACTCCAGCATTGCCCTGGGTGACAGCAAGAGCTGCCATGTGCTTCCTATCTGTAATCTGATGTCCCCAGTGGCTCACAGCACCACAAACCACCTGAAAGACCTTCTGTTCCCTTGCATCCATCCTCACAGAAGTTAGGTGCACAAATCCATTCACTCGTGTTCAGTAGCGAGACACTATTTGTGACAAGGTCAGGCTGTGCAGTGCGAAATCTCACTTGGCCACCCAAAGCAATGAAGAATCTGGCTTCACCCACCAGACAGCGGTGGGAAAACTCTTCCTGGTAGTGCGTGTCTTGAAATGGTGGCCCAGAGGGCTAAGACTGCAGCTCACAAACCTCTCAGCTTTTCCTTGCTGCTAAGTTTTCCAGGACAGACAGCCTCTCTAGCTACAGACTGTCTTGGAAAAGGTATATCCCAGAAATCAAGGATGGACATAAGCCTCAACCCTTGCTTTCAGAGTCGAACTATCCTGCCAGGGCCGGACTATAAGTCTCATTACCGCTGCCCAGAGCATCCTGCTCCAAGGGCAGCTCCAGGAAGGACTTAACCATCTCAAGCCTGTCTATCAGAGACGCTTCACAAAGACTTTATGAGACAGCGCAATATTCCTCAAAACCAAGTTGGTGGTTTTCCCTTCAACCCAGCAAAGGTTTTGAGATGTCAGCTGTTTATTTTTTCCTGACAGACTACCCAGGCTGGTATTTCCACAGCTGCACGGACTATCTAAATACTTCCTAGAAGTACAGAGTAAAGTGAGATTATTACGGTTTGTGATAATATCCCTGTTTAAATAATTAAGGCAATTCATCTGCTTGTAGTAAAAATGATTCAAGGACTACATGTACAATTTGCGATCAAAGTACTGCCCTATACCCCATATTTATCGTCCTAGGTCCAGTGATATTTGTTAGTAAACAATACAAATGTAATCATTGCTAGGTGATGGTAAATGAGTGGCAAGGCTTGAACAGGCTGTCATCAAGTCGGAAAACTTAACTAAGAACCTGCGGTAACTCCTAAAATCAAGTGAAGCAGCAGGGTAGTAATGGAAACTTTTGAACCTTTTCACACAGAGGGATAAGAAGATTTATCTCCCTGATTACTTTAATGTTTCAGATAGCAGGAGAACACGGGAATATGGGCCTTAATGTCAGCTTGTAAACTTCTCTGACCTTTGAAGGGAACTTCATGTGACATGACAATCAGTAATCAGAACAAGCTGTATCTGCTCTTATACAACTTTACTGCATGAGCAGATACTCCTTTTTCTCCTCAGAAGTGCTCAGAGCTGTGCTTCATTCATTGCACAAGACAGATAGTGCTCACCTGATTACCAGTAATTGGACACTAAGAAGAAATGAAATCAGTGTGCTGCACTATGTCTTACTCACCACATATTGCCCTGTTCTGAGGACAGAACCACCAGCGTTCAAGGGCTCTGCAAATACCCATTAAATTAATTTCTACAATCGGCAAGAATGTCAGGATATTATCTTTCCGCTTTCTTGAACTGAGTCACAAAGATCAAGGTCACAGTAGCCCTTAATAGCAGATGCACAATTTAAGATTGCTAGAACTGAATTTTGCAAGGGGTTGGTACTTTATTCCACTGCTCAGTTTTTCAATGTAATTCTTCTTGCACCAAGTGCACATCCCCAAAGCTCTGAATTTTCAGTTTTTGCAAGTTATTGCAGGCTTTGTCCAGGCAGTTCTGATTTTCCACAGCACCAGAAGCCCCCGAGTAGCTGTGTTTGCACACACTCCACACCAGCCTCTCCACTCCCTCTCAGCTGCTCACCTAGTTTCTCCACGTCTCCTCCCATTTCCCAGTTTCTATTTTCTTTTCTCCTTTCCAATTCAAATCTAATTTTTACAAGCCTTTTCTCCCAGCCTACTCCTTAAAAATTTCCTACCTATTTGGTCATTGTTTCTTCTGCACGTGAGTCAGGTAGCTACCTCCAGCTTCTGAGCTGGAGCCAATAGGAGCCACTAAAAGCAGTGCATGCAAGGAACAGTCCACTTATATTCAATGAAGGTGCCCAAACCCAACGGAGCCTGCAGCAGCCCGTGGATGCAGTCACAGCAAAATTTCTGTTCAGAAGCTGACTGGGCTGGAGCACACCCAGCACCGACACACAGCATGGGAATTTCTCTGCTACCACATCTATGCAGCCTGCAAAACCTGATGTCCCCAGTTCATAGACATCAACAGATTTTCCACAAACATAAAATGTTCATCCTTGATTCTGGATTTCAAGAGTGCCCTCCTCTTTTGGAACAGGCAAGAGACTTTAAAAATTTTTTTGTTGTTTGCCTGTTTTCAAGTAGGGCAAAATCAATGCTCTCCTCCACCCCGGTTCTCGTAAAATGAAAAAATATTTGAGCAACCAATGATCGGACATCGAGGTTTTAGCAAACTTCAGATTGGAAATATACTTGGCACAAAAACGTTTCCATCCCAAGAATCAGCTGTCAGCAAAGTCATGGTCTATTGAAACCGAGGCAAGCACTGAGACCAAGGCAATCCCTACACGAGAGCTTCCCAGCCTTGCCTGAGGCACCAAGGGGCTGCAAGCACCATGTTCTTTTGGCTTTGCTATGCCACCGCTCCCCGCACGTACAGCCTCTCTCCACTAACACGGGCTGTGCCACCGCTCCAGGCAGCCCTCTCCTGACATCCCCGGGGCTGGAAAGCCGCTAGCTGTCAGGGGAAGGTGGTGATAAAAGGGTCTTCCTACACAGGAATGCATTCAGGAGGGGGAAAAAATCAGACCAGAGATTTTTCCGAGAAAGATAGGGCCCTGTTAGTGTCCTCCCCGTGGGTCAGTGAGAGGTTGCTCGAGGGCACAGGGAAGCCCCACAGAGACCCTGGGCACTTGCTGCTGGGATGCAGAGGGCCCCATTCAAGCTTCTCTTCCCCTTTGCAAAGGTATTTTGGGAGAAAGCTCTCAGCAGTGGAAAGCAAGAGGGCATTTCCTGTAAGAAAATACCCTACTCTCCAGGACAAAGTTTCTTCCTGTTATTTTGCTCCGACGTACATTCATGCAGCCTCTCCTACCACCCAAGCCCTGCTGCTTCCCCCGCTCCCTGGGCGCAGACCCCGCGCCCCCTCACTGCAGCTGCCATTAGCGGGGCTGCGGGTCGGCCAGTGCTGGGGTGGGCAGGAGACCCAGGGTTACAGGAGGGGACCCCAGGAATTAGGGGAGTGCAACAGTGAAGGAGGTAAGGAGGTAAGTGTTTAAGTAATCTCCATCACCAGCTTCTCTGTAATCTCAGGTTTTGGCTGGTTGGAGGGACAGAGAGAAACCATATGTGACTGTGCACAGGGGATGGGGACAACAGCAACATTAGCCTGACTTCCTGATAGTTACAGAGGCTGTAATTTCTTTTTATTTCCATTGTATCATATGTGAAAAGCATTTCAAGACCTGCCCACCCCCCAAATCCTATTACGAAAAGCTGGATCTCACAAAGCTGTTTTCCAACATGTCAAATTCAGGTTTCATGGCTCTGTTTGATAGTTTTATGAAGACAGCATTAACTCCCTACCGAGCATAAGCAACCAGGTCACTAAACATCAGGAGTGCACGACTCAATGCCCTGATGCCTTGCCTGGGTTAGATGTGCTTCTTGGAGCCCCCATCTCCAGCCTCAGCAGTCTGTCCCACCCCTCTGTCATTCAGCAGCAGGCAGGCCGGTTCCCAGGACCTTTACCAAGCTATTGTCACGAGCAGAAGACCTCAAAAAGGGACAGCTCAGTCCCACCATTCCCGTTCGCACAGGTTAATGCCACAGCGCATCAGCAAGCCCACCCGCTCCCACGCTGCCGGCACCTGTGGGACCTTGGTGGCCCCATGCTGGCTGCTGGGCACCCAGCACTGCAGTGTGGCCATCTCACCTGCAGCAAGTACACAAACTGCCTGAGGTCTTTCAGCACAATGCCGGCCGCTGGAGCAGGAATCTAGGAAATACATCCCCGAATCTGCCCTTGTATTCCTTAAAACAAACTTCTATTTATGCTGGTGATGGTGGCAAAAAATAGCCTGAGTCCCCAGTCTACCTTCAGTTAGATTTTTCCAAGTGCAGAGCTGCAGCTCGAAGGCTCCTCTCCCTCTGCAGAGCACACACAGCATTTGCAGGGAATAAAGCTGTGCTTATATAAGCTTCCGAGAATGCCAAGGTGAATGTCTGACAGAGGAAAAATTTCTGGTAAAATCCTATTTTTTGTCTTTTCCAGAGATCTAATCTATCTTCTGTGCATTCCTGACCTTCAGAAAGTATTTTCATCTCACACGTTAAGTATAACAATCCTCTTAACAAGGGAACATTTTGTTAGAGCTTTAAATTGGGTTACGTAAATTATTTGTAGTTCTGATAGCAGGTTTCTCTTCTGTCCACGAGGACAGTTGTTACGAGGTTGCTACAAGGTTCATTTGCAATCACTGCAGATAATAATCTGAAGGGACTGTTTGAAACAAGATTTTATCTGGAGGATATGCTACAAGTTTATCACGGCTTTTTATAAAAGCAGCAATTTTGCCAACTAATTTGCAGTATAATAAACCTCATGTGAATGGTAAATTGAGAAAAAAAATAATTTCCAACTCCCACAAACTTTAGGAGTAACAGAATACAGAGGGGAAAAAACACAACACACACACACACACACACATATATATATATATATATATATACACGCACACACACGTATATGTCTCAATTAGTGAGTTTACTCTTGTTGGCTACAGCGGGAAGTGCAAACAGTCAGGACCAGGCTCCTTGTTTCCACTAAGTACTTGTTCAGAAAAAAAGCAGAGTGAAAAATTTATTCAAGAAGTAATAGCACTACTTTTAGCATTACATAGGAGCAGTCAATGACTTAGACATTTTGCAGTACTCTCTTCACTGTTTCTTCTCCCTGACCCCTCACCAGGCATGGGTTCGACACTGATTTTGAATGGGAAGAATTCTCAGGCAGTGGAAGCCTCCCTTTCTCTTGTCATTGATAAGGCTGATTGGGAAAAAACGTTTCTACTAATTTCATCGGGAGTGGGAAAAGAAAGGCATCATTTATAAATTTGGATTAGTTTTTTTAAGTTCCCCATTATATTTATGAACTATTTTTAAAACCCCAACAAAGCAATAAAGCATTATTTTATTCAAATGGAAAGCATTCTGTTTGAAACTGGTTTACTAAACTAAAACTTTAAAATGAAAAGTTTCAAATTAAAATACAGACATTTCATTTTAAAACCTTTGTAAGAGCATTTCAGATTTTTTCCTCCCTAAATAACAAGAGCAGTGAGTTAAAAGTTTCATCCAATGCTAAATACAAGCAACTGAGCAAATCCAGTAAACCTGATTTCTGCCCACTCCTGCTGGCATTAAGTTCTCCACAACAGTGGTCCAGAAACCAACAAACCCAGCTGCCCCTTCTGCAGTCTGAAAGTACTCCAAGGAGCGACATTTTCAAGGAGAAAAAACCTGTAGGTTTGTAAAGCACACACACACACGCACAAGCCCCATACAAAAGGTGCTCAGCAGATGAGGACCTTTACCCACAAAACTTAACATCTACTAACGTTTCCAAATCTGCCTGAGAATGCTTTACCTTGGTATTTCAAATTGTATTGAGCTAACTCATGGTGTTTTATCTTTCCTTCATATTTCCTCCCCTTCTTTGCTTGATGCCAAATATTTATTTTCAGCAGTCTATACAGAGTTGTATCATGATTTTATTAGCAGTCTCTCTTATAATACTTTATCTACAGAGAATGCAATGCATTAGTACTTCTAGGTACAACGTTAAGTATTCCTCAGAATTACCTAGAGACGCTAGCTGACTAATATACGATGATTTTATTTATATAAAAGACAAGATACTATTATTTTGGTGATTCTCAAAGAGAACAAGATGTTTTTAAGTGTTAGCCAGGAAGATTGATCTTAATCCTTCATACTTCTTTCTCTCTAAACAAACAGATCTCATAGGAGAATGCACACAGACATTTAACTTACCATTACTGAAGCTATCTTTTGACTTCCTCAGTATCATTAATATTTAAGCAGAAAGAACAGAACAAACAATTACCCTAACGATAGCACACCAGAACTAACAAAGTAATTTTTAAAAAGTCATCCAGAGAAGCAAGAAGGTCGACCAGAAAACACAAGTCAGGAATAGCTGTGCTCTGATGAGGAGGAGAAGGTTATGTTGCTGTGATATGAGTAGCGCACAGCTGTTACTCTAGTAATAATTCATCATATTAATATTTAAATGAGAGGAGGAGGAGAGCCTGAGATTGTGTGTGACTCAACAGTCCCTCCCTGTCCTTAAGCAGAAAAATAGGCCACCAATACAGAAAGAGCATTAGGAGCTACAGAGTGGGAAGGTTTGTTTTCATTACCTCATGAATAAAAGTGGGCAAACTGGTCCCCAAAGAAGTCTAGAAGTTATCCTGGTTTTACTATTGCAAGTTAAACTCTGTTTCTCCTCTCAGAAGCAGCCATTACTTAATGAACAAATTGATCCAACAACCAGCGCTCTAGGTCCGTACGTGGTGTTTCTTGGATTTCAGTATATTTCCCGCAAGCTTCTACGCTTCCTGCAAAGAGCCACCCACAAGAACATGCCCTGGCAGTTCCTCACAGGGAATTGCTGCTGTACATTGCCATTTATCTACAGACATGTTGATAAAAGCCATTTCTTTAATCAGGCCTTACTAACCTCCAGGCTTGCACCATTACCTTGGCCCATCGAGGTCTCTGGCACGGGCAGGCTCAGGAGACCTGTGGCACCTGAGCAGGAACAGGAGCAGCTGCCTGCAGGAGGAGGTGTTGTGAGGAGCAGAGCCTCGGCCCCAGGGAGCCTGGGGGAGCTTCAGGAGGTAAAGCAACACCCAGCAACAGCAGGCTCAGCACAAGGTGGAGGGCCGGAGGAAACAGCTGATGCAGGCATAACCCAGACAGATGTGAGTGGCATCCCTGGCAGGAGAGGCAGCCTGACCATGCTTAGTTGCATATAGGGTTGCAAAACTTTATCCAGCAAGTCAACATAAACACACTTCTCACGTACTTGTTTTTGGGGGGTTGGGTTTTTCTTTTTACTTCCATACAACTCCTCCTTGTTAGCAGAAAGAGTGTTACCCCTGGCTGAGCATCACCTTGTTGGCTATATAACTCTATAGAGGTAATAAGCAACCATTTAACCAGAAATACAGGCACAGACTCCAGAAATGGCCATGAGGCTAAATAACAAATAGTTTGTAACAGAACAAATCCACAGAGAAGCATTCAGCTTAGTGCTTGGCATGAAAATAGAAGGTACACAAAGTGCAACCATTAAGAGATGCCTAACTCATGCAGTAACATCAGTTCTCAGCACACCAAGGCAAGTTCTTAATCAGAAATTGTCTATTTTTTCCTATTCAAGCTAAGACATTCACCCCCTCTTCATTTCATTAGCATAATCCTTCAAGATTAAGTTTGCAAATGGCCTGAGTTAATGATGATATTATTTTTAGCTGACTGATATGGAGGTTTTATTTGCTGCATCCTGTACAACAGGATTTGTGTTATTAATACATTGCAGAAAATGCCACTTGTCAGAGCTTCTCCATATCCGTTGTCAGTGTCCCAGCAGAGTGACCATTTAAAACTGATCTTCATAACTTGCTACAAAGGTTTGTACATAAAGCAAAATCAGGCCCGTGGGCATGTTGGAGGACTGAGGAGTATTGATCTAGACTGCTCACAAAAGGGTCTCCAGGAAGATACTCTCTTCTCTGGATCAGTAATTACACTAATGCAGGAGAGGTTGGGGTTTTCCCTCCTTTGATTTTGGGAGTGCTGGAAGAACAGACCTGCCACACTGGCTTTAATCCCCATCAGAGCCCTCCCTCCAGCTCCACCACTGCTGCTGCCTCATGGGTAGGACAGATACAGGAGGCTGGAATTAGCCATCTACCCTGTTCGCACTCCAAGCTGGAACTCGCGTGTTCCCAGTCACTTGCGGAGGCCATCCTCCAATTCCTTGAGTTTCTGTGTCAGCCTCTAGTAATGGCTCCAGCCCCAACAAGTATCGTCTGATTACCGTGAGGTTGAAGACCATCTGCACTCCCAAAGCTGCACCCTCACTAGTATCTCAGCAATCAGAGGGCTCGGTCTTCAACCAGCCTGGATGCTGAGTTGTGTCACTGGCCACAGAAGAGTTGAGTGAAAACGCCGGAAGAAGCAGGAGAGTCCATAAAGGAGCAAACCTCTCTTTCTATGTGAACGGGTTGGGTCTGGTCCGCTGGAATGCAAAATATTGCTGCTCTCTATACTAGTAGTACCAAACATGATTTAAAATAAGCCAAACTCACTCCCTTCTTCCTTCTACGTCCTCCTCCACGCTATATACACACATACTATTTCAGAACCAAAATCCTCCTTGTGCCAGCAGTTGTCCAGATTTCGAAGCATTCATGTATAACTGCTAAAATAATCTGCAGAGCAGCCTCCAGTTTTCCCATTGATCTTCAGTAGCCTGAAAGAGTTAGCAAGTCAAGGAGGTCTCACTACTATTCCCTCCTTCCTTTTAGTCTGCACTTTAAAAAGCAACTGCATTAACAAGGAAAGAAGGCTGATGTATCATTTGAAATCAGAAGGAAAACAACGGACAAAGGTTAAAAAGTCTTTGCAATAACTGAATTGTTAATTGAAGGTGAATGTGTGCTAGAAGATAAACATTTTCAGGTACAGATTGGGTCAGCTGACAGATTTAATAGCTTCCATAAAATATCATGTTGCAACAGCTTTTATACCGTCTTTATGCACGACCATCAATTTTCAGCTGGGCTTGGTGGCAACCAGATCAATGTACAAAGTTTGAGGAGGCCCAAAAGCCCAGGCTTAGATTTGCTCTTACTCCAGTGATGATAGAAAAAGTTGCTAGTTTAATCCAAATCCACACAGCCTTGGTTCAGAAGAGGCTCCAGTCTCTGTTGACAAGTGCCTTTGAGGTCAAGGCTTTTTCAGGCTTCGTCCAATGTCTGCCCAAATGCCACGCCATTCCAGCCCATGCTCTTAGTTAAAAACAAGCAAAAAAAAAAGAGGCAAATTCACCCAATTCTTTTTGTTTCTAAAATACAGTATTAATAAGGATATCCTGCCTGAGGAGGCTACCACTAATTTATTGACTGCCCTTGGGTGCACTTTTGTGCTGAAATTCCTCTCCTGTGGATTTGGGGGTAGCCTCCATTCACCTTGAAGAAGGCATGTGCCAACTAGAGAAGGATTGAGTACAAAATTCAACGATTGGTCAGTGGCAGTTAGCTCTGTTGGTGAGTCTCATTTCAAGAGAAGTAACCTAACTCAGGAGGTATCACACCATTCATTCATTCCTCATAACCAAGCATCAGGCCCCCAGCAGTCACAGAGCGATTCATGGACAGAAAAGTTTACTGCAAGGCCGGCCACCACACTTGCCCTAGGAATAGAGGGGTCAGTGTGAAGAGCCATGCTGGCACCAAAAACCCCAAATCCTACCTAATCACAAGCAAATTCTAGTTTAATTAGCAGTGCTAGGGTTTAAAGGTCTGACCACCAGATGCAGACTGATGGGCCCAGCTCCTGGCATGGGCAAACACAACCTGCAGCTGTGCCAAACTTTTCCTTAATCAGATGGGCTCCATAGCTTGGTCTTTCTAGATGAAACTGGGCAGTCATGCTTCCTGAAGGCCACACAAGTGGACAAATTCCCCTCTGGCTCTGCAAAGACCACATGGCCCACTTGAGGAACTAACAAATGCTCTCAGAAGTGCTGTGTCTAACTTGGGTTTTGAGTAACAGCAACAAGGCTTACATAGTTGTTTATCAGTCAAAAAAGAGGGGTAGGCTTTTCATAGTCTAAACATTATGAAGTGATAAAGATCTATGAATCATCTAACATGCAGTTTATCTACAGACAAATAGGATTAAAAATAGAGCAGGTAGTTTTGTCTCCTTTTTCTTTTTTAATTGGAATGGACACAAAAAGAAAGCTGGCAGACAAGGAAAAAGAAGGCTGCTGAGGATGCTGAGCACAAGGCTATGGATGAGGACTGCAACGAGAGCTTCCTCAGTTATTGTATCTATCTCCCTGAGGTATCTATTGCATCTATCTCCCTGAGAGGCCAGATCTTAGGTACTCTCAAGCGGCCCTTTTCTGTAATGAGGATCTCGGTATTTGGCCTATTCATATTTTTCGTTTCTCTGCACTTGGTCCAGGAAATCACAAGGCTTGGCATTTTACCACTGGAATTGATGCAAATACTTCTGCCTTTTAACTGCTTGGCTCTGCCTCAGAGTTTTTTAATCTTTCCTTTCCTAAATGTAACTGATTGACAGGAGTGTGCATCCCTGGGTCAGTTTTCAACTCATGATCCAAATAGCTCCTCTTGGAAGAAATCCCAACACTTTCCAAAGAATTTTCCTTGGGACAGTCTGGAAACCCTCCTTATCAATAAATAATTTCTACCAAGTGAAACACTGACAGAGCTACTCCGCTCAGCTAACTATACCGTGAAACATTAACCTCTTTCCCTGCCCGTGGTGGCAGAGACTGTGTTTTGCTGCTTCATGACCCATGAGTGACCTCGCTGTGGACTCCCGTATTTTCAGCACACCTCCTTGAGGTTTGGGATTGAGTTACATGGCACCTACATTTAAAGAAACAGATGGGAAAATGCAGCTTTCATTTCTTCATTGTCTCTACTGGGCGTAGTGAGAGGGGGTAGATACTGCCAGCACCACCTGTTCCTCATCCAAGGATGCTCAGTTTCCCGAACACACACACACACACACACACACACACACACACCCATCCCACAGCCTGGCAGCAGTGCTGCCTGATGTAAGGGGCTCTGCCTGCCGTCACCCAGGGGTCTTGCTGCTCCAGCACACTCAGTAGAGGTGTGGCTCTGAGGGCTGGGGAGGAAAAATATGCTGCCAAGGACAGCAAGGGCAGATGCCCACTGCAGAACGAGATGGCTATGGGACCAGAGGGGCCACCCTCCATGACACAACACGTGTCCCTGACAGAGCTCCCTGGACACAGCCATGCCCAGCAGTCGGTAGCACAGTTGGGCAGCACCAGCAAGGCCAGTAGCACTTGTCACCTCAGAAGTCTCTGAGGCTGAGTGACATGGGTAGCCCATACTTGAATGCCATGACATGTTCAGTTGTGCCAGCAGTGAGACAGGGCACAAATTTGTACCCATTGCTGCTGGGCAGGAACCATGACACTGGAGACACCAGGGCTGTCATTCCACGGAGCTCCAGGACCTTGTGATAAATTCCTGAGGTTTTCAGAGGGTGAGATGCTCTGGGAGAGCCCTCCTCACTCCAACAACCCCACCAGAGAGGGTTTGCCCAGAAGAAGGTCACACATGATGCCAGAGCAGCACGTGGGCAGGAGCCACCTCACCAGTATTCTGACTGACACCTATGCCTCTGGCTCTTCCCTATCCCCTCCTTCCAACCTCACCTCTCCACTGAGTAGTTTCTATACACCCACACTTCTCCGCACCCACAATTCTCTCTCCTCTTATCTGTCACAATAGGCAGGCTGGCTGTGCTGACAAGCCCACACCATGCTACTCACTCTTGCTAGCAAGCCCAGAAAAGGAAGCCTCATTCAGGCCCCTACTCTTGGGGTACACACTAAGCAGAGCACCAGATCTCCCTTCCTGCCTTGTCTCCAGAGGAGCTTTACGCCTGGTGGCATTGCCCTGCACAGGCATCCATCTCAGCAGGGCTGCATGGCTTTGCCAAGCCTGCGCCAGCAGCCCAGAATTATTTTGTAATTTGGATGCTTCAATTGAGCAAGAGAAGTTGTTAAAAGAGACAAGTATAGAAGAGTATTTTGTGGAAAGGGCTGGGTAAGGAAAAATAAGTGAGTTTCATGCTCTCACAAAGAGCACTGATGCAGAAAAAAAAAGGAAATATTTTTCTTTTTATTAAAAACCAAAACAAAACAAAACCCACTTTTCCTTCAGTGCAAGCAGACTGCACAGCCTCCTACCAAAAGACTGCTACAGCCCTGCTAACTGGCCCAGACTTGACAGTGCTGCATTAGAAGAAAGAAAAAAGCCAAAACAAAGAAACAAAAACCCCACTCTTACTCAGACGTCAGCCCTCTGCCTGCGACCTGCACACACTAGTCACAGCACAGCCAGGACAGCCAAGGAGATATTAGGTCAACTTACGGGAACAAGCTCACACAGCTCAGAGTCCACAGCTCCCTGGAGGGCCGCGTGCTTCCACCAGGGCCAGCCAAGTCTGGCACAGGCAGGTCGCTCTCTGGCCCTTGTGCCTGGGCTTCTCTTTGGATCTTGTGCTCCCAGAGGCCTTGGGCAGCTCCTGAGGGACACAGGGAACAACAAAGTACATGCCATGTCCTGGCCAAGCTCTACAGAGCACAAGGTAACAAAGGGCCCTAAGCTGCCCTGGGCTTCTGGACGTGAGACTCAGGTTTTGGGCTGCCTGTTTGCATGCTCGTTAAAAGGTGCCAATCTGCAAGGCTCAGCAGAAGAATGCAAAGGAAAAGCCATATGGCCCTTAGCAGTCTTGATGTCCAATTAGTGCCTCTAGTTACGAGAGCTGCTACTGCCAGGCCAAGTACCTCAGCCTGGAGCACCCACCACTGAGGCTGATAATGCTGCAGATTTGGCACCTGGGCCTCAGTTCTTCCACCTGCATGGACCAGTCTGCCTGCTGGGTGCTGGCCACCCGCCGAGTCCTCAGCCTTTTGCCAGCTCAGCATGAAGGAATTGTCAGTGAAGCTATCTATGGGGTACTCTCTTGGCTGGCATCTCCTCCCAGAGTTTGTGGCTGAACTCTCACTATTTTGCCTTCAGCACCAGCAGCTTTCATACTTTCAATAGAGATGCTAAAGCAGGCTGAGATATTGCTTGAGAAACTCAGCTCTCTGCTCTACCTGCTTCACCTGCTCAGCCTCGCTTACAGCACTTCCTTGGCCCAGCTAAAGTCACTGCAGTAACTTGGACAGTAAAACATTCAGCAAGAAGGCCGCAGCTGTAACAGAGCAGCATGGACATGACCATTCTTATACAGTCCTACAAGTTTTCTGAAGATGGGTAGTTGCACATAAGAGATGATGTTAGTGCCTGCTGTACATGCCCAACCATGAGAGGTAAATCCATAAGAAGCAATTCACCGTGCTGCCTACTGACTTGACCCAAGAGGTTTGGATGTGCCTATTCAGAGGCTAGAAGCTTAACATCCACAACAGATACACCACCACAAACATGGAAATATTCCTGCCACATCCTCACTGTAGCTGGCTGAGTCTTAACCCTGTAAATGAACAGTGCCTAACGCTGGTGAAGTAGCAGAACCTCTCTCAGGAGCTCAAACTCTAGAACAAATAACTGTTATAGGGAGGGGGAATAGGGGAAAGAGGAAAGGGAAAGAAAGAAGGGGAAATATTCAACAGAGGTTATATTGTGCATGAGGATCAGGCAGCTTAAAGTGCCACAAAATCCTTCAGACAAATGTTCTTGCAGCAAAACGAAATAGCAGCTACTCTCAGGGAAACCGTAGCTACCCTCAGTGATTGTTACAACAGCCTGAATGATGCGGTATTTCTTCCTTTTTGAACCAGATGCTATCACTAGTGGTATGTACCCGCATATTTACAGAATACTTTACATCAGCATATCAAGTTCAAATGGAAACCGTTTTATACATTTATACACCCAGGTTGGATAGGGCTTTGTTCAATAACCATTTCTCATGGTGAGATAAAGGACAGAACTGAATGCAGAATGCAAAACACACATCGGTTTATTAATGACTCTCCGTACCCCTGGGAAAGGACAAACAGTTTAGATATCCCTCAGTTAGGTCTCTCCAGGACCATCTAGTCACAGATTTCCTTTTGATATACTACTTTTAAAACCTTTTGTCCCCATCTACTGAGCTCACTACAGGCAGAGTTGGTGCAGCATTACACTGTTTTACTTCAATCCTTGCTTTTGCCAGAGGTTAGTCAACATCTTGAGTCCTATCCCACTTGCTCAGACAAAATCTCACTGATTGCAAAGATGAATGGGGCTCATTTCCTCATTTTGTCCTGTGGGACAAGAAACATACTCAATAATGCTCCAGGTTACGTATGGCTCGTATACACTGCCAGGGCCTTCCAGTGCTGCCTGTTCCGGAGCGGATTTCCTCTATCCCAGACAGCTTCCCATTTAAACAGGCACATGCTTCCTTCCCACCGCACAGGTGGGACCATAAGTACCTATGATCCTGCCTTATTAAGCCCATATCTTCTGAGCGGGTCACAAGGGCATATTGGAAGCAAGTGTTTAAGCCGCCAAACAGCTATTCTTTCATCAGAGCAGCAGCAAAACCAGCAGTGCACAGATGCAAAGAGGAAACTCTGCCATAATAAGCTTAGACCAGAGTCCAAAGGAGGTGGAAACATGCCAGTTTATGACTCCAGCATGGAGAGCACGCTGGAGGAGGACAAATGCAGCAGTGCCTGTCCTCAGCTTGAGAAGTCACAGAAGTCCTTTCTTCCATTTGTGCATTTGGAGAGAGGGTGGCTTTAGGGATGGACACACACAATGACAATTAGAAACATGCCACACATTTGGATCTCAAATCAGATGCTCCACCAACATTTTGTAGTATTAATAGTTGGCTCTTCATTTAACCCATTACAGGACAGAGCTATTACCTGAATTCAGATGTCCTGAGTCCTAAGACTGGTACTGGGGCTGGGAAGGCAGGGAAGGGAGGGAGGGCTGGGAGCCCACCACCTGCACTTGGGTCCCTTCTTCCCTTACTCACAAATTTCAGCCCAGGCACTTCCAAAAGATACTGAACTTGTCACAGAATAAAGGGCACAGCCACAACCTCATCCTTCACAGGACACGGAGGAATCCTCCAGCATGCAGCCAATGCATCCAACCAGAACTACAGGATGAGGGAAGGGAAAGAAAACTAGATCTGTGACCTGCCTGTGGATTAGCACTGAAACAAAGATTGAGCTCAATGATATACAGCCCTCTCAAAATCCAGACTTGATAGGAGCCCAGATACTACCCACGCAGCAGGACCAGTAACTACCTGGGCACCAGCAACAGGCCAACAGCCAGAGAGAAGCAGGTCAAGAGTCTCTAAGGTTCAACCACTATATTCAACACGCACAACCAGAAAGGCCAAAAAGTCTGCAGGACTGTGCAGATAAGCAGCAGGACTGCCGCAGGCCATGCTACCGCTCTGTATCGTCACCCCCACTAAAAAGAGTTGAGCGATTCCATGTTTCTCAGATGTCCACCTTTACCATTCATGGCTCCCACAATCAGATGGAAGTTTGGGACTGAAAGCCCAGGCTCCCACCATTCTGCCATTAAAGCACCCAGCCATGCAATTCCCCTGGTCTTCAGCAGGCTCTCAGATTTGAACCCCCCCCCCCCC
>VZSC01000701.1:86759-142869 GCA_013398225.1 Steatornis caripensis | reverse complement strand
CCCCCAGTGCGATCACCTCTGCTCTTGTCCTGCCTCTTCCCTCCACCACTCCTCCAGAGGCTGAGCAGCAGGTCCTGTCACCCCCATCTCCTCAGCCAGGGCCACCCCGTGAGAGCTGACGGTCAATGCATTCCCAGGCAGCATGCACTGTGGGTCTCACTGCCACGCAGTGGGTTAGCGTTCCCTCGCTGGTGGGGATCCAGCCAGACACCATCCAGAAGCCCCTCAGATAAACCCTCCTGGAGGTAAAGGTGGAGAGTGAGAAGGGTGAGAAGGATGTGTGCTGCCTCTGCTCTTGCTGAGAGGCACCTTTATGCTCTAGCACCCTGGGAATTGAAAATAGGATGTTCTAGGGCTGAACAAATCTGAAACTTTTAACTTTCAGAAATTTGTGCGAACACTTCTTGTTCTTTTGTAGCACACAAAGCTTGCTTTGAGTGCAGGTTTCCACCCAAAACTCAAAGCAAAACTGCTGAAACCACAGGCTTTTACAGAATCTCCGCCCAAAATAACTACCTTAACACAGGTTTGCTCAAAATTCAAATCTCTCTTGTAGGCAGGGCATGGGGTTTCAGGCTGCTGAAGAAAACAGCAGCTGTAGGCTCCAGGGGGAAGGACTAAAGCAGAGAGAGAACGGCCAATGCAGGAGCCCAGCCCGGCTTGTCTGAGCAGCAGACCATACATGGTGCAGCCCAGCAGCCCTGCGTATCTATAGCTTGAACCATCAAAACTGTTCCTGAGCTGTGAGCATTTGTGAACATAAATCCCTGTACATGACAATTAAGTTTTTTTGCCTTAATTACCACATCTGTTTGCTGCCCACTGGGAATAAGGACCATAAAACTTCCCAACTCTTGCACCGGTGCTTGATGGGCTTTCGGCTCCCCTCACTTCACGGCCACTCTGTAGGTTGAGCACCCTGTGATCTGCCCATGCTCCAGCCATGACCTTATAGCTTTCCTCTCTGTTGTAATCCAAGCTGGGAGCCTACTTCACTAACTCTTTTTAGCAGCCTGCTCTTCTTATCTGCTATAAACTCAGTAATGCTAAAAACGTAGGACACAATAGCATTTGGATGGGACACCCGATGTCAGGAATAGCTCCCTTGGCTCCCCAAGTGGGACGGCAGCTTGACAAACCTCGCTTGACAAACACCATTGCAAGCCTTGGAGAATGTGGGAACAACTCTTCCCTCCCATGTGTTGGATCTGCTGCTCTCCTCCCTGGATAAAAGGCCATTTCACACCATTCGGCCGCTGTTCAGGGCTGCCAGAACAGCCAGAAGCTGCTCTCTGCTTTTTTTTTTATATATATAAACCACAGACAGAAGAAAACCACAGAGTGAAGAAAAGCCTTAAATCAGCATTGGAGATTTGGCTACTACACTTCAGTTGTCTCTTTTATTTTTCAACCAGGCAGATCTATAGCAGAGATAAGTATATGCTTAAACAGTTTACTGAATCAGAATCAAAAGAGTACTCAGATTCTCAACTCAAAAGCTGCTTTGATACCTCAGTTACGCTATTCACTTAAGTACTACATGTAAGTGAAATGTACCTCTTTTTTTTCTCATGCTTTTGTTGCTGAAACTTCTGCAGGAAAGACTGTGTATCCTGTCTCTAACAGAATTCATTTTTTGTCGGCAAGACTGATGCTGCTGGGCGGTACAAACAGGTGGTCACCTTGTCAGAAGGGACACTGACAGTCAACGGGCTTTGGTCTCCAGGAGTCAGGCTGCTAAAGGCAGTTTGGCAGCCACCTGCTATCCAAAATACTCTTAAATCTCTGGTCTGAAGACACAGTCTAGACTAAAAAAAGCCTTGACATAACAGCTCTGTCTCTAACACTGGATTTTCTCAATGCAGTAAAAATGACAAACTTCTACTAAGGGTACTTTTGCTGGCAGAGCGTCTCCCAGTTTAGCAAAACAGGAAAAAAAAATCACGTTGATTTAATTATACACCTACAATGGGATTTTAATGATTCAGAAATGGCATAAAAGAAATCTTTTCTTTAACCAGCATTTCCTTATTATCATAAGCTTCTAATGCAGGCCTGGCCTTAGGGACTTGTGGGACAAATTTAAGCCATAAGTCACTTTATGCTGGAAAAATCTGTAACCGTTATCCTTTGCAGATGCAGACGCCAGTGCACCCTGCTACACAAAGCAAAATCACTTGCTCTGGGTTTTTTTTAAATAGGCGACTGTTCATTTGATTTTAATTTTTCCCCTTCCAATAGAGAACCACCCTAAAGAGTTTTGCAGACAGCTTTTCAAAATAAACACACAAGGTCATGCTGCTGTGAGGAGGAGGGAAAGAACAAGCTCTGCTGCTCGGAGGCAGGAAACGAGTGCTAGGGGAGCAGGAAGCCCCACAGCGAGGACGGCAGGTCCCCAGGAGCACCCAAGCCAGGCCCAGCTGGTCCCAGCCCCGCGCTCGCTTAATCAGTGCAGCGTTGTGTCCCGTCAGACCAACAGCTTCAAAGCCAGGCTTTGTGGTTCATTTCTGAAAAGTTTTTATTAAGAAAAATCCCCAACAAAACCCAAACCAGAGCAAGGCTTACATTTGAAGTTACTTATACATGGCTCTATGTTTTAAAAATTGTCGTGGGAATGACAGTACTGTAGGATATGACCCACTTAGTTAAAAATACACTTCAGTGGACTGTAATCCAACATTGTGTTATATATCTATTTTCTGTGTATGTATGAGCTGAAACCCTACATTAGTTTCTATAGTTAATGACAAAGAGGTTAGTGAAGGACAGCAAATGCAGCCTCCGTTCAGATAAATGCTTACTGAGTTTCAACACTGGTCAAATAGGAAGTTTGCAAAGTAGGCCTAGAGGAGTAATTAGAAGAGGTTGACCTCAGTGTTAAAACATTCTTCCTTGCATTATCTCCTTGAAGGGCAGATGATTGCATGCAATCAAGTTGAAGCAATTAAAAAAAATTACCATTCCAGCGGATGAAAAGTACCACCCTGATCAGTTTAAACTCCCTGCAGCAGGTGACTGGAGATGTCCTGTCTGATGATGCACTGGGAACACAAACAATGCCCGTTCACATGTCCTTGCTGAGGGAGTCAACACATCCCTACCACCGCAGCTGTTTCACCCATGATGGTCTGGGCATCCTTTCCACCCATGGCATAGGCTCTTCTAGGGGCCTTTATAGCGTAAGATACGGGACTTCCAAAAATAGACACGGAGGGGTTGGCTTTGTGCGGTCCCCTTGGCTGTGCTCTGGCAGCAGTGAATTGGCATCTGTGCCAAAGCAACAATCGACATGCTGTGCTGCAAGGAAGTGGGATTTCTGGGTGCTGGACCAGCTAAAGAGCAAAATTGCCATTCCCAGCTACAACAACGCAGCAGTTTGGGTCTGTTCCTTGGGAAAGCATCACCTTGCAGAGGCCAGAGCGGCAGCAGCCTGGGGGTGCTTGGTGGAAAGTGGGGACATTTTTCTCTTACATAGACCACCACAGCGGGATTAAAAACAATGAGCAGTTTGCTCCAGCTAAGTTGCCCCCAAAGTAACCAAACATCATCCTGCCCTGCTTATGTTTGTTTTGCTTCAGCCTCCTGCTTTCTCCCTTGTTCTGACAAGGAAAGGCCAGGGTGAAAAGAGGGAAACATGTTTTCTGCCTTCTTTTGAACAACAGAGAATTCTGCAATGGACTGATCTGTGAGGCAGCAAATACCAGGAAGGGCCAGAACAGCGTGAAAGCCCTTTGGCCTGCTGAAGCTGACAAGAACTTTACCATTGACCTTATTAGGGCTGTATGGGTAAAGCCCAGGGACTGTTTATGCAACAGTGGGTATTTGATGTCTGAATGAGGGGTTTAGTTAACGTTGATCATTCCAGCTGTAGCAAAGATACCATATTTTTTTCTGTTCAATCAACTAAAAAACGCACCCCTTCCCAAACTGTTAAATTCTGTCAGAATAAACACCCATTTGTAGTCTACACTTAGTTTTGGAAACAGGGGAGGAGGAAGCCATTTCCCTTGACATTTCCTTAATACAACATAATAAACAATTCAGTTATACTGCTGCTGTTACTAAATCTAGCATTGGGATGCTGCTTTTCTAAGAGGGAAAAATTCAGGCATAAAAAAAATAAAAAAATTAAAATTCAGTCATATCATTGCTCTGCAGCTTTCCTACGACAACACTGAGCCCTTTCCTAGACAGAAAGACTAATGAGTCCCTTCAGAGAATGGGACCATTTTTGGCTCATTTCCACAGAAATAGAAATAGAAAAGTCAGTGGCAAGGCCAAGTGGGTAAGAAAGGCTTCACATTGCAAAAAGCTGAGTAATCCTGCGAGACGCTGAGCTGCTCTGGGTAGGGGCTGAGGGCATGAGGCCCTGGGCAGAAAGGCTTTAGCATCCTGCAGGATCAAGCTGTTACTACTGAATTCCTCTCTTTTGCAATCTGTCAGGGAACAGCTGTGCCAAAGTGGAAAAATCCAGGAAAGTTATTGAAACATTCTTACTATTAAAGAACTCATGTTTCCACTGCAAATGCAAATCTCCCAGTGAGATTTCTGGTGTCTTTTAAGGTCAGTGTTTGCGGCATTACAAAATATCAGGCGTTCTGTGGTGCTGTACTCACGGATTTTGGGAACATTTTTGAGTAAGACTAGAAAAAAATTGCAACTTGCTTGTTGTGATTTACACCACTGCTTGCCCATAAGCACACACAACGCTGGTCCTTTCTGCCACTTCTCAGTACTGATCAGATCTCTGTTCCCTTGCTTACTTCCCTTCTGACTTTGCCCTGGTTTGATCTAATGACTGGCGCTACTTTAAAACAATCTGCCATTGCCTGCATTTGACATCCCTAATGAAAGGGACTGCAGTGACTCGGTACGGGACTGCACAACACTCTGCTATCTTTAGCTATAAGGATAAATATTCTATTCCTGTTGTTCAAACTGGCAATCCCAAAATGAAGGGTTTAAAGAGAGGCACCACAGCAACCACTATCATCTTCCTTCATCTATGCCAGTATCCCCACCTAGGTGGGGGGAAAGACTGCAGACAGCAGAATTAGCCATGATGTCTCTTTCTGAACTGCATTGCTTCATTTTTTCCATAATTGCTAGTATATAATATCCCTCTTGGGGAAACAAACCCTTTCACTAACAAACAGAACTGAGGATTGCTTCAAACTGAGAGGGGTTTTTCCCCTTTTTTCATCACTCTAGAAATGCACTCTGGATAGACAGATTTTAATATCTCTCTTTGGCGCGGAGAGATCAGGCACTAAATGGCATTCCATACAAGTGAGGACTCATTACTGCGAAGCTGTTGTTTCTTGCCCAGCCACTTAATTGAAGCCTATAAAATTTCCATTGTTCAAACCTGGAGTATCTCAGAGGGTACGTCTGGACAAGGCAAATCCCAAACCCTCATCCACTGGACTGATGCATGGGTTCCTAAACAGGCACAGGATGGAAAAGTAACCTAAGACTGCCGTTTGAGCAGGTTCTGTCCAGGGATCATCAGCACAGGTTTTAAACCCATCTGTGAAAGTAAAGACACTGAGAGATGAACTCACTTGCCTTCAGGCATGCAACAACTTAGTTGCAGAGCTGGAAATAAAACTGAGCAATATGAACATGCCGGACCATGCTATAATCAGCAGATGCTATTGCTTCCAAGTTCTAATTAAAGAGCTGTCATTACACAAAAAGCATTTGTAGTTTGCAGTAAAACTGATAAAGCTCAATAGTCTGGAGTACTGGAGGGGAGGCATATGTTTTTTAAATCTCCAAAAGATGATAATATACTCTTTTCTTCCAGTCTGTCTCAGCCTCTGATCCCAGCTATGAGGTCCCTCTCTGCTCTAACAAACCCAGGATCCTGCCAGTCCGAATTAAAATACATATAGTCTACACTACAATTTCCTACCTGAGACTGTTTGTGTGAAAGAAACTGCACTGTAGCAGTCTCACGAAATAGATAGAACAAACAGTGGGAAAAGTAACAAGTCTGGGAGAGAACAGAAGTGGTTGATGTGCTGCAGCCATCATTAACACAGCTGGCAATGCTTAAATGCATGAAAATAGCTGGCAATCCAAATATAGATGAACCAATTTGATGTCTTGGGCATGCAAGTGCACACACAGACACACATGAATATACACATTTCTCTGCAAAGGGAGCTCCTACTTCCAGCTAATACCATGCCTAGCACCACTCCAGCAGATGCTTGATGTTGGATCCAGCCCCAGTGTTAAGGTTGCCTTAGTGCTAGAGCAGCTGCTGGATTTACACCCCCAGCTCTGTAAGCCAGGCAGGGGCTCAGCACCACTGCTCCTGCTCCTGCTTCTGCTGGGGGCTGCCTCGTGGGGACTGTGGCACCATGGGGCTGGTGGCAGGGCTCTGCTGCAGCTGGCTGCCAACGCGTGTGCAGGCAGTGTGTTTGGGCTGGGGGGGAAGGTGTGCCCAGGGTTGCTCAACGCCAATGCCTCCGGCTGAGAGAGGAGCAACAGAAACTGTCTCTCCAGAGTTCTGTCCAGCCCTGCTCCTTCAGACAGACAGCAGCTTAACACAGGCCATTGTGAAAGATGAAAGGACAAGGCAAATGTACTTCTCCAAGTTTCCCGCAAAAATGAAATGCCTCAAAGATTTTCCTACGATCCAAAGATTACTTGGGTTTCTTACCTGACGGATGCACGTTGCTGTGAATACCAGGGGGTGCAATCACTGCTGGGAGCACGAAGAAGTTTACTTGCAGCCAAAGACCAGATGAGTTTGTGTGAAGTGCATCAAGCCACAAGTCACTGAGAGCTGGCGTGTCCCAGAGCTTCCAGGATCAGTTTTGCTAAGAGAAAAAAAACTGGTATCAAAATGAGGCCTTCAGCTGAGCTTGTTCTCAGGTATTTCCCCCCACTCCCTGTGTACCCTGGGATCCCAGGTATTACCTTCTCGTCACCAAAGTCTACCATGGCACCTGAGTGTGGTGCTGGGCTCAGACTTAAACCACGACCTGAGGTGAGGACTGCCTTCTGCGAGGCTGTTTGCATGCTGTTATTGTGGGCCTGGAGGAGAGCCTAAGGAGGCTGATCCTTTATTTCTATTGCTCCCACCCTACGAATGTTCATGGATGCTTCTGTTTTCCCCATGCAACTATGTCTGGAAGGCAAATGCACAGACCCTTCAATTCTTGAAGCAGCAGTAGTTTTCAGTGAGGTGAAAGACTGTGGTATCTCAGGTAGGGGAAAGTGCCTCCCAAAACTTCAAGACGGAACATTTTTATACCTCAAAGAGTAGCTAGGCCACTAAGCCAGATGATAAGCAGATCTGGCATGTAAGTGAACAGTGCTGGGTAAAAGACAAACCTGACGGCACAGAGCTAGACACGGGGAGCTGGCTGGGGACAAGGCCGGGTCTGAGAAGGGGAGAGGGCTCTGGGGAAGCTTGCTAAGAAACTGCGAGTGCCCAAACATATGGTGCAATGTCTATGGCCACACGCAGGGAGAGAGGGAGCACCAGGCCTGGCCGGATCCCCCCCTCCCCGGGGCGACGTCTCTGCATGCCCTTCTGGAGGAGGCTGTGCCAGGGCAAGGGCAGAGCAGCCCCGTCCCTGCGCTCCCTTGCAGCAGCGGGTCTGAAGCCTCTGGAGGGGCTTTCCTGCACCCCACCACACCTCTGGGACAGCAGGCAAGGGGGCAATGGTGGCAGCTCCTGCTCCCTGGGGAACGCAGCACAGGGCGGGCAGCCCACCTTAGCACCAGAGTGCTGCGTAGGCAGCCCTGGGGAGCCTGGACAGGCAGGGCCTCAGGAGGCTGCTGGTCCCGGGGAGCTGAGGCCTGGCACCCTCCCAGCTGGACGGGGAGGAAGCGTTCTGGGGGGGAACCCGCTGCTTCCCCAGAAAGTTTTCCACTGGGCACAAGCAGGCCCATCATAACTTGCAACTGCAAAATCAATACCCCTGGCAAGGAGGGATGCCAACCAAGCTCCATCCTCCTCATGTCCTCAGCCTGAAAGCGTGGGGCCCTCATGCCATGCCGCTCCAGGGGGCTGTGACAAGCCTGGAGCAGCTCCCCGGAGCATCCCTCCCTGCCCTGCCCAGCCCTGCCTGGCCGGGGAGGATCGCTGCCTGCCCGCCAGGAGCGGGAACAGAGTGTGCTTTCTGTCCTGAGCGGGGAGGTTGGAGACAAAAGACTGGACCTTGGCCTTCCGGTTGCCGAACAGGCTGTACTGCAGAGGAGCTAGAAACCATTTTGTTTATAATTCACTCTTTCTTGCCTTCTTATTCATGGCCAACATCTCACCAGCATCAGGAGCCTGCCGCCAACAGCCAGCATGGCACCCAGGCCCCTTCCTGGGAGGAGCCACAGAAAGCCCTGGGTTTCATTGGCTGAGCTCCTGGGGATCCCTGCACAGCCTCCAGCAGTGGCTGCATAAGGGTGAATGGATGAGGCCCTGGGAGCATGGAGAGGGAGATGGAAACCCTCCTGCCACCTTTTCAGACTGAGTCATCTCCACAGGGGCATTGCTTATTTTAATGGTATAAAAATTAAAACCAGAAAATGCGAGCCAGCAGTGCCACATTCTGTGGCACTGGTAAACGGGGCTGCCAAATTCTCCCTTTGCAGATGGCTGTCAGAAAACGTCTGCAGTGGCAGTCTAAAGCTCGACAATGTCTCAGCTGCAGAGAAGCCAGCCTCTGTCTTCTACCTCTATTTTTTCTTCATTTGACAATTTTGACAAAGGCTGTGCCAGAAGCAGGTTTTAATGGTGACTCAAGAACATGTCAGCTCTATAGAGGTGCAGCACAGGCATGTAGGCACTGGGGCAGCATTCAGGTTAAATCCAGCAAGCCCTGCATCACTGCAAGCACAGTTACTCACAGCAGAATTCCTTCTAGCTCCACTTTACTTGGGATTTTGTTATGAGCACTTCTGGAGCACAAGAAAAGACATCTTAGAAGGATTTCTCCAAAAGCAAAAACTTATACCAGGCTAGAGGTTCAGCCAGTGTATCAGTGGAGCTCTACCAACGTTTACCACAAGAAGAGAGAGAGAAAGAGGAAATGCCTTGAAAGAACACAATCAGAATTATGTGTAAGGTGCTCTGTGATCAAGGTGGTGTCCTAAGAACGAGGGGTCAGGTGCATCAAAGTCTCCAGGAGCTAAAGGGAAGAAAAAAAAAAACCAACAACAAAAAAACCCCAGGTGCAGCTGAGGTCTTCAGCAAAAAATAGCAGATGAGATAAAGGCTTATGTAATTGCTCTTTAGACAGCAAATCAGGGCAGGTTTCAGCAACTGCGAAAGAAAAGCCAATTCTGCTGCCATGCCTGAGAGCATGGGGTCTTTGCCCTCTGGAGCAGTTGACTCCGGTGACTTTGCTCTGCTCACAGAAGCTGGAGGCAGCCGGTTGGCAGGTCAGAGTAATTCTCTGGAAAGCAGCAAGGTACTTGCCACAGCGCCTTGCAATGCGCATGCCGTTAGTGCCTCATTGTGAGCAAGAGTTTAGAGTTCTATATGTTTCTATTGCCAGTCAGATCTAACATAGTGGCTGTTTGATCTAGCCTTGGTCAGAAATCATCTTTGAGATACTAGTTCCAGGGCTGCTTCCGATTCAAAATTGACCATAAACATACATATGGTGGGGTTGCAGCTGCTGGATATCTTGTAGACTCTGTTGTGGACCTCTGAGCTGTGCCACTGCCCGCTGCAGCTGCCAGGAATGTGCCACAAACCCTTGCACTTTCATTATATGCAAGAGAGCACTCTGCACGCATACCTGCCGACAAGTCAAGGCTGCCTGTAGCGAAGTTCCTGCTTGGCAAAGAGAATTACAAATTTGATTCTAGCAGCACTAAACAAACCGTTTGCCTAATCTGACGAGGGGGTCACGCAAGTTACCAAAGGATCCAAAATGAGAAGTTCCCGGCCTATACCCTAACCAGAATTCTTCAGGGTATATTGTTGAGCTGTGTTTCAACCCTGATGGAGTGAAAATCAAGTACTGTGTTCAGGTTGGCAAGCTGTGTGCCGTGCACAGTGGGCATAGGCAGACCTAGTCCTCCCGCTCCTGCCTTCCCCAGCATAGCTCGCTCAGGGCAGGGCAGGCTAGACCAGGCTGCAGGACCTCTAAGCCCTTGCACGCCTTCTGTGCGACCAAAAGCAGAACATCTACACAGTCTGCAGTCCAGAAAAGGCACTCAAAAATAAAAGACTTTTTCCTCTGCCCACCCAGAAATTAAGAGATCAAGCGAGAAACCCTGACTGATGTAAAATGAGCAGGACTTTGCCACTGATTTCAGCAGGCCCAGCTTTCCACCCCAAGAGTCTGCTTTGCTGTTGAGTCAGGAGATAAGCTGCCAGCAGCAACAGTCTGGCCTAGGAAATCTGGAGGGGTCTGTTGGCTGATTGCAGAAGCAGCAAATGCACAGCTCACCCATATTGCAGACGTAACTTGCATGCCTCCCGCTTTCAGAAAAGCTGAGGGCTCGTGTTGTTTATTGTGCAACAGGACACTAATAATCATGCCTGACGATGTTTAAGAACGGAGATAAAATTCTCTATTATCATGGATTATCACTTTGTCAAAGGGGATGCTGGCAGACAGAAGCTTTACCGGGATGAGGTTTGCATTTCAATGAGCAATCTTTACTGGAGAGCTTTCAGCTTCTATGTGCATCAGATCCAGGCAGAAGTAGATCTGTGCTGAAGCATCCTTCCAAGATGCCCTGCAGTGCTCAGAGAGTTCTGACTCCAGCCAGGTCATGGTCAAGGCTAGAAATTATAGACAGCCTTAACTGTAGAAGATGCTGTGCTGCAGTGTGAGTAATTGGGGTTTTAGAAAAGCACACTGAAAACAACCTTATTTCCTGCTATTTATAAAATGCCAGAAATGTACAAACTGCAGGCATTGGCAGAAAGCTGAAACCTCAGCGCTCCCTCGGACCTGAGGTGCTCAGATCCTCTCATGAAGAGAACGATAGAAGCACTCAATCCAGCCACGCTGAAAGGACTTTAGGGGATTTGCTGGGAGCTGGAGCCAGCCCAAAGCAGCCAGGTGCACAAAGAGAGCAAACATGTAGGTGAGCAGTGTCGCACCTCGTAGGGACTGTGCCAAGACCCACACAGAGAAACCTTGCTCCTTTCTCCCATCACAGTTCTCTACCCTGAAGCCAGCCTAGGAGGCAGGTAAAGCACTTTCCTTGGCTTGCTGGATAAGCCTAACAAAGGGCTCTTCTTTTAGCAGTAATTTCCTTGCTGCTCATTAGTCTTGCACGATGCCTGGGAGTGGAATACTCTGAATTAGGTGCTTTTCAAGAGGCCCTAGTACCGGTACGAAAATTTGCATAGATCTGAACTTAAAACCAATGCTCAGCATGAAAAACGTTGTCTCCCCTTCACATTTTCAAGTCTCTTTCTGCAAGCACAGGAGCTAGAAACATCTCTCCTTCCTCATCTCCCTTTAAAAAAATACTTAGGTTTCCCTGAAATATTGTGCATCAGGCAGCAGTCTTTGCCAAGCTACCGAATATCTTGAGACTCATGATGGACTCTCAAGAGCTGACAAAGCTGCCCGTGCACATGGTTGAGGAGGCTCTGGGAGATGAAAGGCAAGCCACATCACTGCTTTGAGCCCTATTTCTACCATCCACAAGACTCACACAAGAGCCAGTGTTGGCTGCATAAATTCTCATGGCCCCGAGGAACTCAGTGCAGGAGCCTGCTGACAGCAAACTCAAATTCTTCTTGTATACAGCATCAACCCTCTTCCGCCCTTTAAAAGAGACCTGAAAATGCCAGCAGCCACACTGATACAAGACTAAACACTGGCTGCTGTCCGCTTGCTCTCCAGGATTCAGCCACCAGGCCTGTGTGACTGTGCATGCAGGGAGCATCTGCTGCATGTGCAGAGTGCCATCCGCTCGGGCACATGACAAACACACACACACACACACACTCTCTCTCCTCATGCGCGCCCATGCTCACCCGCTACAGCCTTACACCGTAAACACAAGCTGCCGCTCAAGTGCAATGCTTGGCTGAGCTCCCTTCCACCTCTACGGCACTTGAATGGTTCAGAAACAAGCAGATTGTTGGGATAAAAGCAACCAGCCATTATTTCTTGTGCTGCAGACCTGCTCCTGCAGGTTTAATACCTGACATTTGCATAGTGCTCTTTCCCATAGGGCCCCCACATGCAATAAAGACATGCATGAAAGGAGAGAAGCATTGTTATCCCCGTTTCTTAGGGAAAAGAACTCAACACTTTGCACATACAGTGAAGATTGCACTCCCTGCAGCAGAAAGGCGGAAGTCCAGCCCTGGGCTCCTCCTGCCTCACGCCAACCCCCTTCTTGCTGCAGATTAGGCCCATTTCTTCTTGTGTGATCTGCCACAGACCTGGAGAGAAGGTCCTTTTGTATGTCCCTGACTTTGCACTTGGAGCCTGTTCTCTCCCTCTTTAATTCTTTGTAGTTTAGGCTGGATAACCCTTATTTAAGTTGTTCCATCCAGAATATGGGGCGGGGGAGTAGTGCTGCTACTGCATTTGCTGGGGTTTGCCACTATTATTTTTGCTGCTCTTCCCTAGCATGATCCACCACTTTCTTCAACTTGAGCATGCAAAATCCAGACCCAGAATTTCAGCTGTAGTTGCACGTCTGCTGAACATGGCCAGAGGATCACTTGTCTGGGTCTTACCAGCTGCACTGCTGTTTACCCGAGCCAGTGTGACAGTCCCCTTGCATAGTCCCCTGCTATGTAATGCAAATGTACAATTTCACTGCATCTAGGCAAGGCAAAGGCAGTTGAGAACTCCGGGAGGTAAGCGTGTGGGGAGCTCCCTGATTGCATCCTTATTTCTCTCTGTGTCTGCTACTACATGGCAGGGGAAAAGGAGGTTTGAAAAGCATTTTCCTTCGCAAGCCTCTGGGTCCTGAAAGCCCTCCAGCAAGCACAGCCCCAGCACAGTTGCCTGCACCAAAGGGCAGCAATGGCTGTGGCTGCAAACAATGTTTGGAGGCAGCAGAGCCCGCATGCCTTTGACAGACAAAACCTTAACAGACTAAGCACACAGCATGGGTTGACACAGCTGCCACCCTCTTGCTCTCTCTGCTCTCCACAAAAATGCAGTTTGTGTTTTGCTGCCCGGGGCGGAGGAGATGTACCGCTGGCCAGGCTATACGCCTTCCCTCGCCTCGGCTGAGCCACCCCAGAGCAAAGGGTCGAGGTTTAACCTGCCCCTCTCCATCTCCCCTTGCTGCCCAGGGGCAGGGCTTGCCCTCCTCAGTTAACACCGCTCATCAGTGCTGCTTCGACATCACTGGTACACAGCCAGCCTTCACAGATGGCCGCGGAGCAGAGTTTTCAGTACAAGAAACAGCTGAAACAACAAAAACCCTGCCGAGGCTGATTCAGCTCGTGAGCCTGCATCCCATTAAGCAACTCATTTTTTCCAGTTGTTTGACACAGGAACCGCGTGGTCGGGTACATCTTCCTGGGCAGCGGCTGGTCACACTGAATCACCTCTCCTAGCCAGGCTGCCGGCAGCCAACTTACTCCAAACTGGACCAAAGTTCCTCCTTCTGCACTAGGAAACAAGTCCTTGTGACAAGGACTTCCAGACAATTTTATACTGAAGCAACACTGGCAATTTGGCATGTTTCATCCCCTAGCAGCCCTCTCAAGAGGACGCCAGCATTTTAAGAGAGTGATTCTGGCTGATGGAGACCTGCCCAATGCAAAAAGGAGGAAGTTTCTTAACATCCCTAGTCGGCACCTCACAACATCTCGCAGGCACTACACATGGTCCAGAAAACAACGGAGGTGGCTGTGATGCTGTGTGGGGTACAAGGGGCAGCACGGCTCTTCAGGAGCTGAAAGCAGGCAGACACCAGCTGCAGCTCTTGTACACAGACCGTTACAACCCAGAGGCAGGGAAGACAGATTAAAGCACCTTTCCCTCCTTTGCGTCATGTCCCAGGCTTACTCACACTGTCTTGCAGGCAACTTCACACAAATCTTGTCCCTTTAAGACATCCTAACTCAGAGTACCAAAAAATAATCAAAATCTAGTAAAAACTACAGCTGGTGGAACAGCTCTACAGCTGTTTTTCTCCTTGATCATTACTGAGTTTCTTGCTATTTATGAAGTGATGCAATCTCCAGGTATGATGCGGTTTGTGCCTTTCTGTGCGTCATCCACAAAAGACACTAGACTGAAACAGTCATCAGCTGGGAGATTTCAAGCAGGACTTAAAAAAAAAATTATTTTTTTTTTTAAGATGGGTAGATACCCCCAGACACTCACAAAGATCCCCTAGCAAATTAGGAATTAGATTCCCATCCAGAAGGGTAGGTGATAGGAGCTGAATGTAACTGCAGCTTTAAGTGATTGGCTGCCTTTGAAAACATGTCCTTTAGTCATGTAGCTCAAGCCACAGTTGCTTCTAATTTAGCTTGGGAGGCTCTAACTCAAGGAACAGCTTGTAATTACGATTGACATATATACTGCCCTCCGAAGTAAGACACACTGAATTGTGAGTTTTAGTAACAACAGGATAAATATTAACTGACTAACTATTTTGCAATTGTTAAGCAAAGTCTAGAGATATGGGAGTTTGCTTAACAAAACAGTTCAGAGGAGTTTGCCATAGCCCTGGACATACTTTCAAGTAAAAGTCATAACCAGGTTGTGCGGGAATCACATGAAGAAGATGATGCTAGAATTACCAAATTGTTTGAGGATTTGACCTCTGGAGCAGACTGAAGAATGGTTTTGGATTGAAAATGAAGGCTCTTATCCACTGTGCAAACACCTACTTGTTGGAAACATGAGGAGTCATGTAACTGATTACACTGAATCTCATAGAGATCATGGGGCTGATCTAGAGGCACAGATGTATGCAGGATCCTTTCTGTGCTCTGACACAGTGACAAATGTTGACCATGAAGGTTTGGATGAGCTGCGGGTGTTTCACCAGCTACTAACCTTTAGGGAAGCCCAAACTGTCCTGCTCACTTTCACGGGGCTCAGCCTCTATACCTGGAGATTTCTGCTGCTTTGTTTCTATTTTCTTTTACATTTGACAGTTACCAAAAGAAGATGCTTATTTAACAGTATGAAGCAATAAGCAC
This sequence comes from Steatornis caripensis, assembly GCA_013398225.1. NCBI lineage: Eukaryota > Metazoa > Chordata > Aves > Caprimulgiformes > Steatornithidae > Steatornis > Steatornis caripensis. Next base: position 127,751 of record VZSC01000701.1, on the reverse strand, counting down.
CCATGTAATTAATGTTACAGGCATTTCTGTACCGCTTACAGGCAGAGATTCCCCGAAAGCACCATCAACAGCCCGGCGCTGCACTCCCGTACATATGTTCCGTTGTCGCTGCCTTCCCTGGCAACCGCGCAGTATCCATGCCACAGCAAAAATTGGCCTTAGCTCTTCATTAAGCACTGTGTTTGGCTGCATTTTGTTTTTGCCAGATTACAATGTTTTGAATTTGGATGAATGAGTATCACATTGCAGGATAGCATCTGATCTAGATAATCTGAAGCCAAAGCAGTGCTAATCTTGCACTGAATCCATGTCAACATGCTTACTCATGTCTCCTGGGTTAGGGAATGCGGCACTTTCCCTTCAGCCTGACGTTGGACCAAAAATACCAAAGAGACATTGGCAGAAACTGTAATTATAAATGAAGACATCACAAAACCAGCCCTCCATGAAACAGAGATCCTGCTTCAGCCTTGAGCTGGCTGCTGCATTAGAATTACTGAGTAAAACAAGTACAAAATGTATCAGCATCACTGGGAGACATTACCTTTGTTTCATACCCCTACCACAAACCATTATAATGAAGCTATAAAGTGTTACAGTAAAATAAAACTTGGCAAGCCATACACACTCAGGATTTTTTACTTAAAGAAATTTAAAACTTGGTTTTACCGATTTCCTGGTACAGGATAGGACGTTTTTAGCCCACATTAAAACATACACTTTCATTAGCTATGAACTACGTAATATTTAAACACTGACATAAAAACTGAATCACCTCAAATATTTATCTTCCTTCGGGCTAGGTATTTATTTTGGAGATGGTTCATTACCTATCCGGTAAACAGTATACTTCACAAAATGACCCATTTCCTCCCCGTGCGGCCAGAGCATTTAAAGGAAACTCGCTTCCTGTAAGTAACTGCTTGTGGAAGAATTTTCCACTGTGAAGCAGGTCAAGAGCCAGCAAACAGCCCTGGAGCTCTGTGCAAAACTCACATGGCCGGGTAAGGCAGGGAAAGCCCACACCGAAGCAGCAGGGATGGGAAAGCTGGAATGGCAGCGCCTGCCCAGCACCAGCCAGCTACATTTTGCCTCATGGAAGGCAGTAGGAAAAGTGTAACAAAAAAGTATTAAGAGAATCACATTTTTTCCTAAAGCCCAAAGGCACCGGGCTATATAATTGCAGAGTACCTCCTATAGCAGCAAACTTTGAGACTTGAATCCCAAAAATACACAGTGTCTGGTGCCCAGCGCCGTTACGCCAGGCAAACTCTTGCTCCTGCTGCTCTCTCGTCCCAGCAGTCCTCGCATGTCCTGTTAACTCTGTAGGGCCATTTGCGCCCATTAGTTTCTGCATGTTAGGTTCACATTAAAGAAAAAAAAAACCCAAACCAAATCAAACCCTCAAATGCTTCCAGCTTTCAAGTGTTATGACGCTAATGAGCAAAGACTTCCAGCACAAGAGCAAAGGCTTCACAACACTCTAAGGAGAGAACCACCATAGTAGGTCACACTGTATCAATCAGACCAACAGTCAGTCCAGCCTAAACCTGTTTCTGACACTGGCCAGAACAGCACATCAAGGAAAGAGCAGGAGAAGAGGATGAAATCAGGAGGAGTGGCAGGTTTCATCATGCCAATGGAGATGGAGGAGAAGACCAGGACTGGACTACAGACAAAGGTATACGACAGAAGAACACTATCTGTGGAGCTAGACAAATCCTCCACTTTCACTTTGCCTGTATCCAGTGCTCTTGTTGTCACAGACAGCAAGGCACCTGCAGCTCACTTCCCTCATCTCCTTGAGGCATAACGTGCCTCAAAGCACCAGTGTGTTTGGGAGGTACCCAACCTACTGAGAATGCACTTGTACAGATTGCAAAAGTGCAAAATGCCTGACACACAAAACGCATGAGATTTAATACCTATAGCCTGTCTCTGCCAGAAAGGTACAAGAGGTCCGAAGCAGCCAGGAAACACTCAGACCCAGGTGAGCACTTGCATATCCTGGATTTCCAGACATCCAGGAATCCCAACAAATGTGCAAAGCATCCAGCTTCCCCTCAGATAAAACTTGTAGGTGGAAGAAAGGACATGTCTAGAGGGAAGCCTCCTGTTTAGAGCGGGGATGGAATCTTGTTATTAGACCTGACTTAAAAATGCCCAGCAGACATTGAACACTAAGAATTCATAGCTCTCTGTCCGTTTGTGGGATCGTTTAGACAAAACGAGTGAAATGAGCAAAGACTTCAAGCCAATCTGAGGTATTGGGAAGAGTGACAAGTGGGTGCTATTGTGAGAAAGCTTAGCAGCACTTCAAAATCCAACAGTACGCCTAAATTGCAGATGGAGTTGGACAATTACAGCTTTGTACTTTCATCCAAAGACACCACACCTTGTCTCTCAAGTCTCTTCAGAACGCTTTCTTGTGTCCCCAAGAATGCTCTTTGTCTGCCATGGCAGCTGATTTTCCTCCATGAGCTGAACTCATGCAAGCTGTGGCCTCACTAGGGGTTGTGATGTGGTCAAACATAATGAAGAACAGCCACAGCAATCTCTCATTGTGATCTTACTGGCATCTGGGTGAAGACCTCCGTACCAGTTCAGCTAGTGGCTGCTGGGGATGCTAAAAGTGTAACACAGCTTCTAGAGTCACTGATGTGAGAAGGAGCTGGTAGGTACTTTTACAACATTTTGAGGACATGAATACTGACTATTAAAGTCAAACTTTTCCAAAGAACTGTAATGTAAATAAAGATAAGCAGGCATATAATGAAAGGCAAGAAAGCAGCAGCCTTAAAAACTACTTGTATTCAGCTGTAGTCACTGTTGAACATCAAAGCTCTTTTGCAGCTTTGTTGTCTCAAACCCAGAGAGGTAAAGAATATGTTGTGCTATAGCTGTTTGTTCTTTAGGATGAACATGGGATATTATGGTACTTTCATTTAAGATATAATCTTGAATGCTTATGAGGTGTTACTTAGAAGGAGAAAGCATGCATAGTAAAGAAAGCCACATGTTACAAATAATAAATAAAGGAAATACAGCTGAAGTGTTAGCAAAGACTTGCGTTACTACAAGAAAAAACACTTAAATCTTGAAGTCATTTCTGAAAGACTCTTAGAAGCATGCATAGAGACAACTGCGTCTGATCATTCAGGAATCTTGAACTGTTTCATTAGATTTGGCTCCCAACCCCCCCTCTTCACTACCTTTTCCAAGTATAATTTTTTCTATGGAAAGCACCTTCGGAGTAGCATCCTTCTAGATTTCTTTCAAAATAAACTTCAAGTAACCATTCAAAGCCTCCGAAAGATGTATACTTTGGAGATAATCCAGCGTTTTTGATCATCACAGGAGCAGTTATAGTCAAAAGAAGATAAAAACAGAGCGCATCAATGTCTGATTTAGGTAAGAATTAATCAGCCTCACATTCACTGCACAGATGAGTTTTATCACTTCTTTTATTTAGACCATTATTGCCTAGCTTATTAGCTCGTATTGCCTTCTGGAAGAAGGCTGATCTGGAATTTTTTTTTTTAAATGCAGTGTTTACATAGGGCTTCTTGATGCGGTCTTTGAACCCCCAGAATCCAGCTGGATCTCTGCTGTCTGCAACATTTGCCATACGTAGTTTTAGAGACTAACATCAATAAAAGTAACCTGCGGTTCTCAGCATCTTGCATGGCCCTAGCTGAGTGGAAGGGCTCTGTCAGCTGGCATAGCTTCAAAGCACTGTTAGAACAACTTTATACCAAAACAAGCTAATTACCACAGTCTGCATCCAAAATCGGCTCTCATATGTTATTATATTGTCAAGGAAATAACTGTGGCATCCCTAAATATCTGAAGAAATTCCCAAACTAATCACTGTTGTATATACCCAGTTACATAGCAGAATGTTAAAACACTATGATATTTCAAAGCCCCCCCAAAAAAAGAGTAAAAAAAGTAAACCACTAAGTACCTAATGGTATGAAAATTCATTAGAAGAGATCAAAGCAGCTTTAAATTTGATGCCACTTCACTGTCCTCCTACACACCCACCGAGCACGAGCAGCCCCTTCACTGCCAGCCATTGCCCCACATCCCACCCACAACAGTTTTATATGCCCATCTTGAAACAGCCTCCTCTTGCATCAGATGGAAAGCTATGCTACTAGCCGCACAGAAGTCTACGTACCTCCAGAAGAAGCAGCAGCAAGAGCTGGAGAGCACTTGCCATTGACTGCCACATCCCTTGTCTTCCAGCCCCCTTACTCTTCAGCAGGTAAGGCTCACAAAGCACACTGCAAGAGACACATTTCCCAAAAATACATAAGCTCCACAGCAGAGGTAGTTACAAAGATATCTCATGTATCACACTTCCACATGAGGGAAGTGATAGGAAGTCATAGTTCGGATTATTTGTGAAAAATCATGAACTTGCAGATTAGAGCTATTTGTTCTCAAACTTCAACCCAGAACTGCCTCTCAATCAATCACATTTCTGTTTGTATTTCTTGTTAGTAACTGATGCATACTTATAGACTGACTTTAGTATTCAGTAAGAACAAGTTTATGCTTTTCACAAAAAAAAAAAATCCATTCACAAAGACTCAGTTCAACCAATCTATCAAACTGTGAAGCATTTCAGTAATTTAATTTAAGACTGCCTCATATTGCTAGCCACATCTTGAAGCCATAGCCACAGGCCACAGTACCTGCTTTACAGTTTCAATTTGCAGGTTCAAACTTGCACGTTCGTTTATCTCTAACAAACTGTAACCAGGCTTTCCAGCAGATGCCCCCGTTCTGAGGATGGGTGGAATCAGAAGGTCCCAGCTGGCTTAGTAAACTGTCCTAAATGCTCTCCATGGTGCCTTTACCTTTGAAACAACACAAAAATCACTGGACCTCTCACACTTGCTCTCTGAGTAAAAAGGAAAGTTTATGATCCTGACATTTGGATAGTTTTATAACGGGCAAAGAGACCTTACGGTAGGGGTTCCACTCTCACGCTCAAATAGTTTACGTCAAAGTGCACTGCCAGGGACAGCTAACAGGATCCCTGGCCAAGTTCATAAGGCATTTTGTGTTCTTTGCATGTAGAGATCAAGGGTCTCACATTCTGCAACTCCCTTTGTCCTGTGGCCAACGCTTTGCTGAGGAAACATAATGCCAGCTATAGCTATCAAGTGTAGTATTTGCCACAAAATAATTCCCTTTGGGGGAGTTATTCGCCACAGCACATGGGAACCAGCACTAGGGGAAGACAAAAATCTCTCCCATTTATTCTGACTTCATCCTTAACCACCCACAATTAAGAATCGAACTTGAGTTGGCAGTATGGTTGATGACACACAGCTCTAGTCAAAGCACATCAGCTCTCTGCACGGCTATTAAAAAAAAAAAATCTCATAAAACCAATATTTTAAAAAAGCCACCACCATGTCTAAGAGCAAACAAGTCAGACAGGATTTGTGTTTCCTCACCAGGGCACAAACATCTGTCATCGGAAAACAGCAACTTTTTAATCAGCTATTTAACCATCCGAGTTTTTTATTTCAGTGGAGAGAAAAGATTCAGGGTATTTTCAAGTCTGCCACTGCATGTCTGTAAGAAGTGGGACATCCTGCCTGCTTCGTATTCCTGTTTGTGTTTGTTTGCTTCAGGTTACACAGATTAGCATTGCCAGTAGATTATCTGCAATGCTGACTAAAGACCATCACTGTAGGGACACTGAGAGAAAAAGGATCCTCTGCAGCTGTCAACAGCCATAACATAACCACGCTGGAGTTATTACAACTTTCAGCATAAGCAGAGCGCAGCAGGAACGCTGCTTGTTCTAACAGACCATGTTCATGGGTAATTATTCATAAAATATGTGGTAGCTCAAGCTGGAGACTGACTCCTCCACCACTTGTTGACTGTTGTTCAAAATTATCTGACCAATTCTTAAGTCTTCTGCTTTTGAGCAGAGACAAACATTATTACAAATGACTTATTCCAATTAATTTATTTATGTAACTGTCTTATTTTATGATCATGAACTTTCATAAAATTAATAACATTTTAATCCATGGAATCCAGGCTCATAAACACAATGGGATTCACTCATTGAGAGCAAAGAGGAAGTTTAACATTTACATTAATAAGCAGATAGAGAAGCACCAACACTCCAGGCCCCAACCACGCTGTATGGGAAGAAATACGGAAATCCACTGGTTTCTTCTTTGGACTGCCTCTAAATGTCTCCATCTTCCTCTGTTCAGTAACCTTTCCATCTAGGTTTACTCCCAAGTGAAATAGATTTAAGTATACCTCCTATTAAAACAAGGAGTGAAACTGATAGGAATTTCACCTTTTTTATTTATTTATTTTTTATTTTCAGGTCACTCATCAAAGCAACAGAGTAACTCTGTGAAAATTTAATTTTACTTAAAATCAGTGAGTGGACTTATTCACAAGGACCATGCAAAGTCCTGTTTCCCTGCAGGCTAAAGGAACTCAGTAGCAGCAGCCAGGTTCTTTGCACTAATTTTCTTCCTGAGAGTTACCAATTAACCCCAGAGGTTCTCTCTCTTTCTTTGGGAAAGTTAATTCTAATGAAGGAATTCTAAAGTTAAATAGTTATTTTGGATGAATACTATAGAGACTGCTGCTCTAGAGCAAAAATGCCTTTGGAAATATATTAAGCTAATTCACAGTAAAAAGCCACTCAACCTGGAATATGTTTGTAAGACAAGTTAATCAGAAATAGTTATAGTGGGATGGCCATGCCAGAATAACTCTTTGAACTCCTGCTATAGCTGTGATTACTTTTCCACTCGCTTTCTGTTTTCTGCTGCTCTGTCCCCTTCAAGCGTGCACAATACACACATAAACAGCACCCAACAAACCCTTTCCACCAACATGCCCTGATTGTCATGTGGTGATATGTGTTAGGTAGGGGGATCAACTACTACTTCATAAAGGACTTCAACTGTTTCTGACAACCTTCTTAATGAGCAACGCTATCCAGCCCAGCAGCGCTTCTCTGGAGCTCCAGCAGTAGCAGTGTCCCAGGTTTGACAGAAAGAAACGGAGATATCAGAAACTCAATTTAGATAAAGTGACACAACAAATTGACGTCAAACAGGGTTAGCACCTGCTTATCTTGGTTCCTTGGTAAATACTTTAAATCAACAATTTACTTACCTCAATTCCCAGCCCTCTGAAGATATGAATTCATTTTTGCTTTCAAATTGACTTTCATGTGAGATATTGAAGCACTTGGGAACAATTCATGATGAAATTAATTTAACATGGTGTAAATCCTGAATAGTAGCATATGTACATACCAGAATACAGAATGAGGACCCGAACATTAAGCTGCTAGTATCTGAAAGCATCAGCAACACCAAACCCTAGCTCAGCACATCTTAAACTCAGAAACATTCAGCTGGGCAGATGATAGCACACAGTTGACTGAGAACTTCCATACAATCAGCCTTAGAAGAGCTGGAGCCATGAAGCCAGGTCGTCTTGTAGAGGCTGGAGACAAAAATGCTGCCCAGACTTCATGACCCAGAACTGTCTGGGGGAAGGCTGGTAGTGCGGCAGACACGCAGATTTCTTCTCGCTTTTTCAATCTCATTCGCAAGGTTAAGGATACTTGTTACTCGTATTTACTGTGAGAATATTGTCCAATCACTCCCTACCCAAGTGGTGAAACATTAGTCTGTGCATCCAAATTCATCCTTATTAGGAAGAAGCTGGGACAAGTTTCTTATGTAAGGAACTACATATGCTACTGTCTCTTCATAGAAAATGGGGCAAATTGATTTCTGCTTTTAAAAACAAACAAACAGAAGAAGCCCCACAACCCCAGCCTAAAAACAAAGCAATACCAAAATGAAAAAATCTGCTATGAGTCACCTAAAGCGCAGCCGGGAATCCCCGGAATTTCTTTGATTAGAGAGTATACTCATGGATTGGCATAGGGACTCACAAAAGGGACCCAAGCTAGGAAGAAACACTCTCTCTTGCACGTGAACGAATACCAACTATTGATGCACGTCATGTGAGCTGTGGGATGCAAATGGATCTTGAAAGACTGTGGGTCCATCTGCAAGTTATTAACCCTGCAGAGGGAGTGACTTGCAGCAGCATTTGTTCTTCTGCTGAAGAAAAGAACAACTCACAGTACAACCATGTAATAACCCTGTGTAATAATCCTTCAAAACAAAACCAAAAAACCCCACCAAACTAGGACTTGCAATGAAAATGCTTTGATCTCACCCATGCATGCCAGAGCAGGCTGGGACGCAGACGGGACACCGCTGAATTACAACACGGTGCCATGGTGGGGTAAGGTTTGCTGCTGGGAGGATCTCTGAACGCTCCAGCTGCCTTCACTTTGCAAATACATCACCAGAGCCCAAGGAAAGTGCTGGAGAATGGGATATTAATTTACATCCTGACATGCTGCAGCCAAGCAAGGTAGACTAGGAGGGCAACAAAAGCGACCAGAGGGAAGAGTTGCTCAAGGATTACCTGGAGATGTTAAGACTTGAAAGTCCAGAGAGAGCCTCGCCACTGAGCAGCTGTCTGCACAGGGAACTAGAGGAGAAACTGAGAAAACATGAGACGTAACAAGTTACAGGAGTAAGGCAGAAAACTGGAACAAGCTGCTTACAACGGAACTTGGTCAGCCCAGTTAAAGCTCTGATGAAACTAAGTCTTAGCTTTAGACCAAGATTTACACTGCTTTTTCTCCCATGTTTCTGAGTTTACAGAAAGCTTACCTCATTGCACTGTGTTGCTTCTTTATAAAGTGATTAATACAGCTTAGCTTGTCTGAAAGCAGGGAAGACGACCAGTCTAGTTAATTCAAGCACAGTGAAGGCTCCTGCAAGACCACACCACATCAGCATTTCTCTGTTCAACACTCTCATAAAACATGGGAAAGCAGCATTGACGTCAACAGTCATGTACATTTATCTCGGTTGTAGCCGTATCAGGTTGCTACATGCCACAGGGGAGTGAGGTAGAAGGCAATGTGATGCCTGGTGTCACATTGTACTGCAGGTCAAAGGAAGTCAGCTTCTGCACAGGAGAAAGCAATTAGCTGGGAACAATGGGTATGGCCTGTAATGGCAGTCTGGGCCGGATCCAGCCATGGCTGGGAGGACTGAGTAGGCTAATGGCTGGCTAGCTAGGACAGGAAAAATAAACTGCCTTATTTTGTACTTTTCCCTCTCACGGTGTCTAAATAATATATCTACTCATTTAAGTTCTCTGCTTAAATATGTTTAAAATTAGAAAATAAAAATTGAAACAGCTACCAGAAGAAAACACAGTGAACAAATCAGAGTTGCTAGAGAATATTCTCAGGCACCAATATAACCGGACGCAAAGGCAACTGCAAAAGCAGTAATCTCAAAATAGCAATGTTTTACAGGACATGATGCACTCGGGCTCACTTACACTGCTGACACCTCTCACTACAGCACAGCTTCTGGAGTTACAGTAGAAATTTACCTGCAGCAACATAAGGTCTTACCACGGACCAAGAGTGTATGTGTTTATTTAGCCAATTCCCGTAACCTGTGTCGAACACCACGTTGTCCTGATGAACCAGAGTGCTGTCTTACCTGAACTCACCAGCACAGAGCCAGTCGAGTTATGCCTGACATACTTAACCGCCAGACTTTACATCTGCTGACTTACCAGAATACTAGTCTTTTTACTTCTTTTGCCTGCTCAGACACATACTAAGTGACTTGCTGCATTTCATACGGCTTCAGATGGGGCTGTAACAGCAAAAGAAGGAACTCGGTTATACCTGGGACCAAAGACTACTCTGTAATCTCAGTGCAGTGCTCCTGATTTGATGTTTTATCTAAAAAGATCTTTCACAATGGAGAAATTGGAGATTAAGTTATTTCCCTTTTTTTTTAAATTTCAAAAAGCTTCATGTGACTTCATCCCACAATGACAGTCTGTATTTACTGTCTCCTCGAAATATGTCATTATCTACAACATGAATCCAGTGTGACAATGAAGGAGCCATCGCTAACTCAATTTTACAGAAAGGGAAACCAAAGCACGTGGTCATGAGGTCTCTTCCCTCAGGCCACCTCGTGAAACCAGTGACGGTTCTTCTGGCAAGAGTGGAGATCCAAGCACACGCCAAGTCCCAAAGACAATAAAGGAAAGGACATGATGCCAACCCTCCATGCAAACTGGATGACTCCCTTAAAAAAAGTTTTGTCAGAAAACCTCACCACCACGCGTTACCCGTGAAGATGCCCCCACTGCAGATGTTTGCAGCAGGTGGAACCACAGCTCTCGGATGGAGGTTGGTGCCGGCGCCGGGCTCCTGAGCGGGCTCTGTTGCACCAGCAGGGCTTGCAGCACAAGGCTCGCTTTGAAGAGCGCATCAAATACAAGCTGTGATTGTTCCTGCAGCACTGAGAGGGAAACCTCACTCCAGCAACCGGGAACAAGACATTAAAGCACAACTTCAAAACCAGTTACCACAGGAGAGGACTCCGATGTGTGGCCCTTCAAGATGTGATACTATTAGGGGACTGTGAAACACTTGTCAGGGATTAGTCTTTGTTAGAGAAGTTCACAAGCTACATTTATAGGAAAACAGTCGCTGTAAACTTTACAAGTCCAGCTGTACACAGAAGTTATATGAATAAACATATAAACAATACCTCCAAAACCTATTCATTTTGACTGGAGGAGGCTGAGTGACTCCAGCAACAGATCTGAGGAAATCTGTGTAAAAGCAGATCGTTCTGCTATGAAGGCAGGAGCTGGAAGAAGGCATTTGTCCATGAGCCATATCCAAGTCCCTCCCAGTCCAAGCCAAACATAAGTATACCAGTTCTCAATAGATGGGTGTCCAGAGAGGATTGGTGCTGTATTGGTTTAAAGCCACTTCTTCAGCGACATTGGCGCAAAGCTGTTTGTCGGTTGAGCCTCAGAAAAAATACTTCTGAAGTGCAGCTTCACCTGAGGAGCCAGGAAACTGAGATTTACAGCATTGTGCTCCTCTCACGTGGAAGATAGTACTCCCAATCCCTGAAGCTCTGCTGCCTTATTCCTGTTATCAGGGCCGCCAAGGAGCCCTTGGGGTACAGCCTGCAACTACACCTCCACACCAGCTCACCCAACTGTAGCCAGGGCTTTTCGAGCTCCTTTAGCCCCCCACAACACCGCCCAGCAGGTACAGCCTTGCCAGAAGCACACCTCCTCACAGTGTCCATGACGAGCAGAATTCCCAGCTCCTGATGGCCAGCTGTTCCTCATCTAAATCTCCATGGGGCTCACATTGCTTCAGAGCAGGGTTGATCTTCACCAGCAGTTTGCAGGGAGGATTGTTCCTTGACAGCCTGTTTTCCAGGGGTGGTTCTCCCAACCCTGGTGCAGTGGTCACGTCGGGAATGGAAAGATACGTGTGTGGAACTGAAGCCTGTTCACATCAACTGAGGTTTGCACCATGGGAGTGTGCTCATGTAGAAAAACATCGTCAGCTTCAAGTGTCTGCATGACACTGTGCAGTCAGAAGCTGGCACAGGAGCATCGGTCCTGCCTGGTGCTTGTCAGTGAGCCACCTCAGATGCACCACTGAGGGGTGAGGAGATCTCTGCAGGCATGCTTTGCTCCCCCGAGAGAAGTGAATTCATCCAAACTGTATCTGCAAAGGCTCCGCTCCCAGGCTTTCTTTTAATTTCAAACATCTAAATAACTAACTGTGTCAAACACTTACGTGCAAGACGATCAGCAACACAAGCACTTCTTTCTGATATCAAGGTCATCTGAAGACACACAAGTTACGTCTGTTAGCTAGAAATCTTGATGGCCATGTTTGCATGGGAAAAAAAAAAAGAAGCAAGAATGAAGGTGCATTCTGGGAAGGATTACTGAACTGGAAGAGAAGAAAGTGCAATTTAACACTAAAAATTATGGTAACACAAGGAGATTCTTGGAGAGATTCTCCAGTTACGCCGATGGGCACTGGAGAAGAATCAAAGAGACAGGTTCCTATAGGAGCAAAGCATGCCGACTGCTGAACACTTTGCGTAAACTAATCCTATGGGCAAACACACAGCTACTAAATGCTAAACGTTTGCAAAAATGCAAGTTAGAGCTCTCTAAGGCCCACAGGCTGATTACAACCTGTCCAAGACCTACTTAGCCTGCCACATAGCCACTAGCACACTGGGTTCACAGACTGGACTTGTGCTGGTGGTCTCAGAGGAGAGGTGACGGGCTAAGGACACCCGCACTGTCGGATGTCCTTCAGGAGAACGTTTCCCTGCAGCAGCACCTCCTCAAACACTGGAATATTTACAGCTGCTACCCACATCTCTGTGGGCTTCATCTAAGGGTGGAGGAGTGAGGACAGGAACTTCAGTGGAAACGCAAGTGGGACTTCCTTTGCTTAGCAATACTCTTAGTCCAAAAGCAAGCATAAACCTGGACAGGAACCTCCTCTTAGACCACCAGCTATCACCAGCAGCTCTCTTTTCCAGCTCCCAATTAATGGGCTGAATTCACCCCCTTACTTGGTCATTTTTTGTCCTTCACACAATGCACCTCTGAGCCTGGTGGCTCCTCACTCTAAGGGAGAAGGTATTTCCTTTTGTCAACCTCTGTACAAACCTTTGCAGCATTCAAATAGGCCAGTGTTTTTCCTAAGCTCTAAACAGAAATGAAAATGCAGGCATTTGACCAGTTAGGCAAAACAAAACCTCCTTCAGCGAGGTGCGGTGTGTGGATTAAAGTTTTTTCCCTTGAGCTCAATGCAACCTAAAAATCTTTTCCGGCAGCTTATCACAGTTTAGCTAATCCCAATCCTTAAAAGACTTCTCTAGCTCAGCACACCAAGGAATGTGTTTGTCAGGGACCTTCCAAAAGCCCTCAGCAAACCTGCTGCACACAGGGTACAGTACAGGCTTCTGAATTGCACAAAACATCTGAGATGCCAGAGTGAGAACTAGGGGGTTGGATGTCAGGAACAGAACAAGCCTGGGCATTATTTCACTTCAAAACCTTTTGCCAGTCATCTGGAAACTCATCGCGTTTTTCCAGGAGCATGGAAAACAGGGGGCTTCAGTCAGAGCACGCTGCTCCTCACATCCTGGCTTTGTGTGGTCCCAGAGAGGTGGCAGTGGCTCCCTTGGGTGGACTGGAACTGGTCAGTGAAACAAAAAACGACTGAAAACAACTCATAAAATCCTGCCTGATTTCCAGCCGCTTCTTCACAGACTGTGCTGCTTTCACTCTCTGAGACATGCATGAACATGAGACTAAAATGTGTGCAGTCCAAGGGATTAATCAAAGGATGCCATGAATTTGTCAGGAGAGAGCAGACTACATGCCTGTAGTAACGAAGGACGTAAAGAGATCGCTATTAAACACTCATTTTTTTCATAATTTTTTATTTTGTCTTTTTTTGTCATTTTTTTGTCATAATAGTTCTGTGTCATAGTCCTCTTAAAAAACAGAGAACGTTACCATGATGTAATCTTACCAGTTTCAGAAAAGAAGTCCAAACTTAGAAAATACCTGAAAGCCTCGTTTGGCAAACAGAATATTTTCATTATGTTCATCTAAAGAACAAGACAAACTCCACAACCAGCAGAAAATGCATTCACGTTAACTTATCTGCAATGGAGCTATATCTTGCTAAACAACCCAAAATCAGCTGCTGCCTGGAGCTCGAGCTCTCTGAAAATATATCTATGTCTCCTTGAAAAAGTAGAACATCATATACAAGTACTGACTAGCACACACAGAGTTAACCTCTGTGCCCTGCCATCTTAAACAGAACTGGTTTTGAGATGTATTTGTTTAAACAAGTTAACAGAAATGTCAGAGGCCATTTCACCGACTGCACTGACGACAGCCACCTTCCTCCTCCATCAGCAGAGAACAATTACACAGTGGGCAACAAGGGCTTACTAATGTTGAGTCAGAGCTGGAAAATCTGTCCAGAAAACACATGCAAATGAAAGAAAGAAAAGACAGACTTTGCATTCTGTCTTCCCTCAAATAACGTGAGCTAAGCAGAGACTGCCTCTCCTCCTGCTCTGGCTCAAATTGCCCCACGGAAGAATCTGGCACATCGACAGCCTCATCTGTTCCCTGCGTGGGAACATCTGTTCCCTGCGTTCCCTACTCCTGCGTGGCTATTGGTAGTAAATTGGATAAATCCTAGCTAAGGTTAACGACTTCTTGTTATCTTGGGGCAGGAAATGGTTTTCCAGGAGTATCAGCACGTCCTTCCAAGGATGGGCTTGCGCATAAAGCACGAAAGCTCTTGGGTCTACTCCAAGCTGAGATGCTGCAGCCCTTCTATGACCGCACGGACCAACCATGCTGGTGTTTCCCTCCAACAAGAAGTCTGACTGCAGGGGACATGGGAGGCTACCTTCCTTCACCTTTGTAAAGGACCCAGGGCCAAAGGGCTTGTTAAGTGTTGGACGTGACAAGGGCCTGCAGAGAATTCAGTTTTATTTGCCTGTAAGAGCCACCTCTTCAGTGTTTAAATGTAAATACTCGCTAATAATTGTGTGCACGCAGGAACTTACCAGCACCAAAACTGACTGACGAGATCAACTGTGAAACACCAAGTTCTTTCCTGTGTACCCCCCTCCTCACCACCTCTCCTCTTTTCCACACCAGAGGCAACTTCTGCAAAACCTCCCTCGTGTCAGGAGAATCCCTGTATTCCCCCCACAAAGTGTTGCATTCCCACACCAACACCTTTTGGAGAAATCGCTCCTCCCATTTTCCCTGCCTACAAGCAGCAGAGGAGCCACGGTGCCGGCACCGGCAGGGCCACGCTGCACTGCACCCAGACTTCAGCCACCAGCAGAGCCGAGAGAGCTCTCGCCTGTGCCCCCTGCATTAGACCTGGCCCAGCAGGCACCAGCGGTGCTGCGTGCAAGGCGCTGTTTGAAGCTGAATCTAAGGTCAGTCCCAATAAAGGACACGGCAGCAGCCTAATCGCAGCACCAAGAAAAGATGTTGATGCTTTTCTTTTCCACGTGGATCACACAAACAAGTCGCACCTGAATCAGGCATAGCTGACAGCTCTCCCTCGCCACAGCGCTGCAGCCATGCCGCCGCTGGACATGTGACAGAGCCCTGGTCTCACAGCCCGGGCACTAATTCAGAACAAACAGAAACCATAATGGAAAACAGAGTTATACCCTACTTTGCCTTGGAGTTGATTTCCACTTACAAAACTTGCTTGATTTCTACTTGTGACCATGACACAGCACAAGGCTTCAATGCCACTGCCTCTGCTTTGCCATCCTTTCCCAGAGGGATCCAGGGCTCCGCAGCACCTCTCCGTATCTCAAGTGGACAAGCCATTCTGAAAACTCCAATCTCCTAGCCCTCTCTACTTTTTAAGAGCAAGACTTACTCAAAACAAACTAACAAAAAACCCACCACTTCTGAAATTTCCGATTAACACGGTTAACTTTTTATTTTCAGGAGAGAGTAAAAAACAGGTGAGGTGCAATGAGTTATTCTGGTATAGTACCGTTTCATTTTTTTCAAAAGACTTAACCGTAAATAACTGGATACTCTCACCTCTTCCAGGAACACCGGTCCTGCTCTGCCTTCCTCTCCCTCAAGCAAAGATGTCACGCATCTCCTAAAGTCAGGAGACTTCACCTATTTCTCGTTAAGGAAAGCAGAAGGTTCTGCTAAGTCAGAAAAGCTACAGAATTCAGTGGAAGTTGCAGCCGCATTTTGCAGACAGACCTGTTTATGTTGTGGCTTTTCTAGATGAGCGCAAGCAGCCCTGGAGTAACAGCCTGTGAAGGCAGCGTTTCATGGTCCTCGGTGGTTTGGCACTCAGGGCACAGCTGGGCCTCCTGGAACGGGGGTCCTCTCCTCCCTGCCCGGGTAACACGCAAGAAAGGCATTTGTCCAACTCACACATTTCACTTTGGGTTCTTCCATGGTGCTAAAATGGTCAGGCAATAAAAGGTTACCTATCTCACCTGTTAATTCTCCCTCAAGGATCTGCTCTGCTTTTAACACCCTCTCCCTGGTATCGCCTCCCTCACTGGGCTGTCGCGCTGATTGTTTACAAGGTGCTTTGAAGATGAAGAGTGCTAAGCACTCGGCATTAAGCATGATTATTATAAAAATACTGCAGGCTCTGGTAATGCACTTCAGGCAGGCAACTATTACATTGAAATCGCTTTACTGTTTTGCCTCAGAACTACTGTCACCTGCAGCATGTTTCAGGTTACCCAGAAACACATGGCGCTTCTTGCCTTATAGCTTAATTATGGAACAACTTCTAGTCAATCCCACACTGCGTGGCAAAGCAGAAAGACCAGCCGTTGCTCACATTGCACAAAACCCCCTCTGTGACAGACCAAACAGCAAACTCTGCCTCCTGCCAGAGCAAACGATTTCCACAATGTCTCCAAATGCGGTGATGGTTAGGTGAGCAGACCTGCTGCGGCACACAGCCAGGCTGCAGTGGGATGGTGGCAGGTGATAAAGAGACCAAAAATAGGCAGGAAAAACAAGTTATGGGAAAATTCAAGAACAGAAAGTGCAGCAGCAGGAGCCAGAAGTGAGGGAGAGCAGCCTGACTCTGGGCTCCAGCTGATGAGCTCCAGCAGAGATGGCTGCAGCCCCACAAAGATACATTGCCCTCCTTAGCCACCTCCCTGATCCGTCCTGGAAAATGCCACTCTTCAGCCGGCATCTAGGCCAGCTCAGTTCCCAGTTCAGCAGTCAACTGCCACCAAAGACAGGTTTGCACTAAGATGGTGGACCGGGACCTGAAGTCTCTGAGATGTGGACACCTGTGCCCTGCTGCCCTGAGAAGCCCAAGGGCTGGCTCGAGGTGACACTGTGCAGCTGCAGCCGATTGCTCGGTCAGCCTCAGCCGGAGCCTGAGGTCCTGGGAAGTGGTGCTGAGCAGGAGGGGACACGTCTGGGCACTTCCACCACGCAGTGGGCTGCAGGAGAAATGAGCACTCTTCCTGGTGACACAAGACCTAGGTGAGGCTGAAGAACGCCAATATCCCTCTGCCTTCCAGATGCAAGCCTTTGTATTTTTGATATATAAAATAGCAAAACACACAGTTTGGGATTTCCTCAGTAATTAGGGAAACACATTAAAAATTTTTTTCTTCTCCTTGCCAGTGCAAGACTGTTGCTGTTAGTGTTTATATAGTCAGTCCCTCTTTCCTATGTATTTTCTTTAAACTTACTCTCCTAAAAATATTACAGTCGCTATTATTGATGTAGAGCAATCTGCTAATCAAGCTAGTAAACAGGTACACCTGTTACCCCTTCTATACTGAAATGAGCTAGGAAGCTTTTTTCCAGACCCGCAATGCTACCAGGATCCCTGAAGCTCTGAGCTGCATTTCCCCAGCTTGAGCACCAGCCACCTTGCAGCAGAGGCTCGCACTGGAAGCCTGCTGAGTGAGTGACAGGACAAGCAAGGGGAAATTTATTAACAAATGAATTCCTGCTATTACAAACCACTTCCACTGCACTACCAGGGCTTTTAAAGGTTCATGGCAGGATACGCCATCTCTTTTCATTCCCGAGAGTGCAATTGAAGGCTTAATTTCCACGATTGCTGAGCTCTCACTGCAGCTCCCATTAGCTGTGGAAGAAGCCATGAGTGTTCAGGTCTTCTGAAACACAACAGTTCAGTGTGTGGCGGGGGTCTAAGCACCCCTGCTCCGACTGAAGGCTCAAGATGCATCCAGTAAGTTTCCACTCCTGATGTGACGAGCAAGTGCGAGTATGTGCTCAGGGAAGCCTGTTACGCACTGTGTCCAGGAGCTTTGAGCATGGGGCTGCCCTGAGCAGGGATGGGAATAGGCTGCACCTGCCAAGACAGGTTTGATTCCAGCTCTTGCCCTGGCACCTGCAGTTAAAGACAGCCAGGAGCAGGGACAGCATGCCATGTCTGGGGTGCCTGGGGAGATGTCTGATCACAGCCTTAGCCTGCACCAATCCAGGAGATAACTGGAGCGACAAGCTGATTTGCTCATAAAGGGCTGGACCTCCTGAAGCTCTATGGTAGCAGCAATTTCAGCCCGAAATTTAATTGGCAAGAGGAAGACTTGATAGACATCTGCCCTCAGTTAGAAAGTGCTTTAGAGAGACAGCAGATTCTTCAAAGTAATTCTCCCGCATCACCTACAGTTCCTTCTCCTTATCTAAATGCGACACAAGCAACCCAGCTATTGATGCTCCCTAGGGATTTAATTATTCATAAGAAATCACTGTTTGCTGCAGCTGGCAGACAGAGCTGGGTCAGGTTTTCTGGGATCAGACCCCAGGCTGCTTTATGGCTTGACATTAGAAGGAAATCGCATGAAAATCAGTTATCTTGTACACGATCAGATAAATGCAGCCGTCAAGCACAAAGATGAAAGCTCTTGAGTGAAGAAGGGGTAGTGTTATTTTTTTTTCCCCCCAAACGCTGATATGAACTGTTGAGTTCATGAAGCACTTATTCAATCTCTAGTGTCTGCCATACTCATACAGGCTTCTGTGGGAGGTCTCTTAGAACAAGGCTATTTTCAGCTATCCACCTGGAAAAAAAAAAAAAGGCAAAATAAAGAGAATTTTGTTTCAGTATAACCTAGTCCCACCACATGATGCTGACTGATCTGTGATAAAATTTCCAGAGCTCAGCGGGTGTTTGGGGAGTGACTGCAGCCACCCATCCAACACAACAATACGCAACCACAAGAGAAAGATCTGAAACAGAGGTCAAAGAGAAGAGTGTGGGAAGTTAGGTGTGAAGATGAATGATGAAACTAGATAAAACTTGTGCCAAACATGATTTACAGTAAAGAAATGAAATTCTCTTTCTGGGGGAGGGCAAGTCATAGAATCATAGAATCATAGAATGGTAGGGGTTGGAAGGGACTTCTAGAGATCATCTAGTCCAAGTCGATTGGTCCCCGTTACAGGGTGCTTCTCCATCACGCTGACAGTCACAGGTCTATGCACATTCAGATACACTGGGACAACTGGTTGAAGACCCCATGAGTCCCAGGCCAGAACACAGCTCACAGCACACTTTGTCCACTCACTTCTTCCACATCATTGCTACTACATTCAGCAAAGGAAAAAGATTTTATTCCTTCTCTTCCAGAGCTCCTGTTTTCACAGAGAAGCTGAAAATCACAACAGAGCGATGACATAAATTCAAGCAGAACCAATTCTTTGCTCTTTATGTAGCCCAAACACCAATGACACAGGAGAAAGCTTCAGCTTGCTGTTGACACTCAAAAGCCCAAGTCCCCACAACCCAGACCTTCTAGCTGTCAGATGTTTCAGAACGATGCACTAAATATAGTCATGACCCTAAATATACCCCACGTATTGTCTGCATAGAGTAAACCACTATGCATGGACCAGCTAGACAGATTTATTTCAGTATCGGTGTCATCTGTAGGATAAACAATATGTGTTTATCCAAAACTGCCACACTGCTATAAAGGCTGCATCACTGCAGAAACTTAATTTCAGAGTTAACTATAGAGAAACAGGAATTAAAGCGGCAAAGTTGCTAAAGTCTAACAAGTACAGACTAAATGACATTAAGGAGATAAGTTGGGGTCAAGTTACTAGGCAGGGAAGAGGATGGATAAAGAGTCCCTGCGTGTATGCCGGCTTCCCCCTCGGAAAAAAAAGCAAGCATCGTTTGCACAAGTGCCTCCTGACTCTTCTGGAGAGCACTTCCCAAGGCACAAGCAGAAAGCCTCGCAGAGCCACAGGCGGGAGGCACACCCCCACATTCCGGACCCGGGGAGCCAGCCTCCCT
Source organism: Steatornis caripensis (assembly GCA_013398225.1). Classification (NCBI taxonomy): domain Eukaryota; kingdom Metazoa; phylum Chordata; class Aves; order Caprimulgiformes; family Steatornithidae; genus Steatornis; species Steatornis caripensis. The sequence goes on along the minus strand of VZSC01000701.1, from coordinate 107,932 downwards.
TCCTCCGCGGGGCAACCATCAGACCAAATGAAAAGCTAAACATTTCCCAGCAAGACTTTCATGTACCAGGAACTTCCTGGCCAAAGGAGCAGCACCTTAACCTCAAAGTTTTTCGCACAGAAGGTGGGGATCATGGGCTTATGAAATGTAGGTCCTTTCACTTTCTGTGCAAGCTGTTTTTAATTCTTGCAAACTCTGCCCACTTTATTACTGAAATTGGAGCAACCTGTTCCAGGGAAAGCACATAGTCAGCAGCGCACCGAGTTCTGCTCCTATAAAGGGAACGGGCAAAACCAAACCGAAGAAACTCATTTACTACAGAAAGTTGCACTTTGTGTATAGCTATTAAATGCTTTGGAAGATGTCTAAGTAAATTGGTGTGGAAAACTGACAGTTGAAAAATAACATTATAATTTTATTATTTTTGTCTTGAATCCTCAAAATCTTGTGCATTGTTCTATTTTCTTACATAAGGAAAAAGGAATTAAAAAACTCCAGCACAAACGAACCAAAAGAGCTGATGGCCGAGGCTTCGCCAAATACATCTGCAGCAAAATGGTCTGACCAGCCTGTACGAACACTGCGCTAGTTGCTGCCATGACTTGCACATACAAGGACTTTAAATCTGATTGCTACTGTAATGATGAAGCATTGCGTAACTGAAGCCTCGCAACTGCAGTATCATCTGCAAAGGGATCACCCTCTACTGGTTTTTCAGCTCCCTGTTGTTTTTTTTTCACTGCTGCAACTCTACTCCCTAGACAACAACCAGCCACGAACACCCCACCAAGGTAATGACCCAGCTAAACACGACTGTATTTATAGTACATTTCGGAGCACAAAGGGAGCAATCAGACCCATCGAGGGTTATATCCTAACATATCTACTATAAATGTTTACCTGACTTGATTTTAGCTTTACACCTAGGTCTTTCAGGGACACACAGTGGGCCTTAGCTTGGGAAACCAGAGAAGCAACACAACACGACCTTCTCAATTTCAAGTCAGTTTCCCCTTATTATTGCTGAGTTAAGTTACCTGCACGTAACCAATCTGGCACGGCCTCGCAGCGCCACTGCTTTTCGCAGAATGAACGGCAGGACTCACAGTCCTTGGTGGATGTTGCACTTATTGCTGAAGTCGATGACGGAGAAGGCAGCAGATTTCATCTAATTTTCATGCTGCATTAAGATCCTTTGCCATGACAATGAAAAGCCTAGCGCTGCACAAATTAGTACCACTCCAGAGAGGTAACTCCTTTCTGCCTAGTACAGTACATTCTCGTGAGAGAAAGAAGTCGGTTCAGCTACTAAAACAAAACAAAAATTAAATCCTGGCCAGAGTAACATCTTGGAAGTAAATTGCAAGTCAGAGTAACAACATACCTTCTGGAGTGTGACTCTGGATGTCTACAATTATGCCTGTCTACATGCTTCACACCTTGTGCTGTAAATGTTGGTCTTGCAAGCAGCTCCCTTCTCAGGCATGGTTTCTCAACAGACGCCGGATCCCGCTCGGAGCCTCTGCACTGGCTCACCTGGCACATTTGTGCAGCAGGAAGGTTTGTGGGAAGGCGTCCCAGGTTCCTAGCACCGTCCTTCCTCAAACAGATCCAGGGGCAGCAGCTATTTTAACCCACCGTGGCACACTGATTATCGGCACAGCGTGCTGGTTCGCTCCATGTGTCACGCTTTGTCCCAAGTGTTTGATTTCAGGCAGCCTTTAGGACTGGCAGAGTCACCCGAAAGTAAAGGCTGTGGGAGAAGCCAGCGGAACCAGGGGAGGATCACTGCTGCAACTATTGCCCTCGCTCCACATACGCTGCTGCCTTCAGAGAGGGAGACCGGGCACTGCAGGGTGGGACAAGACCGCACTGCAGAGGGGGAAGTTCAGCAACAGCTCCAAAACATCTGTCTGAGGAAGGAGGGCATCTGATCCAGTGCCAACGAACCACCGTGGTGCTCATCTAAGCTCACCTGCCTCATTCGCTGCTCTCAAGGACAGACTGCTATCACAGCTGCCTTTTGGAGGGGTTTTCCCAACCGTAGTATGGGCCAGCGCAGTTAGTACCACTGCCCTGAGGATACTGAGGCAGGCCAGCACGGTCTCCTCAGCTATTAACAACAAATTGACCCTAACAATTAGCTGGAATGCTTGCCGTGCAACAGGTATTTAAGCGTTGCTTCACGGGCAGGAGGAAAGATCAAGGATTGTGACAAACTGCAAAAGCAAGCAATATTTAAACAGCCTCAGATCTGCATCCGTGTGCAGCATTGCAGAGCTACCACAAGGCTGGAGGGGGAAGAAATAAACCAAAACACCAAACCAAATGAAGTGAATCACTCAGATTTGGCCATTACAGGCAATTCATCTCAGCAGAAAATGTAAATACATGAAGGAACCTTTGCCAAAAACACAGTGCCTCCTCTCCTCCCCCCGGTTTCAGGGTGGAGATATATTCCTCAGACACACACTTGCACGGCCAGTAATGCTCTCTACCGCTTTACAACGTTATCAGATGCTGAGGGACGATACAGTTCACACATGAAGGAGTTTAGTTCAGGAACAAATTTTCCTCTTCTTAAAAGGATTTTTTTAGAAAGAAAAGCTCTGATTATGTCAGTAATGTCCCACTTACACCGTGGCCCCACAGGTATGAGCAAAGCTGCGTGAGGGAAAGTCCAGGCTGTTGGAGCAGGAATAGTTTTGTCGAGTGGCTTTGGTTTGTTTTGTCAAAAGGTTTTGTTGCTAGAGAAAACATGGCACCGAGCTGCACCTGAGTCACATTTCGTACACAACATTCTCACGGGCTGCAGTTGCCCCTCACTCTCCCTGCACAGGCCAATGCATGAAGAACAAGTTGAATCCCACCCTGCTCAGAGCCAAGAGGCGCGTGACAGGTGGTGGTGACAGGCACAGAAGTAACATTAGGAGACATTTAGCTCCTGGCTTTTTAAATCCTTCCTTCTCCAATTTGCTGAATTCTTGGTGCACAAACTGTCACAGAAACTCTCGCTGTGAGGTCCACTGAGCGTGAGGTCCACCCAACCTAGGGATGATCCGTCACCAAGAAGATGAAAATACTGCCTGGTTCTGCAGCAAGGTGAAGGTTTCCCCACTTGAGCACCAGAAGCAGCTAACGTCTCCTCACCTCGCACCAGGCTGCCCCTTGCGCTGCCAGCGACAGAACTTCTTATGCAGCTTTGCTAACTGAGGAACGGATCTAGGTCTCAATAATATTAAAGGCAAGAAAGAAAAAATTAATTTTGTGTTAGCTTTAAATGCAGACCTGCTTGGCACAGAGTCCTACGCGCAGTTGCATCACCACGAGGGGAGGTTCACTCAGTTCCAGAAGCCAGAACAAGAAGCCAAGGGTGGAGTGGGGAATATTGCCACCAAAGTGCCTGATCAACACCCAAGCCACCCACCAGCATCAGAAGGTGTTTTGATGTTGCATATCCCCTGTAAGGCAACTCCAGCCCTGGGCAAGGGAAAAGGCCGCTCCCACCGGGTTAAAGCAGGCAGGTGATGGGGACAACTGCAGGTGGAAGATAAACAAAAGATCTATCTGAAGTGCAGTTTTACACAGTGCCCTCAGTATTTGATATATAATCCATTTATCAGTACCACAGAAGGTTTATACTTGTATAATTAACCTAAGCATTAAGTGAATGACTTGCCTGGCTCAGAAAACACAAAAAGCCCAAACCCCACAAGCCCCAACACAAGTATACATGTGTCACGTCAGACAGCAATCAAACTTTCTGTAAAAAAAACATGAGACGCATCATCTCTTCACCCAAACAGAAAGACCATGAAACTACACTCACAGCAGCCCAGTGCAAGAACGGCCCTGTCCTTCACCGCACAGCTTCCCACTGAACCACCATAACAGCTGCAGCAGCGCTGATCAGGCTGAGGAGCAGGCTGCATCACAGGTCACCTGCTGAACACATCCCCCAAGGGCCCTCCCAAGCCAGGCAGTGAAGCAGAGCCTTCAGACCACAGCGCATCCCAGACCCCTTCAAGGGAAGCCTCCTCTCCCCTCTTCTTCAGTGTGAAATAGGTGTCCGTGGAAAAGAACAGCGTTATGGGAGCTGATTCTGTCAGTGGTGCGTCCTAAGCTCCGCACACTAACGACAGCATCCTGGAGCACGGCCAGCATCACTGCGTCNGAAGTAACATTAGGAGACATTTAGCTCCTGGCTTTTTAAATCCTTCCTTCTCCAATTTGCTGAATTCTTGGTGCACAAACTGTCACAGAAACTCTCGCTGTGAGGTCCACTGAGCGTGAGGTCCACCCAACCTAGGGATGATCCGTCACCAAGAAGATGAAAATACTGCCTGGTTCTGCAGCAAGGTGAAGGTTTCCCCACTTGAGCACCAGAAGCAGCTAACGTCTCCTCACCTCGCACCAGGCTGCCCCTTGCGCTGCCAGCGACAGAACTTCTTATGCAGCTTTGCTAACTGAGGAACGGATCTAGGTCTCAATAATATTAAAGGCAAGAAAGAAAAAATTAATTTTGTGTTAGCTTTAAATGCAGACCTGCTTGGCACAGAGTCCTACGCGCAGTTGCATCACCACGAGGGGAGGTTCACTCAGTTCCAGAAGCCAGAACAAGAAGCCAAGGGTGGAGTGGGGAATATTGCCACCAAAGTGCCTGATCAACACCCAAGCCACCCACCAGCATCAGAAGGTGTTTTGATGTTGCATATCCCCTGTAAGGCAACTCCAGCCCTGGGCAAGGGAAAAGGCCGCTCCCACCGGGTTAAAGCAGGCAGGTGATGGGGACAACTGCAGGTGGAAGATAAACAAAAGATCTATCTGAAGTGCAGTTTTACACAGTGCCCTCAGTATTTGATATATAATCCATTTATCAGTACCACAGAAGGTTTATACTTGTATAATTAACCTAAGCATTAAGTGAATGACTTGCCTGGCTCAGAAAACACAAAAAGCCCAAACCCCACAAGCCCCAACACAAGTATACATGTGTCACGTCAGACAGCAATCAAACTTTCTGTAAAAAAAACATGAGACGCATCATCTCTTCACCCAAACAGAAAGACCATGAAACTACACTCACAGCAGCCCAGTGCAAGAACGGCCCTGTCCTTCACCGCACAGCTTCCCACTGAACCACCATAACAGCTGCAGCAGCGCTGATCAGGCTGAGGAGCAGGCTGCATCACAGGTCACCTGCTGAACACATCCCCCAAGGGCCCTCCCAAGCCAGGCAGTGAAGCAGAGCCTTCAGACCACAGCGCATCCCAGACCCCTTCAAGGGAAGCCTCCTCTCCCCTCTTCTTCAGTGTGAAATAGGTGTCCGTGGAAAAGAACAGCGTTATGGGAGCTGATTCTGTCAGTGGTGCGTCCTAAGCTCCGCACACTAACGACAGCATCCTGGAGCACGGCCAGCATCACTGCGTCACATTCTCTGCTCGCCACCACCTTTCTTCACAAATCTAAGGGGACCCACACCTCCTTAATGACTGTTTCAAAAACGATGCAAGAGTGGATGTATCTAAAATATCACAGAAACAACATTTCCAGTAGACACCAACTAGGTGCCAAGGAAACAGTGCCGGGCAGGCGGAGCAGGGGTTAACCAGCTGCTTTGGCCACTCACCATCCCAAGAAGCCTGGGTTAAAATACTGCAGAGGCTACTCGGAGAAGCTGTAGTGCTTGGGGGACAGTCGGTGCACAACCGGCAAGGATGGGTGTGGGGACTGCAGGATGCCTGTGAACAGCCTGCCTTCCAGCCCCTGGCTTGTGAGGAAACCGCATCTGCAATGCAAATTGACCGTGCATAGGCAAGTTACCATCCTGGACAGATTTGCAGGCCTGATCTTCTTTCATTTCTGAAAGGGAAACTGGGATTCTCACCATAGATGTTAATGCGGTGAAAGCCCTGCCCAGCAGCCAACTACTAGAGGATGGATAAGCCAAATACTTCAAATGCAATTCAACAAAGATTTCTCTGGAAAAAAACCCAAAGTCTTGAGGGTCTCCCTGCCACTCCCAACGTACCCATCCCTGTTACCGCCTGCCTTTATCAAGATCAACACCCAAGCCACCCACCAGCATCAGAAGGTGTCTTGATGTTGCATATCCCCTGCAAGGCAACTCCAGCCCTGGGCAAGGGAAAAGGCCGCTCCCACCGGGTCAAAGCAGGCAGGTGATGGGGACAACTGCAGGTGGAAGATAAACAAAAGATCTATCTGAAGTGCAGTTTTACACAGTGCCCTCAGTATTTGATATATAATCCATTTATCAGTACCACAGAAGGTTTATACTTGTATAATTAACCTAAGCATTAAGTAAATGACTTGCCTGGCTCAGAAAACACAAAAAGCCCGAACCCCACAAGCCCCAACACAAGTATACATGTGTCACGTCAGACAGCAATCAAACTTTCTGTAAAAAAAACATGAGACGCATCATCTCTTCACCCAAACAGAAAGACCTGCTACACACTTTTGAACCTAAGTTTCCTGATTTCTACAGCTGCCGCAGCAGGGGGCAAGAACGAATTACTGGAGCGCGTAAGAACTCATTCAACTGGTTCGTTGCTGGCAGAGCTGCGTGCAACCCCCACCACAACGCGGCCAGGCACCCACTCCCCGAACAACCAGTGGACCCGCTGGCTTCTGCCGGAGGCTACCAACCACTCTCACTGCTCCGTCAGCCCCAGCGGCTGTGCAAGCCCAGCTTCGGGCACGGCCAGCAGCATTGCCTGAAGTTACCACCTAGCGCACATTCAGCAATCCCTTCTACCGGCACAACCATAGCCATGTACAACTGGTGGGCAAAAATGAACGGTGGCATCTTTAACAAGCACAGTTAGCGGCTCTCAGGGGCTCTCTATGGCATTGCTAACTGCAGGGCTCCAGCTGGGAATTGTTTTAAGAGGGCTTCACACCTCTACCAGACCTTCCAGGCTCTCATCCCCTCACCTGTACCACCCGAGAGGAGCACGGGAAACCTGTGCACCTGCACCAAGGGTGAGTGAAGCAGAAAAGCCCCCTCAGCAAGCTTCTGCCCAGCAGCACACCAACCTCCGAGTGGTCAAACACATGATGTGGTAAGACACAGCAACAGTCACTGAATAATTTATGTGATAAACTATTTATGGAGCATTTGATCAGCTCTACTGGCTGTCATTGTTTTTGCTGAATCAACAGCCCCCATCAGAGCATACGACCTAGCGAAAACAAGCAGCACTGACAGGTTAGGAAAGACATTTACTAAATTAAATGCACACCCCACTTGCTTCGCTGAGCCATAATGCAGTACATACATGGAAATCTAGGCAGCTAAATGCATACTCGTCCTGAAGTGGCTGTCTGAGCATACACAATCTGTCCCTTCAAGGTTTTTCCACTAACATACCCACGTGTAGAGCTATAAATCAAAATGAACGAGAACAGAGCAGGCCGGCAGAAAAGCAAGAGTAAGAAAACATTGCAGGCCATTCTGCAGAAGGCGGTGATTAACTCTTAACAGCCAAAAGCAGTCACTGATAGAGCAGTTCCGCACCTCAGCGGCCTGCAACAGAGGGCTGGGGAAGTGGAAGCAGGCTGGAGAGAAACAAGGTGTCTTGAAAACAGGAACAAATATGACATTTTTTTTTTAAAAGAGATTAAAACCATTGCTAAATACATGCTTTGATTCACAATTTCCTGCAAGTAGAAAGACAACAGCATTGACTTCGGTAGAGAAGTTAGAGGGCCCAAAGCAAAGGAGGGGAATGCAACAGGGAAACACAGAAAGCGCCGTGGCCAGAGGACGGTCTGGGCAGCCGCCCCGGTACCTCCCCGCGGCCACACAAATAGCTGGTGTGGCACAACAGGCTGCCCACACCCAACACAGGAACCGAATTTACGTGAGCCATCCCTCCGCTTCAGAAAGCGGTACCTGGGATTTGCTGGGGGAGTTACTACAAACATTCCTCAGGGACGTCCCTCACTCCTACAAAATCTGAAAACCTTCCTTGTGCCACCTTTCTCCAAATGGCATCTGTGAGCCACTCTTCTGTTGGCAGATTTTCAGAAAAAGAAAGAAAAACTGCCATGAGGCATTGCTGTTGAACAGATGATTATTTGATCAGCACTGGGATTACGAGACTTCTTTTGCTGGTGGAAGAGCACGCATGGTACACAAGCCCCCACACTTGCACCGAACTCCATGGAAACATACCTGTGGGATCACCTTGGTAGATCTGGCAACAAAAAAAAATCACCACTTCACTTGTTTTCCCAAAGATGCATGGCTTTGGACAAGAGGAATCCCAGCATATGCTGGGATCTTCAGCTCAAAATACAAATTCCCCTCACATTCGGTATTAATACTACACAACCCCCCAAATACCAGCTGCATGCATAAAGCAACCTCATTTTCTAGCCTTGATCATGCTGAGATGCCAGTAGGGTTCACAAGAACACCTCGGATCAGCAGATCATTTTGGTGCGGTGAATCAGTTCACCGGGCAGCAGAGAGCGCGCCAGCACGCATGACGAGGCAGGAAAGCTGCCAGCTGCCCTTCAGCTGCCGGAGCAGTTCCCATCTGCACAAACACACTGGCACAACACCCACTCGCTGTCTGGCAACAGTGGATTTTACACTGCTCAACACTGCTGTTAAATACAGGAACCATTTTAGAGCACAACAACAAAGTCACACATAACAGGTTTAACCAAAGCTGCGTATTTTCCTGCTATGGAAACCGGTCACAAGAACCAAAAAGCTACCCAAAGATAAGAATTTCATGTGCTGCTCTCTCCTAATCTGCCCTGTTCCCTTCCAAAGCCCTAAAACTGATGAACGGCGACATGGACTAGTTACAGCCGGCCCAAAGCGGCAACCTGAGCTTTTCACAGCAAAGCTCTGCCAGTGCACTGTCAAGGTTCACACCAAAGCACAAAGGTATTTCACCTGCCACCTCCAAATGACCTCATGCAATGGGCAGCCTTGCTTCATCTTCACAAAACAGATGCCCTGCACACAGACAGACAACAGACCTTTAAGTTGTAAGGCCTAAAGACACGGGTTTTTTTCCATAAGCAGGAATAATCCAGAAGTCCAAGCAAATGGGAGCTGGCAAGAGCTCGGTGGTCCACAACTGAATGAGAGACACCCCACCACATTTAGAAAAAAGCTTAAAAAGCCGCTATGAAATTGCAGCTTGTCCTTGTCCAAAAGTAGAAAATGTACTGCCTGAAGCTGTAGCAAAAGATGAGCTGAGACTCAGAAAACCTTTGGAAAACTGGAGACAGCCAAGCAGCACAACCATCACTTGGAATTTACAGGTTAAAATCTGTCAGGAAGGCTTATGTGAAGTTTGTCCTGCCTCAGAGCATGGAGGTCCATGTCCAAACCTATGTTTCTATGAACCTAAAACCACTGGTGTTTCTTGCCAAGCAACCCAAGAACCAAAGCGCTTGGTATTCTGTACTGCAGAATTTTGGCTTTAGGTACTTGCTACTCTATACACATCAGGAAACGTTTTCCTGCTTTCTAAATGTTTAAGTAAACACTTTATAGGATCTGTAAGCTATGCTCCCGTCCCTCTAACATCAGGCCCCCCAGCTGGTCCTCCCTGGCCTTATCACACCATGGCCCTAAACTCACAACCCGAGCCTCAGAGGGGCTTCACACACAGGGCAAACCCCAACACTATCAACAGCCACATGCTCACAGGATCCTTCCCGTGAACTGACTACTTTGGAGCAGAATAAAATTGCACCTTGTCTGAAAAACACTTAGCAGACTGTAACTTCTGTAACAGCCAAACATTTCATAGGTAGAAAAGCACAGCCCCGCCTTGCAAGAGCAGAAACACACTGTGAAAGCTCAGCCTTCGAGATGGAACGATAAAATAATGACTAACAAACAGGGGAAGCCACGCACGTGGCAGGCCTGCACGGGACAGCACGGCACAAAGAGCCCCGCTGCAGGAGCACTGGGCTCCCCTTAGGTTAGTCTGCTCCGCGCCCCAGCACACTGCACACGTGAGACACATGGCTTGGCCGAATCGGCGGGGTGCAAAGGCACAGAACACGTGCATGTGTATCTATGCGAAGTATCACGTGCTTTTGTTGCTGAATCAAAATAATTTTTCAGCCTAAATTGCATTGCTATGTGTTCTACGTGTTTTTTTTTTAATGCAAGTTTTCAGTTTATTTTACAGTCATCTTTGTTACCAGTTTTAAAATACATATATTTATATGGTTTAGAAAGAACCATCTGGAGTCATGTCCCGAAAAACACATCCTTCTGGCAGACAACTTGTGCACTTCTGACTAATTACTGTGTGTTTATAGAAAGACAGGGCATGCTTGGCTTTTTTTATTTGTGAGCCCACTCTTCCTTAATTACACTTCCCAAAGAGCGAGAAATAACGTTCTGCCCCTCTCAGACTCAGCTGCAACAAATCTCTGTGTACGAGGCCAAGACGTAATAGATGCTACACATGGCCGTGATTTGTGCTTCGGTCCCGCCAGACCTTCTGCTCGTTGCCTTTGCACGGCCGCGCCACAGGGAGGAGGCTCCCCGCGGCAGGCAGGGTCCTGCAAGAACTGCAGCCTCAGACAGCCGCAGCTTCACCCAGCAAAGCCCCTCTGCTAAGGCTTCTGCCATTTCTCCGCTTCCAAAACAACAGATTTTTTTTTTCCCCCTATTTCAGACTTCCTTTAATTTTAAAGCTTTTCAGGTGTTTGAAACACCTGTGCAACATCTAAAAGCCAGGCCCCTTCAAGATCAAAGGCCTTCAGAAAGCCAAATCACCTAAAATCAAAAGCTGTATAGTCTTCTTAAATTTTACAATCAAGGTCTGCTGAAAAAAAATGCATGTTCGCTCAGCGTTCAGTCCCGCAGCGTGCAATACATCTGTCCTAAACTATTCCCAGAGATCCCCAACTCAAATGCGACACCTTGTTTTCTTAACTGTGTCTAAAAGCTTGAGCTCTCATTTCTAGCTCCCCAGCCCATAGTAGCCGATTTGCCAGTGCACCCTGAATGATGTTGTGTAACAACAAAAACCTGTTTGACCTAGGAAGGTCTGAAGAGATTTAATACGGCGTTGTGAAAGGAAGGCCTAAAAAAAGGGGGGATAAAGACAGGCTCAAAACACGTTTATGAGGCATGCTTCAAAGTAATTTCTTCCCTTAGAAAAGCCTCCTTCCAGCAGCCAAGTGTATGGCAGATGCAAACGGCTGTCGTATCCAGCACCACATACACTGCTATGAACCGTCCCAAGCACCCAGGTCAGCACTCAACCTTTTCCAATTCACAGCCTCAATTCTTAACAGTAGTATTAGCCTATTGACAACTGGCCAGCTTTTCTTAGTTACATGGTGTGGATTCCTTGGAAATAGGTTCAGAGACAGAAATCAGATTTAAAAACGCTGCTCTACACAGCTACGTGACTTATGCAGAGGTGTATTTCTCATGAACATATTGCAATCACAATGCATTGCACATTTATATAATTCACATGATGAAAATCCAGAATTGCTTTTAACAAATGTCACTGTCACATGTATTAAGGACATTTAAATGACTTGAAAAAGCTCAGATCCTGCTTACTCAAAAACTTTGCTGGCTAAGGAAAGTTGTCCTAAAATTTAAAAATACAGGAGCAGAGGTAGTAAATAACACAGGAAAACAGCAGCTCTGAAGTCCTGTAAAGTGCCAAATTACAAAATGACTCAAGTCTTCAAACCGGCAGTGCAGCATTCACAGATTTAGTTTTCCCCAGCATCCTGTAATGTCGTGCTATGGCAGGACCAAATCTTAAGACAGACAACTGCATACATGGTGCTGCCTGCTACATGCCAGCAGCTACTCTAGATTTAGTGTTTGAGAAAGTCCGAGAGACAGAATAATCCTATTTAATTCCAAGAGATCAAACAGGATTTGTAAAAGGGTAACATATCCACAGATTAGTGAAATGTTCTCAGTTTAAGTGTGGTCACTTTGCAATCATGTTCAGAAAGAATTTTCATCTGTAGACATAAAGAAAGTTTTTGATCACGTTCAGAGACATTGGAATTATATGAAAAAAACCATTCATATATAAAAAACCAGGAATGGTATTCATAAAACACCAATACCACCTTATGTACCCCTCATACAAATTCTGATTCACTCCCTGCTACAGGAAGGTTCTCCCACAGCCATACGTACTGTCAACAAAGGGAACACATCAACAGAGCCCCAGCACCTCTTTCGTAGCAAAGAAAAGCCCCTAAATATTCTCTAGTAATCAACTTTTCTAAACAAGATTTTCTTCAGAAGGAAGAAAGTCTTTAAAGATACTATCAAAACGTCAGTTGTTTAAGCAAAGTCCATGCTGATATGATCTACAGTTAATTCATAGTGAATCTAAAATGACGCACTGGTGCAAGTGCCTTACAACTCAGCACCCAGCCATACGCCTAATGACATCTGCAATTGCAACAAGTCACAGTTCTGAAGAGCTTCCCAGAGCTCATTGTTGACAAGGTCCTTAACAAGAGCTTAGATATGAAACTTCCAGGTCTTTGCTTTTAATTTTTCATGCTCTGCCACTGCTATGAAAATAGCAGTAAGATTCAGCGCGCAACAGAAGAGCCTCCGCCCAATGGAACTGTGAAGGAACTGCTTCCAAAAGAAAATGCGGACCACAGATCACGGGAAAACAGCTCGGTGGACTGAGCTGACTCCTTGCAGCATCAACCCACCGACATCACCTGGAGGGGGCAGGAAGGGACCCTTCTGAAAGAGCTTTCTACCACACTCTGTTCCAAAAGCAGAAAACCAGCCACCTGCCAGTAGAGATCCTGGGAAAACATTATCTAAATGGTACAGCAGACACAAACCTAACTATCAACCAGACAAGCACCATAAATAACCTAAATAGATGCACAGATGTTACTTCTGTGATAAAACAGGGGCAGCTGGAGCTGCAGAAAACGCGATCTCGTTCAGCCAATGCAGGTCAACTCCTGCTACCTTGAATATTCATTCCCCTGCCTCGTAATTTTTTTCATCCCATTGCAATTAAGTATATTTAAAGTCACACATGGATATTTTAGTACCCATCAAACTTTTTTATTTACAGCGACATCCTATCCAACATGTCTTCACAGTAAGGGCAGCCAGATCGAGTCAGCTGGCTGCCAAGATAAAAATCAATACAGTCTCTGTGTGTATCCCATTATCCATGGCCAAACATGACTGCAGGAGAAGACAGTGCTCTTGGGTTCAACTGAAGACATAATCCCATACTGGAACACTTTGACTCAGTGGATAGCAACGCCTTAAGGGTGCTGTGCTCCGGCGGCCTCCTCTTTCCTAAACTGAAGGTCAAACAAGGTCATGGAGACTGAGCGGGTGCCAGAACTCCCTAGCTGTTCTAATACTGCACGCCTTGCTCTGGGCTCTCATGGACCCTGTTCAAGACCTGCCCGTGTGGCAGCTGCATTGCTGCTTGCTGGCTCGTTCTGTAAATGCTTGGAAAAGTTTCAGTACAGACCTGAAATTAATACTGACAGTGACCAGGCACATGCTGTAACGGCACACTTCATTGGGTGCTGAAACGAAGACCAATTTGTCTTGGTAACTTCAGAGACAAGAACAGCTAGCAACAAGCTCCTGTATTTCCTACTGAAGATACTTGTCTATCTTTTTCTTCCCCAGCATGCTTTATTTGCACATTCTACTTAAGAAAACTTAGTTTCTCAGGGAATCTGAGACAATACCTGAATCACCTGAAAGAAATAAATCCTTTGGTTTTATAGCAATGCCTAGTGACACAGTGACAGGTCAAGGCTGAGTTAGTGTTTTCACTGTACAACACATTTCTCGAATCTTTTACAAACCTACCATAAATACTCACGAGGGACTATAACAGGCTTTATACACCCTCATTAGATGAATAGACAGATTTTTAACTCAGGACAGCTTTCACATCCTAGACTGAGTGTCTATCATTCACTGGCCTAAGGATCCTGCGTGTTTATTCTGGAAGCTGAGCATTTTATCTCTACAATACTTTGGCTTGGGTTGGCTATCCTTCACCATAACTCCGAACACTTCTGGAAGTGTCAACCCTCCTTGAAAACCACATGCCTGTCAAGTCAACTCGCTGACTTGAAGGCTGCTCCCCTCTAAACTGATTTCCATTCATTGTTATATACAGACCACTGCAATGCTGTCTTAGGTATATCAGACCATTTATACATAGCTGGACTGTTACAAAACTTACACACTTTCCTGAAACTGTAATTTGAAAGTTTAGCTTTCATCAGTTTAACTCTTTTTAAAATAGAGGAAGTTGCTATGGGATTAAATGTCTTTACTGTAGACACTGCAAGAGTTTGACCGGTATCCTACGTTCTCCCACTAGGTTGACCTAAATGTAGTTAGTCCCAACACGAGAACGTGTCCTGGTCATTTTCAGAAGACTGATTTCAGAATGCAAACATATTTGGGCCAAAATTTGCAGATTCTCTGAAACCATGAGCTTTTCACATTAGACCAAGACTGTCTATGTTCAATAAAGCACTGGTATAAGTTCCAAGAAGAAAAGAAGAACATCATCTACGTCCCAAGGCAATTCACAGAACTGTTGGGAAGAGTAAGACAAACATTTATAGTCAGTGAGCTAACACTCCACTATTTCTGTCCTTGTTACTTAAGCCTCTTGTTTCATCATCAGACACGAAGCTGTAAATGATCACCAGTGCTTCTCAAAATGACAGTAGGTATTTTGCTTTTTTTTTTCCAAAGGAAGAGTTTTTCATTTCCTTTCTTAATCATCAGAAAAAGCCTGCACTGAGAGAAAGAACACAGAAAATTCAATCCAAAACACAAATTACTGATCTGACCTACACAGTGTAGCAACGTGTGTATGGAAAATGGGTAATAACTCAAGTTGTGTTAATGTTAATACAAGATGAGGTATCCTTTAAAAAAATGTGAAAGATCTCATTACTTAAAGAAAGATAACTTTCAGAGTCTAAACTGACAGTTTCCCTTAAACCACCACAGATTAAGGTGCTTGCAAGAAAGAGCAACACCTAACATCATTAGGTGTGAATCTGGAAACTCACAAGCTGCCGAGGGTCAATTTCAAATTGCACAGCTGTGATTTTGGCATTTAAGCTTTTTCTCATTACTTTTGAGAGGGGAAAACAAGTGAAGAAAACAAACAAACCAACCAACCGTGTTTTAGCCACAACACTCGGGCTTGATCCTTCCTTACCTTCTTTGAGATACACTCCTCCCTTCACAAATATAGCATAGTCCAAGTAGCTGTTTATTTTAAGGTGAAAACTAAGACTAGGAGATAGCAAGCTCACGCAGTTTAAAATACAGTTACCTTATTCTATTCCAGTAAACAAACCTCAAAGCTGCAGGCAGCAAACACCAGACCAATAGCTATAGCAGGATTCCAGAGTTCAAAATTACACCCCAAGAACCAAACACCTGAACATTAAATACAAGTGTACTAAACACACCTGAACGGAAGGGCTGGTACTGCTGCTACCAAAACCCTAATGTTTATCTCCTTTACACATTGAAAATGAGAGTGCTCCTTCAGTATCCATGTAAGTTTTCCAAAAATTGATTTATCATAAGATCAATGATGAGTCTTAATGTTAAGAACCTGTCCTGTACAGAACGTTTATCATACATCTTCACACTTGATTAAAAAAACCCCTCAGACAACCACCAAATTACCAGGCTAAGATTAGCACCTCGCTTCCACAGTTACATTCTGAAGTGAGGTATCTTGCAAAGAACAGGAAAAGCATGAAACAACATAAAATTAGATATAATCTGACTCAGTCACAGGATATAAAAAAAGAGGGTATGTTAGTTAATACTTCCACTCCCTTATAGGATTTTATTTACCTTTAATATACAATAAATTAAGAATACAACATGGGTATGATTCCATGATCAACAATGACTGCAGGAATGCTACTGCTTCCCAGAAAATTTCAACATAACTCAGAGACATGAAGTTACATTTGTTGGTAAACTGGCTCTACCACCTCTCATTTCTTCAAGACTAAGCCTTAATGGAAAAAAACCCTCCACTTTCTGAAGTTAAGCTTCCACTTTAATAACTGATTTCTTCCAAATACCAGCCCAGTAAACTAAGATTCGTAATCATAAAAATGCGCTTTAAAAACAACCATCAGAAACCTCAAGAAACCGAAAGTGTTGTCAAAGGATTCTTTTTTTTTTTAACAAAAAGGCTTTGTGTCAGAAAATCATTTCAGCATAGATTTACTTAATTTTATGCTATTTTCTCAACTACTTACTTATATAATTCCTCAGAATGCCCAGGAGTTTTAAAGCAATTAAAGATACAAGCTAGTAATCAATACCAGTTTGCAGCTTTTCTGCAAGTCTTTCATGTCCAGACAAGTATTAAAAACCTCAGCCCAAGTCAAAGGGCATCACTAGGCAACAGCAGGCATTAGTCACACTGCTCTCCAAGCAGCACTTCCAAGTCAAGCCACAGGCAAGTTCCCAAGCGTTACAATGGCCTACCTAAGTTTCACAAGTGTAAGACATTATACCTCTTCTGGCAAAAATCAGAGGAACATTTATTGGAAACAAATCATCTTCTCCATCATCCCCACGTAACCATCTTTATACACTCAACAACACCCCGAGAGCTTGATCAGCAGTCTAATGCTGTTAAACGAAAGGACTCAATTAGAAAGGGCCACACCAAGGACCCCCGTGCTGGTGGCTGAGGAATAAATACCCATGATTTCATGCAAAAGTCACCATCTCATGTTTAACACATTCTCAGGCTGCAGCTTTGTATCAGAGCTGAGCTAAAGCTCACTGCCGTATACAGGATCAGTCCCACTCTACCTCTGCTTCCCCTTGCACCACCTCAAGGCACAGCTGACTTTTCAACATGCCAGCTCAGGCAGCTACACCAGTAGGAAACCATTAACTTCTTTCTGTATGGTCAAGGTAAGTTTTCAAAAGAAAGCCAACTCAATGGTTACCTCTGCCAAAGAGATCACCCTTCCCTGACGTCCCCCAAGCCATGACCGTACCAACTTACTGAGCTGGCTCTGATGCTCACGCGACCCATAGGGCAGTTCTGCAGGCACGCCTGGCAGAGAACACCAGAACTCAGCAGAAAAGAAATTTCCTGACAGTTTAGCAAGTTGTCTCACTGAGCTGGGCTAGTTATCACCAAACCTGCTCCTAAGAAGAGCAGAGGACAGCGTGAGCAGCTGCTCCTTTCAGCAGGCACTCCCCGATCCATCAGGTGTGCTGGAATGTGAAATCCACGCCAAGGTGCATGGCTAGGATGGAGAGAAGTAGCTGGTGAGAAACGCTACTAGGTACTAAAAAGAAAACTCCAGATCAACAACTGCAACCCAGGATATGGCTGAAGGGTATACTTGAAACAACAAAACTATATAGCCAAAACAGCTTCCAGTGACTGTTGCAAGAGAATTTATCCTGCCACTAAGCCAGAAAATCTAGTACTCGCACGACTTAACATCAGCTCTTCAAAGAAATTTTTCTTTGTTAGAAGTTGTTCAAATCATGCCCTTTCTGGAAGAAGCATTCTGACCAGCCAGTACAAGAGTAAACACAGTTTAATTCACATTCTCTTTCCTTTGTCTTAATATTTTTAATTTGGGTAAAATGAAACAATT
Source organism: Steatornis caripensis (assembly GCA_013398225.1). Taxonomy (NCBI): domain Eukaryota; kingdom Metazoa; phylum Chordata; class Aves; order Caprimulgiformes; family Steatornithidae; genus Steatornis; species Steatornis caripensis. The sequence continues at coordinate 90,244 of VZSC01000701.1, read as the reverse complement.
CCAAGCTATTCTCTCATACTTGGAGGCTGGGAAAAGGGATAGCAAAAACTGTATTTGAGTTACATAAAACTATACATTAGACTCACAGCTAAGATAATACTGAGGATAAGGCTAAGTTCATTCAAGTGACTTTAATTACAAGATGATTGTTAAACCAATTTAAGCTGAGAAAACACTTTCTAAAATTCCACATTTAAATAAGACTTTAAAAGAGCAATTTACAAAAGAAGACAGTGTAAAAAATTACTTCTTTTCATCTTTGTAATCCACACAAAGCCTCATTTTTGGAAGCTAAAGTGGACCACGTACTTAGTAAAGGCTGAGTCAGCATCAAACCTATGAAAGCGATTAAAACATTTTCACTCTTAGGAGTGTAGTAAGAATAGCCATTTTAATTAAACTGACATAACAGCAAACACATCACCAGCAAAATTGTGGTGTGTTTCCATACGCCAGTTCTGTTGTTCAAGAGGTATCTGGGGAGGCTTTCACGTGAACGTACAGCATGTTGCAGCACAAAGGGAACGAGTCCCTTTCTGAACATCTGGCTTCTTCCCGAGAAGGTTACAAATGGAAAGCAGGTAACCTCGTGTTAAGGATCCAGTCTCCCAGCAGAGGCCTAAACTAAGAGGATTACAGGGTCAAAATTCCAGCAGATGGAGAAAGGGGCGCGGGAACTCTTAGATATCTATTTAATTACAGAAAAAAAGAACAGTTTCTCAGGCACTCAGAGTTCCGAATCGAAATTTTTCACTTCGTTTTCATACTTGCAAATGTCTACACTGCAGTCAGCTGCTCAGCAGAATGTATGAACACACGCAGATCTCTGTCCTACTGCAGCTAGAACGCTGCCTGTGCCTTCCAGGCAGAAGAAATGGAGGTAGAGTATTTTGACAAACTACTAGCCTAACTGAAGATGACAAAAGCAAGATGTTCAGGTTGAAAGCTGTATCTCAAAGAGCCAGGGAATGTGACGAGACCAAAATGCTCACTATGAGGCACTTGCATGCTTTTACTCTTTTATAAAAAAGGAGAATTCAGCCAGGCAGAAGAGAGATGGGTAACAGTACTTCTTACATAACCATCAGCTACTTTATTTCATCTCACGTAACACAAATCCACATAATAAACTTTTCACAGCATCAGTCAGTGGTTTTGTTTAAAGAGGATTAATAGCTAGTCCTGTTTTCTTTCTGTTACCTTTTTCAAGTCGCATCCAAACGCAGTAGGACTGTGCGAAAAGTCAGCTAAAAAAGTAACACAGAGAACCTGAATGCTTTCTCACCAACAAGAAAAACTACATATGGGATTATTTCATCTCGGAAAGAAAGTGTGGAAAAGTTCAGATATTTCTTCTAGCCTTTGCCCACTTCACAGCTGGTATTGCATCATCAAACAAGGTCATTAAAAATAGCGTAAAAGCATCAATGATTCTGTCCAGAACATCCTCCTCCAGTGACTTCCCAGCTAAACAAACCTATTTATAAAACCAACCAGGAACAATAGAAAATAGCACCATAAGGATTATATGAGATGAGGAGACACTATTATTAGGATATTATTTCTGCATTTTGGTTCGTTTCACCTTTTAAAGGAGACTTTCATCTCTTGCTTGCAGGAATTTCTTAGTTTTGTTTAATTAAGTGCTTTTACTTTAACATTTACATCACCAGCATGTGCCAATTATTACTATTAACGCTCAGGTAAGACACAGATTTTCATTCTGGGCTTCAACGCATGAAAAATAAATGTCTTATGTGATCAGTGCACTATTCTAACTGCAGGAACTTCCCTGTTTACTCAAACACTGTAAGAAATATTTTCAGTCATCAAAATATACCAGCATAGTAATGTACAGTCAACAGGAAATAAGGAATATCTTGGAAAAAAACAGAATTCTACTGTACCACTCATATGTTCTTCCAACCCTTCGATACAAATGGTAAGCTAAATCGCCATACCCTTGTCAGGCAAACTTATCCTTTAAGCACTCTATAAAGATTAGGATGGCTTCTCCTAACGAACTCAGGAAAACTCACTGATTAATTCACTTGGACAACCAGTTACTACAATTCTCAAAACTGGAATGTACTGTGCAATATCAAAAACGGCACTGTGATGATCCCTGATGCAACAGTTGCTGCAATAAGAGAAAAATCTTTAAAAGTAAAAGTCAAAAAACTTTATTCACAGCAGAAATGCAGACTTCAATGGAATTTTCCTTTTATCAAAATAACCCCATTATGGTTACTTACATCTTTGCTGTAAGAGAACTGTACAATATATATATAAATATATATATAAAAAAACAAACAACTTTTGTGCTTCCTTAGTATTAATCGTCATCTTCTTCCTCTTCATCGCTGATCACATATTTCTTATGCTTCTTGCTTGCTTTGTCATCATCCTCCGCTTTTCTCTTTCCAGAAGGTTCACCTTCCTAAACGCAAAAAAGGACAAAATTAAACCAACATATTTCAAGCTAAAATAAAAACCTCAGAACAACAACAACAAAAAGACCTCAAAGTCTTTCTTGTAAGAAAAGCAAAATTACTAGTTCTAGTTTCTCTGTTTTGTGCTGCTGCGATGCAGGACTGCTATGTGTCAGTGCTTTAAGTTCAGCCAACTCTGCTACCATCTCAAACCCCAGCCTGAGAGTGCCCATAACACAGCTGCAGCCCCATTTACCTCAGTGGACATGCAATCATATCTGCTTCAAACCGAACTATGGCATGGGAGTATGGCATGTCATAATCTGGATTTATGGCTTGTGCAATCTCATTCTCAGCAAGTCTTACGAGCATGAGTAACTCCTAGAACTTGTCGTGAAATTTTCAACATGCAGAAGCTTTCCCTTCAGGCGGGCTACGCAGCCTCTTTTAAGTTTTCAGACTATTGACACTTGTATGCCCTAAATTAGAGCTACTGAAGCAAAGAAGAAATTCAGTAAGTGGGTAGGCATTTTGTTTGTTTGTTCATTTAAAAAAAAAAAAAAAACAAACCAAACTAAACCACTCTCTGGCATAAAGGAAAAAGACTGATGAGAAATTGCTAGTACCGAGAATCAACATCACAGTTTACAGTCCAAGAAATATAATAGTTTAGGAGGCTTCAAAGAGCTGGTCAAAGGAACTCAAATCACCGAGTTAATTACCTTTTGCAAGCAATACCATAATGGCTTTGATAGGCTGGATGCCCAACTTTTAGCACCTAAATATAGAGTCAACAGGTTGATTTTTATTCCATGTGCATTTACACCAGTGCAGTTTAAATCATCCTTCCAAACAACATTTTAAATCAGAATGCTATGAAAATTTTTACTCAAACTACAGATCTCTAGTTGTTAATGCAAAACTCAATTTTGACACAAAGAACAAGTGGTAACTCTACTACTGTTTAAAAAGAAGAGTATCTTTAAATATACCCACAGTTCTAAGTAACCTCATCCATTTTTCCATTTGTTGGTTTTGGGTTTTTTTTTTTTT
>VZSC01000701.1:68078-86610 GCA_013398225.1 Steatornis caripensis | reverse complement strand
TTTTTTTTTTTGGGGGGGGGGGTGGTGTTTGTTTTTTAAAAGCAATACACGTTACTTGGATTTTAAGCAGCAGCAAAGACTGAATTTCAGAACTTCAATGAATTACTAGAGTTTCAGAACTCTAATTAATAATTTTTTATTCAAAGCGTTTTATTCTGTATTAACATATTAAGTCGGTGCAGAGAGAGTGACAGGAAGGAATTTTAAGCATAGAAAACGGAAATGAGTAGGGGTGGGAATCTCAATGATAGCTTCTTCCTCAGAACAAGCATTCTCTTGTAATCTAGCTAGGCTGTCAAATGATTCATCTTCCTGTTTAGCAGAATATCTACATTAACTACAGTAGCAGTAAAACTACTTGCCGTGTGGCGATAAAGTGTATTAATAACAGATTGACGTTTTCAGTAACGGTAACAAATTCTTACCCGGACAAAGACTTGCGCTATGCTGTTGACTGACAGCACATAAAAGCGAGTCTCTGTACGCGGAAGTCCGTGTTTCACATATGTGGGTACGTATTACAAATGCCATACTGCCTACGTGGTGACTGCGAGTAAGCAGTTATGCATCACTGGGGTTTTTCCATGATACTGCAGCACCCCTCCATGGCCCCTACAGGAATATCACCTTTAAGTCATGTAATTTTAAAATGGAGGCTATTGTTCCTCAAGCAGCAGAGAAATGCTGTTGACTAGACCCGTTCTTCTCGGAGACTGGAATTGCAAAGTCCTGACATGCTATATCCTGAACGAGCAACTAGTAGTGTCTTATAAAATAAACAATTCAATTTCTACTAACAAAGACTAACAGAGCTCCCAAAATTACAGTTTTGTCTACATGCCTCACTATGGCTGTCTCTGGGATTACTGTCATATTTTCTGAAATATTAAATTTTCCTCAGTGTATAACAAAAAGCCAGAACCTATGCCTTTAAAAGAAAAAGCTAATTTTTACTTCTGCTTCATATTACAATGCCTACTAGTGCAAATCCTCAGCTGACAGCACAAAAGGAGTAGTGTCACAGCAGCAAGAACATGCATTCAGAATGCAGTAAACATCCAGTGGGCTGGAAGGTAAGAAATGCCTTCTGAGAAGTTTACAGGAAGCACAGTATAAACATGCAAATGAGAGCATACTTCCTCCTTCAAAACTTAAGATTTCTTACATTATAGAGGTATGTGTCATACTCAAAACTGTGTCCTAAATTGGTCATTTAAACACAACTTTGGAATTTCAGCAGCTGTGACTACAGAAGTCTGACATGCATTAATTCACTAGAAAGACACATAGCAAGTTATGCTACAAAATTACTCTTCTAAGAAGAAAAGGATGTTTTACTACAGAAGCCTTTAAAATTCAAGAATAAGGTTCTAACCACTTCAGCAGCTATTAGAGGTACACACTAGACATGACTGTAGGAAACAACTGAAAGAAATCTTAGGGCAATAGTTAAAATAATTGTAACAGTTAAAATAATCTCTTAAAGGAAATGGTGATGTAAAGGGTTAAAAAAATATTCCATAAGCTTACACTGACCTACTCAAACTTCCTTTTTTAAACTTCTGCATTATATTCTATGCACAAACTTTTAAATGAAATATAATTTACAGTAAAACAGGACAGAAACATTAATCAATATAGCATGCCAGTCTGAAAACATCTCGGTAGTAATAAGAACCTATCAAGCTAAATCAGTTTGTATTTATTATTCTGCCACATAAGTGAAGGAGACTATCAGCAGAGCTCAGGTGTGCTCACACTACTACTCCTAAGCCACGCTCAGCTTGAGAGAAACGCAAGTGCACCTGCAACTTGAGGCTGCACTATGTTAATCGACAGCAAAATTACAGTAATACAAAGCTGGTGACGTCTAAAAGAAAGCAAACTAATGGGCTACTAAAACCAAGCAGGCCAAACCCAACTCCCTTGTGAACAGGGCAGTGGGAAGCCAGGGAGCCAGCAACAAATGCCGTTTGTCACGAAATCCAGAACTCCCTCTTCTTTCACCTTCCCAAGGTACACAGCAGATGTCCTACGGCTCTTTGCCACAGAAGCATTTTACAATGAGGGCAAGGGTCAGGAACCCAGACTACGCAGATACAGCAGATACAGGAAAGAGTCTATATCCTTCCTGGCTCCACTTCTACCCCTGGATGAAACCAGTTCAGTTTTAGTCTCAGACATGGTATCTGTCAGTTTTGAAAAGTGTTACACTGCAGTGCTGTACCAGAAGAAGTGACATTACTTGAAATGAACTAAGCCTCAAGATGTGATATACGCAAAAATTCATTTGCTTATACCCAGCAGGGATAAATTACAAACCAGTAAAACACAGTTTCAGAAGAGGAAGCAGCACTACTGCTGTAGCTAATCGTTAACTTGACGGTGGCCTAATGTTTAGGATGACACTTGGATGATGGACAATGTCTATTTAGCAATGCACATTAACTATTTTTAACTCAGTTTAACTCTTCTATCTAAAAAGAGCAGAAATACTACGTGAAAATGCATTCGCTATATCCATAATAAACAGGGAAAAAACATGTAGCTTAGCAGACAATGCTGCACTAGAATTCCGATATTAAGTCTTCTTATTCCTTGCATAATCTTGGTAAAGTCATTTTATGTAACTCTGCATACATTTTTCCATCTTTAAATCAGCAGTAACAATAGTGACCTCCTTTGGGAACCACTCAGGTCTATGAACTAATGCAGTGTACAAGAAATCGGTGATTAACTACCATGGAAAGCATGCCAAGTCAAAAATACGTTCATCACAGCATAATGAAACTACAAAAGTCTCAGCTTTAAAAACTAGATTTAGAGCAGGAAATGTTCCTAACTGAAAATGAGTAGCTTAAGAACAAAATCCTTCTCTTACCTCATCACTAGTAAGTTTCTTTGCCTTCAGTAGTCTCTGTGTTTTATCTTCATCTGAGCCTTCATCGCTGTCAGAAGAGTAGATTCTAGCACGTTCTTCTATAGAGGAAAATGAAAAGACAAATACTTAGCTTTACCTGAAATTAGTGAGGAAGAGAGAATAATAAAAATAATTCTCTTACATTTAGTCCCACAAAAAGCTGGCAGAATCAAACTCCAGAGTAAACAAACTTATACGATCTGAATTCATGTCTCCTCATGTATCAAAAGAAATGTATTGGCAAAATACAATCTTACCAGGACTCTCCTGGGAAATTAATCCATCTGAATCACACAGGCCCTACTTGTGTCCTGTTAACGTTTATTATTACCTCTGATGCCACCTTTATATCTGTTTTTGATAGCTGCTAGACTGATTGCGTCATCTCCCTCATCCTCTTCATCATAGCGATCAGGTTCTAAATAATTTGCACTCAGACCACGCTGATGCTGCTTCTCCCGCATTCTTCGCTGCTGAGATTCTCTACGAATGGAAGCTCTTAATCTCTCCTCTTCTTTCTGTCCAAAGAAAGAAGCAATACATAAAGGTTGGGGTGGGGGGGACGCACGGATGACACAACTCAAGAGCACCTTACATTCTACTGTAGCTTTTGAAATAATTTCACAGTAAAGATTGTACATATTCTGATTTTTTTGTAATCTGTAAGGTTAAGCAAACTAACAACTAAAAAAACCCCCCAAAACCCAAAAAACTAACAACTCTTGTCTACAACTCCAAAATACACTCTGTTTTCCACAAAGTCATAAAATGTTCAGAAATGTTCATCTATATTACAGTTGTGATTTTTTCGATTAAATCAGCAGATAAGAGAGTTCCATGCCACAATACCTTAATCATTTCTGTGCGCTGAGACTCTGGATCGCGACCTGCCATTGGCAAAATACGAATTTTCTGGGTCTTTGAACATCTGTCTGCCAGAGACAGAGTCATCTTCCTGTGAGTGGCACTGTCCGTAGAGTGCGGCCTGTTAAAAAATTGCTATGGGTTAAATACTTCTTCCAGGAACATATCCATTTTTAAATGACGACAGTAGGGCTAGCATACTTAAGATTTCAAGGATTCATCTGCATAAAAGTAGAAGTATCTTTTTTTTTTTTAATTTATGTGCATTGTAACAGCTACCGGAGACGTCAATTCCTCTCTCTTTGAGTCTCTTTGCTCAGCAAACCATCAGCAGTCCATTACCAGCCTAAATAATCATCCTTACATTTCACATCGATATCCCAAGACGTAATCGTCATCTCGATAGCAACTGTGCATCAGAAGAAAGAATATGACTATTCCCTGAAATTAACCTTTCTGATTCAGATGAGGACTTGCACTTAAAAATGCAAATTTAAATACATATTAAAAAAAAAATACATGCAGCCTATATATTGCAGTGAATGGCATATTATTAACCTTTCAAACTGGGATGCCTGATTTAGGAAAAATCTTACCGAAATACTTATTTTGGAAAGTGGCACATTCTTATTAACGTCTCATGGTATCTCTCATCTGTATATACTAGTTACAACACTTAATTGCAAAAAGAGCATCAACATTTGATATAGAATAGCACATTTACCTGAAGGTTAACTTTGTCTTGAAAACAGCCTGTCCTTGTAGACCTGTCCCTTGTCTGATAAACAAATGGTTGTGATCTCCCTGCAGCGGCGCCTTGTACACGTCAAAGACCTCGTTGCCCAAGTGGAGAGACATGCTTAAAAGAGATCCATGTATCAATGATTTGCTAAAGCCACTACAGTCTAGTTTTTGCCTCATTTATAAATGGAGAAAGCCTTCATGTTTCCTTTTTATAAACAGCCAATAATTACATTTCAATCCAAACTAAGCAGAGCATAAAATTTTCAAAGCACCAAGACTAAAATAATTTCTGCCATGCAGAACTGACAAAGCTTGCTGACCTTCCAATTTTGCACGCCCTGGCATTTCACTGCGAGAACAACTGTATCCCTTCAACAGCAAAAAGTCCCCGCTAACCTTCCATCTGACCATTTGACTATCCGTGCATTACTTTCTCTGATCTCATTCCCTTCCTCATCTCGTCGCATCCGCCATCGTATTGTGTTTTCTACCTGCGGGAAAAAAAAAACAAAATATTTTTTCTGAGTCATAGTAAGGAATACTGTGGTAGAATATCCTCAATGTCAAGAATTACAGTTAGAAAGGCCAGATGATTTGCTGCACGATGCAAAGAAACGAAGGTGACACGTATCGCTTTTACAGGTGAAATGCAGCTGTCAGGCTTTTTTTTAAATTTATTACTAAAATGGATCAACTTTCCTCAGTGCTGAACTGGTCCACGCTTTCATAACCTGAACCGTAACTCAAAACCCCATTCTAAAATACCTGAAATAGACTTTCAAGAAATGTGGCTAGATAAGCCTAAAAGGGAAAAGGAAAATTAACATTATACCTTGAGTTTTAACCTAGTTCTACCCTCTTCATCGAGCATCTCCTCATCTTCAAATTCATCTTCATAATACTGGGGATCAAAAGGTCTGCAATAAATTATACAACACAGTCTTTATTCTTCTAAAAATTAATCCAGATTGTGCAAAATAACAGGTGCTTGAAAGGTCTGAATTATACACTGCGCACAACAGTAGGCACTGCAGCTGTGAGACAGCTATTTCTGCAGTAATGTAATTTACTGCATTGATTCTACACCACAGGAGGCCTGCCCGAGTGTCTTCACCACCATCAATCACAGCCACTTTAACATTCAGACCCTCTAAATGGCTGTAGCTAAAGAAAGCAGGTCTGCCTCAGAAAATACTGTTTCCTTAGTATCAGGGTGATGAGGTCAGGTCTAAGTCTGGAACAAAATCCATACAACAGAGTACAGACAAAAGGGAAAGGAAAAAATATCATCTTATAAATGTGGTGAATTAGGGATTTTCTAAGAGCACAATCTTTGTAATTTTTTTATTTGAATCTCAAAACAAAAGGGAAAGGAAGATGAGATTGTTTTTCCTCTCTTCCTTCAAAAAACCTGGTGACTCAGGTGGGAGTAGGCCATTCCCTGGCCTCCTTCCTAATAGCTTCCAGGCTGCTGCAAGGGAAGAAAGTGATCAACAGACTCTGCTACCGTACAGTTCGATTTCTAGTCCTGTCTGACCCCCAAAGATCCTTTGGACTTCTCTTGCCGATCACAGCCACTAACGGGATTCTTAGCAGCTCTCTCCTGAAACAATCTATAGCATGAAAGCCAGGAAGAATGATTTAACAGAATGATGTAACAGAAACAACGCTACACTGCCAGCTAACAAGACACCTACTAAACAATGCAATCAAATTGCTTAACAAAACACTCGAAGAGGCGGATTTACAGCAATTTGCCAGATGTGCTGAAAGGTGGGCTTTAGGGCCAAATCTAACATCACAAGCAACTGTAATTTATTTTGTTTCTCCTTATGAATTCCACAAAATTTCTTTACCTCGGGTTCGGTAAATAAGAAAATGAGTAACTAGCCTCTTCATAGTTCAATAGTACGTTTAGCACACACAAATAAACTAAGGCTTATTCTAAAATTCAAAATGATGGCTGCATCACTCAAAAGCACATAACGATCCTGTGCATTTGGCTTTCACATCTCTGAGAGCCTGAAACTACGTTTAAAATTCAACTCATAGAATGTGCTTTCAATTAAATCATATTTTTGTTTGGTTTTTTAAAGACAAAAAGTTATTCAATCGAGCTGAAAGCCAAGCTCATAAGAAAATTACTCAGCACTTGATTAGGTAACAACAATAGATGCTACTATTGACTGATCACAACCGAAAGCGTGCACCTTAACGTCAACCATTTTAAATACGGGTGACACATTTCACTGTATTACTAAAACAAAAGCAACACAGGGAAAAATAAAAAAACCTGTCAATCACATATTTCATGTGCAATTACCTGGGCTCCACACTAAGGAAGTTGGGCAGTTTCACAAAATACAAATCATTACCCAAGTCCGTGTTCACTTTTGGTATTTCTACCTCTATTCTAGTCTCTGGAATAGGCTCCTCTTCCTGTTGTTCTTGACTCAGCCCATTCTCATCCTAATGAAAAAAACGAGAATAGGAGCATAAGTGGAAAAAAGTCCGGCTACTGTTGCTCTAATAAGCAGTTACATTTTGCTTAAAGAAACACGATCCATATGCACAGGGAGAGATTAGGAAGTTTTAGGTAAAAGAACTTGCACATTTTCAGTGTAAGCAATTTAATTCAGCACTTTCATATGCCACTTAAAGTGATTTCAAACACTCTTGCCTGCAAACTCAAGAGACTGAAGACAGTACGGAAACAGCACAGGAGCTGATATACAGTTTTCAGCTAAGGACCAGAGAGTAAATGGGGGACAACTTTTCCCAGATAAAATATTTTTACGTATTATCATCAAGACTCAAAATGAAAGTATTTGTCAAACAGCTGTACTAAGGAACCAAAGACAGCTATGACTTTGTATTTTACCCGATGACAAACAAAACTACTCATCATATTTCTTCCAAGTACAAAAAGCGGAACAGGGATGGGGGAAGGCAGATAAACGAATCCATCTGATATTGCTACGTACAAAACTTAAATAATTCTCTTAGCTAGGGCAAAATTATCTGTAATGCTTACTTAACGCTGTTACTCCTTTTTTCCCCTCTAAAATATTATCAAACTCAATCAGTGTTCCTACATTTCAGAGCAGAATAGCACGTTAATTATTTCAAAAGTCAAGTCTACTCACGATGGGCTGTCCTGGAGTTGGTGGCTTGTCTTCTCCATCACTCCCTGAAGAAATGTCATCTGCACCTCCAAACAGATCCATGACATCTGCATGCTCTTGAGCAGAAAAATTACTATTTTAAAATACAAACGTATGTGCACACACTCCCCTACACGCAAGCACACTGACAGAAAAAGAGATTAACACATCCTTCGCTTTTATTACCACTTAAAATCACCTACAAAGGCTAAAAACTGCAAATGTTTATGAAGCACACATTATTCTCCTGAAAAACAGTTTTCCCATGTGTTTTTAAGCTAAGGATTCAAGGCATGTTTTCCTGGGAAGGCTCTATCAAATAAGAGAATCTAGATGAAAAATGGTAACAGAAAAATTAAGAGTATAAAATCATCCTTTACTAAAGTAAACAAATATATGTGAACAGCAACTTCATTACGCATTTTGGAGGTTTTACTTCTCAGCAGAATCAACACCTCTTTCTCAGCCAGCTAAACATCACAAAACCCAACAGGGGTTCTCTGGGCTGCTCTGACAGAGGCACCATTTCTTAATGTCTTCCAGTAACAAGGTGTGAAACAACATTCACAAAAGAAAAGCTCTGTCTCTCATGGAGGAAACTGACAAACTGAGAGCTAAGGACACACAATCCGCAGAAATGCAGTGTGTACTTCCACATGCAGAATCCTCGCTGTGCTGTTTTGTTATTTTCATGGCACTACAGTTACACCATAGAGCAAGTGCTATCAATTATAACAAGTTCTGTAGCAGACAAACGGTGCTCTTAAGACAGGGACTGAATGAACCAAAAGCCCACAGAACAACGCCACCATTTACCTTTCTGTCCTTCTGTATCACTGTCCACTTCTGAATCTGATGCAATCGGTTTCTTTCGCTTCATTCGCAGAACTTCATCTTCGCTATCACTGCCCCTTGCAGACTCTAAGGAGCATAATTAGTCTCAGCAAATTAAAAATTTTGTTCCACATATTTTAAAATCCCTTTGTGTTAGTAAGTTGCTTCAGATGAAAAGGAGTTTAAAAGCATTGCGTAAAAAAACATTACAAAGATGACTACAGTTGAGATCTACGTGATTCAGGCCTTTACACTGAAGACTGAATCTTTTCAGGCCAATATAAATGAAACAACAGAAATCAAAGCAGAAGCAAACCACTACTACTATTCAGTATTCAGGTATTCAGTCCTACCAGATTTATGCTCTTGGTCCTCCTCATCCGAATGCTGGGCCCTTTCGTCATCATCAGAGTTTTGCATCTTCTCCTCGTCAGAATGCTGGGCCCTTTCATCATCATCAGAGTTCTGCATCTTCTCCTCATCTGAGACCTGCGGCCTCTCCTCATCGTCGGAGTTTTGCATTTTCTCCTCGTCTGAGTTCTGGAGTCTTTCCTCATCATCAGATATCTGCGGCCTTTCGTCTTCATCAGAGTTCTGCACTTTTTCCTCATCGTCAGAGTTCTGCTGTCTCTCCTCATCATCAGAGTTCTGCTGTCTCTCCTCATCATCTGACTGATCGCTTTTGTCCTCCTTGCCCCACTTCTCATCCTCTGAATGAGCTTTTTCAGAACCATCTCCCTCTGAATGATGACTGCCTTCATCTGACCCATGCCCACGATCATCCTCCTCATCATCATGAGCAGCTTCTGAAACACTGTGCTGGTCCACGTCTGACTGGTCATTATCTTCATGCTCAGAATGTCCTGAAGCTTCGGAGCGATTGTAGGATCTTTCAGAGTGGTTGTCACTCCCTGTGTGATGGGACGCCCCTTCATCCTCACTATCATCTCCAAACAACTCCTTGTTACTGGGTTTTATTGCCTGTCTGTCATCATCCTGCTCACTGTCACTTCCAGAAGCATTACTACCAGAGCCAGCGTTCCCCTGATCGGAATCAGATTCAGATCCAGAATCGGAATCTGCAAAACAAACATCACCCTTTCAAGGGTTAAAACACCCCTACAAGGATGCACATAAGATGATGGGCATGGATTTGGGGCAGTGGGGGGAATAAATCCCCCCAAACCCAGAGAGAGAACCTACGCAGAACTGTAAGAAACAACTATAAAAATTACCTAGAACAATAAAATAAAATGTCTACTAATAAAGGCACAGCCAATGAACGACACAATGAAAAATGATGGATGCCACCTACCCCAAGTTTCAAACCACAAGCTGTTATCTAAGATTCTAAAGTTGTAGAAAGAATAAGCAATTACAAAAGTAAACAAAATTTGAAATAGCGAGGGCTTAAAATTAGTAAATACACAGATATGGTTTATGAGAGCCTACAAATCTGGAACCGTCATCACGCCCTTAACCCAAGGCAGCTGCCTTGTGCACCCTGACGCATCTGACACAACGGAGCTGCTCTCGAACGCTGAGGCTCGCTCGGGAATGCCGTTTCACGCGGGGAAAAAAAGCAACGCCTGCCCTGAGTAAGAATTTACAGAGACGGAGACAAGCATTTTAAAGACTCACAAATGACTTCAACCGGGCGCGTTCCATGCCTGCTCTTCAGACGCCGACGACAGCCAAACGTCTCCAGCCCGCTAGGGCCGAGGAGCCCCGTCGCTCGCCCCGCACGGCCCTGCGGGGGACACCGGTCCCCGCCGCCGAACGTGGGCGCGCGCGGCGCTCGCACTGCCCGCCCACCACGGGTGCTCCCGCGGCCGCGGCGCTGGCGAACGGCCGGGACCCCCGCGCTTTGCCGGGGAGCGCCGCCGGCGGCACAAGGGTCTTTACTTCGGGCGCGCGCAGCCGGGAGGGCACGCGCTGCCGAAGGCGCCCGCGAGGCGTTCCCAGGCGGGGGCGGGGGGAGAGATGCGCGAGCGCGCTTTGCGGTGCTCTTGGCCAGAACGCGGGAGCGCGGGGGGAAACGTTATCCCCTCGGCCTCCGCTCAGCACCACCCGCCCGCTTCGCCCCCTCGCCCGCAGGCCCGGCCACCCCCTCCTTCCCGGCGGCTGCGGGAGGCGACGCGGCCCGTGCACAGGCCCGCCCGCGGGGAGCGAAGAGGGAGCGCGGCGCCCCCGCACCTTTCTGCTCGGCCTCCGAGTCGGCGTCGCTGCCGAAGAGGTCCTCCATGTCGGCCATGGCGAGAGGACGGCCCCGCCGCCGCCGCCCAACGGCCGCGCGCCCTCGGTCACACCGCCGGCGCAGCCCGGTGACGCACGCAGGGAGCGCCACGACCGAGGGAGCGCGCACGGCCCCTCCACCGGGGGGGAAGAGGTGGCACCTCCTCTTAAAGGGACCGCGCCCGCCGGGGATCCCCGATGGCCACGGGCCCCGACGCCACCGGCGATTACCGCGTGTTGGCAACAGCCGGCAGGGCAGTGACTGTGCCCCGCCAAGGAACCGGGCACCGCTCATTAACGCCGATAGCGGCGTCGCGAGAAAATGGGGAAGGAGGATTTGGCCACAGCGGCATGTGCGGGGCCCGTGGGCGAGGGCCGGCAGGGAAACGAACCCCGAGAGGCACCGGCAGGCCCGGGGCAGGCGCCGAGCCCACCCGTGACTCGCCCCACCACTGCTACCTTATCGGTATTCTCCTTAAATCGCAGTACTAGCGCTTGCTGAGGCCAGGGCACCCGCTCCCCTTAAGTCCATCAGGCCCGTGCTCACAGCCCACGCCCTTATTGGAGCGGGCTCCTGTGCCTTTGACGGCGATGCTGAAGGGAAGATGAGCTCCGCCCACCCACGCTCCAAAGCCGAGACAGTGCCCGCAATGGAGGCGGGCACAAGACTGACCCGCTGCCTACACCTTGCCGTTACAACCTCCCCGTGCCGCATGTGGCTGAAATAACGCTGCAAAAAGCAGCCTAACATCCCACCCCATTTCTTCTTTACGGGCTTGTACAGATCGAACAGGGGTGACAATACGCTGGCACTCCTTTTACAGGCTCTGAACCCATATTTCTGCTGTGCGAAAAATTGAGTTCCACAGCGAGAGCCCTTTACTTCCAGAACTGCCCTTGGGTCACTCAGCTTTCCTACTGGAGAAGAAACAGTAATGGTCTGATATAAACCACGGGTCAACTTTAAGCAAGGCAGTGTACTGTTTAAGAAAACAAACAAACAAAACCTCAAAACCACAACAAGAATACAGTACTTTAATAATCCAAAACTTACTGGTTTACAATCCCGACAGCATACAGTGCTGATATGCTAAAACACTCAATGCACGTTTCCTCAATGGAAATTTAAATTGAACACTTGCTCGTTTGTAGCTTACAAACAGTAGTACTCCAGCTGTAGAGAGAATGAGGCTATTTCTTTAAAATACAACAGTAAATAGATAATTGCTTTGGAATATAGGCTACGTTTCCATGCTTAGCTCGGAACCAACAGAATCAACGTATGTGGTCATTTGACTTCTGCATTAAGCCTGAAAAATAATCAAGAAAAACATAGCGCCGCTTTTGGAAAAAAGACCTTGTGTTTATGGTAGCTGGTTATATCAGAGTAACACCACTTCTGCGCTCAAAAACGACAAAGTCATTCACAAGATCTCACTACACTTGATCGCATGACATCAGAGCATTCACTTTGCTTGTTGGGACCGTCTGTGATTCCTGGCTACAGACTGAATTCCTTCATTTATTCCAAAAAGGATACACAGTGTAGGCACAAAAGCGATTGCTGCAACTGTTCTGTGCACCATGCCAAATGTCTTGCTGACATTTGGAGGGCCAAACCCTTCCATTTGAAAAAACCCCTAGTTTCTGTGCCCAGCCCGTCAGATATCTGTCATGAAAGTGCCAAAAAGCAGTCAACTACTTAGCTGCTATCTACACAGCTAAACCAATGATTAAGGTCCACTCCTATCACGTGCTACAGGACACCTGAGAGTTGCAGCTTAAAAGCCCTGCCTTTGATTGGAATATAAATAATTAAGCAGCTAAACTTGATTTAATAAAGGAAGGGATTTGGGCTATCATTTCCATAATCCAGCCTTTCATTTTTCTCCTTCATCTTCAAGTAGGAGATAACTGCCTAATCTTGTTAGATAATGATAAAATAAATCATCATAGAATCACAATACGTGAACAGATTCCACGAAGACGCAGCCCTTCAACAAATGAAGGAAGACGTTACAGCCTGTTTTTTGACACAAAATGATTATAGTGCCTAGCAAATAAAAAGTAACGTACAGCTTTAGGCAACTCAGCACATGACATGCTTTGGCCATGTTTCTACAGCACTGTCTGTAAGAAAACACTTAACGTGTGACTTTATGCATACGATATAAGAACTTAAATCTCAAAATCTAAAAAGTTGTTGAAAATTTACAAAAGCCAAATCCAAAAGAAGCCCTTTTTGTTACTAGTCACATCACCTCTAGTTGTTTCATAGTTACAGTCTGTATAGTCTTTGGTTTTAACAGAATTAATTCCGACTTGCTTTTTAGAGCACACATTTATTTGCAGTTATAATAAAAGGTTGCTTTTGAAATAGGAAAAAAAAGTTCTTCCACAAGTATAAACCAGTTATATACATCCTCAGTGAAGGCACTATAGTTTAAAATTCTCTGTACAGTTGCAGTAAAATTCAAAGTCACCTCCGGAATAAAGTCTGTCTTTGAAGATCAAAACCAAGATTTGCAGCACATTACAACACAGGCACAGTGTCAAAAGAGTTGCTCTGTTAAATTTGTATAGTATATACAACCTGATGCCAAAATCTGAGTCCAATATGTTTTCTATACATAAAATGCTCACCATACTATGATCCTTTGATGAAAACAGTTGTCAGTTGAATTCTCTGTTGCTATATAGCCGAGCAGTTCTTTAGAACATTTTTGTGAGTTTATGATCTCATGACAATATCGAGCAAACTAGTACGGTCCAGACCTACACCAAAAAGCCTCTAGATTTTCATATTATTTCAAAGAAGTCTTCTGTGATTATGTACATAAGTCAAAGTGATTCTTGTTGCCTTATTAGTTTGCTTAGATATAGAACTTTAAATACTTTGATAATTGCTATGCCATATAGATTTGACACTGCATATTGGTTCATTTCTGNACCTACACCAAAAAGCCTCTAGATTTTCATATTATTTCAAAGAAGTCTTCTGTGATTATGTACATAAGTCAAAGTGATTCTTGTTGCCTTATTAGTTTGCTTAGATATAGAACTTTAAATACTTTGATAATTGCTATGCCATATAGATTTGACACTGCATATTGGTTAATTTCTGCATGTCTTATGTAGTGTTTCAACATCAAGACATAAGTAGAATAGAAAAATCCTCTTAGAAGTGTTACTTCACTGCTTTATTAAAAAAAGATAAGATTTATATGAAGTACTAACAGCTTAACAGCTTGAAAAAAAAGGATTTTTCCTTTTGCCAGCAACTAAGGGCAGTGGTTTTACAGTTCAGGCTCCTTTTCCTGTACAGAATTATGCAGAATTTAACAAATGCATGTCCACTATTTCTATAGACATTGGTACTTACTGAATGTAGGTAAGGATTTTTAAACAAAGAATATAAACTAAATAATGCGGATGAACACATGAAATCAGTCTAAAAACATACTCAGTTTAGATATGAGCAAGATACAGTTATGGGACCTTTTGAAAAAGCCTTTAAGGATTTAAGTGTAATACAAAAACTCATTTTGCAAGGCTCCTACGTCTTTTTTTTCTTTTTGCATTTTTTTGTTAGTTCCTCAAATCTCTTGGCAGAAGTCCTTACCCAATTTATTTTTGTTTGGTTTAAAGGGATGCCTTTAAACTTAATCACAGTACCAAGAACTAATATAAAATTTAAAAGTAGAATTACAAATAAGATCGCTGTGAATGATTTCTCTTCAGTGCACATGAACAAGGCCGAACAGCTCTAAACAATGAGTCCAACTGTTGTGTGAAGAATCCCTTATCACTAATGCATTGTTTTCAAGAATATACACACCCCTCCACATAAATAAGCGCTCCCAGATTTTCTAACAAACATTTCAGTTGGGTCAGTATCTGCCCAATGATCTTGAATGTCCCATTCTTTGACTACAGAGAATTATACCATTGATTTGCAATTACATTTTTAGTAGAAAGCACAGCCAAAGTCTTGAAATAAAAAAAAGTTCTTAAAAAACAATCAAAAACTATGGTACAGAGACTGGTGCAGTTACTGTGTCTCAATCTGAAAAACGTGATGCATACCAGCAGATTATTAATATAGCTTTGCTTTAAAAGGAATGGGGTTTCCAGTCTTTTCCCTTCTAACCCAGGTAAATGTAGTCCAAGGTTGCCAAAGCTCATGGTGATGAGCGTGCCTTGATGACCCTTGAAATCTCCGCACAGTTTTGACAAGATCTGCTAGTTGTCTCCTTCAACCCTCCTCTTGCGAACTGTAAAAAGAGACCAAAAAAAAATTTGCTGTTTTATCATTTTAACTACTTTACTTATTTCTACAACATCAACAGTTACTTTGCTGTATATGAAGTTTGACATTGTACAACTTAAGGCAATTAACAGTATTACCCATCATTTTCAGCTAACGTTTTAGCAGTGCTTATTGAGTTACTCATGAACAGCTTCAAATATTTGTGAGGAGAGAATTGTGGGAAACTTTAATCATTTTGTTTGGTAAACAGATTTAGCCAGTACTCTTTTGTTTGGGTTTTTTTTTCTTTTTACATGGCAGTTTTCTAGTGGTGGAGAATTAAGTTCACATGGCTTCAAAAGAAACAGCACAAGAGTTTCATAGTATATCTAATGCGATTTATACACTTCGCAAAAACAAGTTAGATTCACTAGCCTAAAACATTCCATTTATTAATAAAAAACATTCAATTGTCAGAAAATGCAAGAGCAACAAAAATTTGTGAATAAAATTACTAAACGCTCACATGCTGTTTAGACTCGAGAATATGCAAGAGTGACTGAATGACTGGAGTTTTGCTCAATATTTGTAGTATTTTTAATTGATACTTTCTTTTTCCCCTATCAAATTGCGTTTTCCTTTTCTGTGCAGACAGGCTAAGGGTCTTGGAAACTATATAGGGCATCTCCACTTTGTTTAAAAAAGTGGAGCAAGAACAGCTATGTAAGAAGAAAGTGATTCTCTTCTCAAATCCACTCATTGGAAATTAAGTAGTTTTACAGATATTTGCAATTTGAGTTGATCATCTTTACCCTCAGATCAAAATAACAGAGCGAAAGCGGTTTTGTCTTCCCTCCCTCTTCCTGTCTCAAGAAATGCTTTAGATACAGTCTAAAGAAACAATCAGAATAAAATCACATAGAATTCTACTCTTTACAAAGCCAATGTATTGCTCACTTTGAGAGTGACCCATAGACTCGTCTCCATTTGAATTCAAATCGTTTTCATCAGAGAGAAGTTACACACACCTGCTTTCATCAAATCGCAAGAACAGATGGAAGAGTTTCCAACCTTAGACTTCTCCAATCATGCAGTTAAAAGCAACATGAACTGAGTTTCAAAGGGAACTAGTACGACACAGTGTAAACAAGGGAGAAAGAAGATGTAAACTATTTTTTTTAGAAGAAACGTACAAATACAGAAATGAGAGACTTTGAACATCTCAGGTTTCAGTGCTCGATACCCTACTGGGTATTCAGAGTAACCTGTCTCTGTAGCTTCAGGGCTGGAGAGGTGAAAAGGTATTTGCAGAAACTTTTACTTGCATAGTCCAGACTAAGAAAGCAAAGAAAAAAGGGCAAGATATCAGTAGAAACATAGATTTCCAACAGTCAAACACCAAAATGAGAACTAGTGAAAAGAGAAACCTTAAAAGAAAATAGAGGGACGTCTGAAGTGTTATGACAAAAAAAATAACTGGTTTAGAATCTATTTTGAGAAACAGTTATGAAGTGTCTGAGTGCCTTTCTTCTCTCTCTATGCTCTATTCTGTTACTCTTCATCCTTTCAGAGCTCTTTTCCTCCACATTAGACTCTACTCAGAAGCAAAGAAGATCTTTAAACCAAATTCCCATTTCCTATGTCATTCCCTCTAATGTATTCCTGAACTATTACTACTACTACTACTACTAAGCTGCCTGGCCCATTTTCATGCTGATGAGATGTGTAATCCTTACCATAAAGCATCTAAATGCAAAAAGTTCAATTAAATGGAGTTTTAAAATGTAATTCTATTTAAACAGATGGACCACATTATCTTCCTCTAGTTGAGAGCTTCAAGTATTTGACATTACTATACTCATGATTTCCATTTACGTGCTATATTATTAACCAATTTTCTGCTGGTCCATTTAGTTTGAATTCTAATAGATTAGCTCCATCAGAACTTACTGCAGCAAATAGAGATGCCACTGCTACCAACTACCTTTAAGAGAGGCAGGGCATGAACAGAACCACAAGAGAAGAAGTGACCCAGTCCCAGTCTCTGCCCATGAGAGTACATTCAGTTTCCTTGCTCAAGCAATCCACGTGAGATTGAGTGTACTGGCACTGAAGAGGGCATCCTGCAGTACTAATTTCAAATACTGCTTTTAAAGAAACGATGAATCTTATCTGAGTAAAACTGCACAATCAAAACTATTATTTTTCCTCCCTTTGCCATAACTCATGTGGAATTTGAATGTTCTTGTTCTAACTATGCTAAAAATCCACAACTCATACTGCTGAAAACCCTGCAACAAAATAAAAGAACATCAAGAAGCAACAGAAGAGTAGAAGTGAAGGCGCAGGAGAAATTTGAAACTGATCTAGTCATATTTTGCTATCCTGGTTATGTCAACAGAAAAGCAGAAAAAACAGACACGTTTAAAACCTGTGCCACACACGCACATCATTTAATAGTCACTCTCTACTGACAGGTCTTACCCAAATCATTATTTTTTGTGATAGCTGCAGCTGCCCTAGCTCGAGGTCCCTGTTGTGTGAAATGGTATCCAAATTTAAGGATCTTGGTGTTTTCTTCCAGCATCTTGGCAATTTCTACTTCTGCCACTGTGCCCAGCTGCTGCCTCTGTTAAAATAAAAGGTACACAAGGACAACAGAGCTTATGTGTATGCACCCTAAAAGAGGTCAGAATACTTTCATCATATTAGTCAATAAACACTTAGCCTCATTTTGATCAATCTAAAAGGCAGAAGGTCATAAAATACATCTGTGCACTTTATAGCACAAGCAAGCACCGAAGTGACCAGGAGTCAAATGCGACTGGATGCTTCTTAAAACCTTAAGACCAATCATTCATGTGGTTAAGATATTTAAAAGTAAAATATTTTGGAAAGTTTATCACAAGCTGCCTTCTGAAAATATTCGGTCAACTAGGATAGACTGATTTTAGTAATGATGTTACTACCACCTCACTTACCTGATTATCAATTTTGATCTCTGTCAATGTTTCATTGTCTTTCAGTGCATCGACCAGTGCCAAAATGCCAACTCCAGTGATAAAGTTTGATTCTACGTTTAAACTTCTTAATTTTGTGTTTACTCTCAGCATATCTGCAAGAGCCTTGGAACACAAGAAAGCTCCATTAAACTTTTGCATTTTGCTACAGTACATCACAGGACATAGGGATAACCATTTCCACTAACTAGTTCAATAGGAGCAACAAGTTCACAGATACATGGTGTAACTTTGCAAGTTTTCACTTACTACTTGAGACTAAAGTGAGTCTTCAACCAGCCATTACCTACATTCCCTTCTTTAATAGTATTTAGTCAAGAAAAGGCCTGTCTTTCTCTTGTTACAAACTAAAAAGCTACACAGAATGTAAATTGCCTGAAATTAGCAGATTGGACCAATTCCATTTTGTAAACCTGCACAGCATACAATGAGCAATGCAAGCTGCTAAGTAAAGGCCAAAGAAAGGGCATTAGTCAACTGAAAGGAGAATTAGATTAAGTTA
>VZSC01000701.1:48195-67950 GCA_013398225.1 Steatornis caripensis | reverse complement strand
AATTAGATTAAGTTAATTTGTAAACAGGAGATCTGACTTTCAAAATGCTTGTGTCTACAGATTTGGTAGGAAGCAGTAAAATTCAAAGCTCTAAGCACTGCACTAGCATGTAGCTAAAAGCACTCTTATGGAAATGGCATATACCTGATCTTATTTCTGAGAAAGTAAGAAAACAAGAACAGGGAACTGCTGAGATTTACCATCATAACAATCATAACCTTTAAATTTTTTTGTATCGAGTCACAATGCAAAAAAAACCAACAAAACCACAACCGAGAAAACAAGCCTTTACAGGTTTTTATTACAAATCTCTGGCTGAAAAGGAACTTTTAATTGACCCAAAACAAAGTTTTCCAATGTTCATTTATTCATTTAATGGAGTCTTTCAAACTAGTTTTCGTTCTAATTTGAAATTAAAATAAATGCAAAGGATTGTCCTGGCAAAACAGTGCTGTTTTCTTACCTCTTTATTTGCATGTAAATAAGGCACTGCTTTTGATGCAACACAGGAAAAACAGGACCAGGTGATAAAGGCTTAAGTTTCAATTGTGTCAAACTAGATACCTTGACTAATATTATGGTTTGTATGCCAATGCTTTAAGCCGATCTTTGGTAGCAGGCAGAGCAGAGAAACAGCTATTTTACAACTTTATTCAACTGAAACTCTAGTTAACTGAAAGAGATTACGAGGTTTTTCAGTCCTCAAACGCGCTTCTTTTAAAGTTACTTTTGAATATACTATTGGCTCATGAAATGAACATCAGGAACTAAACAAGTAGGAAAGAGAAACAGGAAGGTTAACAAAATGAAAAATCAGGGTGAAGGGATCGCAAAAAAAAGAATTCTCACTCATCTTATACATCTGACACACTGCTGCGTATTAGCCAACTAGTAATCATTTACCAACTTTGATACAACAAAAGTTTGTTAAAGAAAACATACTTTATGGTGTAATGGTATTTAATCATTTTCATCCCTAAATATTTAAACAGGAT
The DNA here is from genome assembly GCA_013398225.1 of Steatornis caripensis. Classification (NCBI taxonomy): domain Eukaryota; kingdom Metazoa; phylum Chordata; class Aves; order Caprimulgiformes; family Steatornithidae; genus Steatornis; species Steatornis caripensis. The sequence goes on along the minus strand of VZSC01000701.1, from coordinate 66,955 downwards.
TCAATTCAATCCCTTGCACCCCACTTAAGCACATTAGCAGGAGTACTTACAACAGCAACAGGATCATTGCTTCGGGTGGCTGCAAGGCTAAAATTCTCCACGTGCGTGTTGGTTTCTAGGGCTTTTGCAAATTCTTTCAGTGTTGGTATTGGTATGTTCTTGAATTAAAAATAGCATTTCACTCTCGAGATACACAAGTTTATCCTCTCCCCCCCAACTTCTTCCATTATCTTATTCTCTTTACAGCAAAATGTACGATAATATTAACTATCACTGGTCTCCAGCAGTCTCACAGTAAAGACCTACGTGCGTAGCAAAGCTGTATGTAAGGTACAATGGCTATTAGAGTCACCAGCTCTATGAAGCAAAGTCATCTTCACTACCTCAATGTCATTCCCACAACAGAAGGGTTAAAAAGTATTCAGCTGACTTGGAACTGTTACTGAACAAAATTGCATGAACTGAACATTCTGCTATCAACATCAAATTAACCTCTCACAAATATAAAAAGATTTAGAGCTTTAGATCAATAAAACCATTAGCATTTCATTCTCTGTGTTCTATTAAGAATAACTCCAGAATTTGCTAATTTATAGTTTGATAATTTTTACAGTGTAGTAGCAACTAAGCTTAAAAGGAATAATTATATATAATTAATTAGGGTAGCAAATTTCTCAGTTTATTTATCAGAAATTTTGTTCTGTTGCCTTTTTAGGCATTTATTTTGGCTAGCATTTCTCTATTGTACAATATTCTTAAACTATGTATTTTATTTTCTTCCTTTATAAGGGCAACAAATAGCCTAGGCTGCTAGCGAGGCTGCAGCTAGCAGCCTCTCACTTCTGTCTGCACTGTATGTCAGGAGTGCTATAATTCTGTTTTGTCACACAAACATAGAAAAGTTTTAGTAGTGTTTAAAAACACAACTGCTACACTTATGAGCAGAAGCTACCCTAATTGTTGACAGCTCTTCTGAACAGTAATCAGAAGGATGTCAGGTACAAATATCACTTTGTTTGCAATAGCAGTAACTGAGAGCACGTTGCTTTGTTAAGGACAAAGGCTTCGAAGAAGTAGTTAACTCCATGATGGTGAACTGCTGCCAGTTTGGCAGCAGCAGCAATCTGGGCTGGCAGTAAGAAATCCAAGACTTTTTAAATACGCGTTTGTCAAAAGAAACCAAGATGGCTTATCGGTTTAGCTCCAGGGTTCTGAGATTACACACACCGCAGCATTTAGCAGAAAGGCTGCTGTACTTAAAATAAGCCTATCACGCTCTCTTACAGAGTTTTGCAGCTTGAAGTGTCTTCTGCTATGAAAAAGCAGCATATTTACTGCAGACTTAGGTAATTACCTTAATGTTATTTAGATTTACTTCACTAAGACGAGAATCGTTATCTTTAATCCTTTGCAGTGTCTCGTCCACATTTGTGGGATTTGGCGGTTCATCAAAAACAGGCAACATTTTTTCACCTTTTACTATATCTGAAAAGCAAGGCATGTAACAGTCATCAAACAGGTCACATACATTCACTGTGAATGATACACACATTACATATTTATTGTATTTAAAGATCATTTAATCAGTCTTCACATCTCTCCCCCACCCAAAAAGCATACCATCCCCTCCCGACCACATTTTCATAAAGTTCAATTCTTTTCCAAAGGTCCTCACAGCCTTTCTGCTTTTCTTGCACACTAGCTTTTTTCAGAAAGCACATAGGAGTTGAATTACAAACACAAACATGAAACCTAAGAACCAACACACACAAATGCAGGTTTATGCCTACTTTTATCCCAAAAAGTGACTTAACTGCAGAATAGATTTTAGTGTACATATATTTTAGTTCGACTCCTGGCAGAACTCAATTAGCAATGTTAAACATGCACATTTCTCAAGACTGAATAGTCTATAAAGAATGCTAGAGCAACAGAAAACAGTTAATGCTATAGTAACAGTGTGCAGTACAAAGAACTCATTTATCTCGCACTTGCGTACACACTTACTTGAGAAGCTGTCTTTGTCAATCCCATTACTGCTTCCTACTACATCACAGAACTGATTGTTTGTTATCAAGTTGGACATTCCCAGTATAGCTGTAAAAGGTAAAAAAAAAAAGCAAAAAAACAGTTTTACTGTTAATCTCTTAATAATTTCAAGAAAAGTAGAAAAAAATTAATTACAGACTTTTTAGTTGGCTTTCGCATCTTAGAAAGATTTGACCTCACCAGGTTCAAGCATCAAAGCTAAAAGTCCAGGTCAGTCACAAAATTCTTGACCAAAGCTTTAGGAATACAGGCACATAGGAACACATTCTTATATACAAGAAAAAGCGGCAGCGTACACAACAAAAACCAGCCAGTCTGAGGAATGAACTTAAAGGTTTTGAGTTTGAAAAATCAGGTATCTCTTGCAGGCCAAAATAATCTACCTGCTTATAAACTATCACAAATCAGCAAAGTTGATAAGCTACAAGCAAACTGGCACATAACATGATCTAGTTTCTGTCACAACTACAACTTCCTATAGTCACATTTCGGATAACAAACGCACCACATTAATTACAGATCTTTCTTGTCCAATACGCATCAGCCCATTCACACTTCAAAAAGACTAACCTGCAAGGTCACCTAGTTCTGTGTCTGTTGCGCTGGTCAAGGCTTCCTCCAGTTCTGGATCGAGAGAGAATTTTTCTTCTGTATAAGACTGTACAGGCTTTTGTTTGGGGATAAATATTTTCCCTGGAGTAAAGAAAATGACAAGTCTGATGTTACTTTGTATTACATAGCTACTTATCTTTAAGCTTTTCTGTGCTTAAGGAATACATATTACATTTAGTAAATCCTAAGAACACCAACATAAAGGAATGAGGTTTCTTCTGTTTGCTCTTGAAAGTCAGAGATGAGGAAAGAGCACAGCATATATCTGCATATATCTTCAACTGAAAAGTTGGGGTAAAAAATCAGAATACGAGAAAGCTATTCTAACAGTTATCCTGAAAACAGTTCGGATTTGAATGATTTAGAATTCACCTTTCAGAACAGTTGTCTACCACTAGGAAAAAACCTCAGGAGAGGTAAGGGGTGCTTAAGTTCAGGACAAATTAACGTGGTAAAATAAAAGCTCTGGTACTGTATGAGAGAACAAAACTAATGCATTTGACAGAAGTAATTCACAACTAGAAAACTGTGAATCTAATCTTAACAGTTATTCAAAGTCTTTCAAACTTTCCAAGTTGCCTGAGCTATCAGCAGACAGAGCCGTGGGAAAGGGTTCCAACTTCCTTTAGTTCTTTCGCAGGGTAAGAAGCAGTGTTGATGAGTCTCCCTATGACATCTCGGTGCTAATCCAGGAACCGACCCTCTTCCATACTCATAGCTAAAAAACATTTCCACACATGAATGATACTGGCTCATCCCAATTACATGATGAGAACCCATGCGCCAGAATCAGAACAGCTGGGCAGAAGCCAAAATCCTAACTTGTTTTTCTTTCCCCCCTCCCCTCGTACTGCATACAAGTGTATCTTGTTACATGTTGGTCTAAGGCTAAGTTTAGCATTTTTAAATACCTCCCAGTGACAAGAAGTTTTATAGGGATGTTTCGGTTTTATCTCTGGGAAATTCCAACAAAGTGGGATTTTAGTTTCACCACTTGTGGGAAGCAATGCCTGAAGTCAGCTCCTGTGACCCACAGCAGACACAGGCATAACAAAATCCATCCACCTTTTCTCTCTCTTCAAATCCCCATCCTAGATTACAAGTTAGTGGTTCATTTTCTTTTTAAAGGAACTCAATGCATTACCACTAGCACAAATTACAAAGATGTGTATCAGGTTTTTCTCTGACAACACAGTCTGATGACCAAGATCTGTTGCTAGCAACACAGTATTTTGTTCCTGGGTTGCCATCTCTTTGGAAAGTTGTATAAATGGTCATTACCCATATTTAGAAGCAGAAAATAATCTCCTTACATAACTGTACTTAACAGTAGCTGTAAGCAGCTGACATGCATTACCACCCATACCTCAGGTTTGATGGGCAGTGTAAAAAAACCTGTTTGTGGTGATTCAAGATTAAAAGAAAACCTTCATAAATTCAAGGCTTACGTAGTAAATGTTTAAGATTATATTGATATAATTGCTACAGTACAATTCTACTCTCATTCTATTTTACCAGCATCCCCTACTGGGGGGAGAATAACTTTCAACTTGAATTGTAATTTTCAGAAGAGGCAGGAGAATCTTTGATGAGGTTTTCATTAACCCATGAAACACTCTAAAAAGCATACACATAACCTAAGGCCTTTCACCGGCTCTGTTTGCGTTGTTTTCCCTAAGTAATACAGACTAGTAAAAAAGTGAGGATTTCAGGGTACAAGGAAGGAGAAGAGAAGGAAGGTGCCATCCGAGCACCTGAGCTTTCATTCATGTCATCCTATTTACAGCATCAGTGCAGCAGGCAGCAAGCAGAAGGAAACTGATCTCAATTAAAACCAACTTTGTAAAAATATATTTCAATTTAGATCAGCCTCCTGTCTGGTTCATCACACAGTATTCACATAAAAGAACTACTTTTCCTGATGTTATTTTAAGTAATTCTTAAATTCATAAGTTAGGAACTTGTGGTTCTAAATGTTTGCTTCCTAAGAGTAAGACTAAATTTATCCATACATGCTGGACTCTTAAGACAACCTAAAGAGAGAGAGAATAATATTCAGGATTTTATTAAAGCAAAGATGTTAAAGGCCGCTCCCCTCCACTAATGTTCCTTGCAGCCAACCCCAGTGACATGAACTGGGTCAGAAGCAGTTTTTGTTATAAAACATGTCACACCCTTGTGTATATAATCTCTCATTCATTGGCCTCACCTTGTCCCAGCCTCGAGTTCAGAGGTTTACAATGCACATACGAAAGCAGGTCCTTCCCCGCTCCCCACTTCTAGCAATGAACTTACTTCAAAAAGGGTAAGAACTCTGTGTCTCTGGGGACAATGACCTAACTCAAGGCCTGCTGCCAAAACAGTTTGGCAATTCCCTTCCCCCTTACTAATGTAAGATTAAAACAAACAAACAAAAAAATACACATCTGTGCAGCCCATGAGATTAATAGCTTTCTTGGCCCTCAAGTGGAGTGTTTCCAAATAGCAGGGATTTGATCACATGAAGGAACATGACATCGTCCTTTTCAGCCAATGAGGATACTGCAGAGATGAAGCAAAATGAGATGAAGCAAAAGAGGCAAGTTTCAGAGATGTTCACATCATTTCTGTAATAATTATATATTCAGGTCTTCTAGTTAACATGTTAAGTGATGCACATCCCAGGATTAATTCACAGGCTTTCTTTGTAACAGAATGAACTTTCAGTTCCAAGTTCCACACAATCATATTGCTCAAAAGCCAGAAACGTTGGACGATACCTGTTGAAGTGCCCTAGACATTTCATACACAGACTCACAGTATCTAAGGCAGGACTGAAAATCTTGCAGAAATTAGGTCTGTTCAGCATGGCCATGCACTGCACAGTGCCGGCACTACTCTCACATAGCCCGCAGTCCTACCCCCACGCTAGTAGGCAGAAAGCGGCCACAACTTGCAGATCACAAGAAGGTCTAAAATCCACTTTTCAGTACTCTCTTTGCAGAAAAGGAATCAATCTTTCGTTGATCGTCACCTGAGGACAACCGAATGCAAGCTCATCTCATCAGTGACTTCATGAAGAAAAGCACACAACATCTGATATATTCCTTACATGTTACGTTCCTTAAAGTTTCATCAATCCAGAAATTGATAGATTCCACAATTAAATCACCAGTTCTTACCATGTGACAGACTTAGGTTCATCAATTCACTTGTAAGCACAATTTAATACTATTTTTTTTAATTCAACTTACAAGCAACTTCCTCAGTGTCTTAATGTAGAAACAGTACTGTTACTCGTTATCTGATTACAGAGCACATAGCAGTGAGTTAGAAAACTGTTTCACATTAAGGCTAGAGTATATCACATTTTATTTTCTTCTAGTGTCTTGTACGGAGAATGTCAATTCGACAAGTTTTTTCTCCAAAGCTCCTACAGGATATTAGCTTCATTTTCCAATACGTAACACACTTCCTTTAAGGACCAGTGATTGAAAGGTAAACAGAGAACACAGCATCCCAAATCCTGCTGCAACAGAAGCAAATGGTGATCTAGAGGCAACAACTGAGCACAGCAGCACCAAAAGACTTCTAGCCAGGTGACTACAGTTTCAGCCTAACAATATTTTCTGGGTGATAGAGCAAGGGTGGGGAGTGGGAAAACAACCCGACATTAAAGCAGAAGCTACATGAAATGCAAATCTACACAGAACAAACATACCCCTGCAGGAATGCAGAGAGAGTTGGAAAAGAAAGCCATGATCGGGAGAGTGCAAAGGCTAGAAATGCAAAGCTTAGTTTACATAATAATTTGCTAATGCCTTGCACTATACAGCACAAAGTACATCACTGATGTTAGGTATCTTTTTATCTCAGGTGCAATAATTCTTATCTTTTGCTGTTCCAAGAGGAGTGAGGAACACTGGTCAGACTTGATCAGATGCGTGGAACACACGTGAAGGCAACAGACTCCAGTGTTGAAGCCTTGCTTCACTGTTTAGATGAGTGATCCTTCTCCTTGCAGTATGCCTTGTAAAATCTTTATGACATATTTACATACACAGATGGAGACAAAGCTAGTTTTGTGGAAATTATTACCACATCACTCTCATGAATCTCTTGAACAATAGTTTACTATATCGTTCAACACTTAATTGGAACAGAATGTGACTTAAGTCATTAAATTGTGCTTAAAAAAAAGTATGTTTTAAGGATGCTTTTAGGCACAAAATCAGGCACTTGAAAATTGCAATAGGATATAATGTAAGGATTGTTAAAATGCAGATTTCTTTAGGACTGTTCATCTCACTACATCACGACACTTTACATTATTTCAGATCTTCCATGTTCCACAGCACATAGGAAAAAAAAACATTCCAAAGATTTGGAGAAATCACGTCACCTATCAGTGAAAGGGATACAACATTGTCTTAATAACACATTACCCCAAAATGAGGTACTTCGGACAACTGGAAGAGATTATTTTCCTCTACACCGTAGTTGGGAAACAAGGTCACCAGAACGTTTAAAATTAACCCAGGACAAGCTGATTTGATAAACTTGCAAGTCAAATCACCACACAGGACATCAGTTCTACTTAAATAGGAAAAAGAAAGAGAAGGATAGATTTTCCCCTTCTTTATTCCATGAACTGAATAATTAGACAAAGTTAGAGCAGTGAGACCAGCTAGGCCTACAGAAATAGTTTAGCAAAACCTGACCCACAAAAAAGACACCAAGAAAATAGCTGCAACCCCAATCCATCTCTCTCCCCACAAAACCTCTAGATCTGAAGATTACGATTGGCATTTTTCTTCTGAATTAACAGGATAATCAAGCAAGATTTTTCACCTACCCCTATTCCGCAATTTGTTAGCATTCCTCCATAATACATTTATCTAGTCAAAGAGAAAAATTACAAGCCAGCTTAGTTGTTTGGTTGGGTTTTTTAATATTAAAGAAAAGCACATTAGGAGAAGAGTTTGCTCCACTCCCAAGTTTTACATCTAGATAAAGATCATGATTTCTTGATTTAGAAGACTAAGTTACATACGTTTGCCATTTTTGTGCAAAATGGCTACAAACATTGCAGCAAGTCAAAGTTGAGCCGTAACATTTTCATGAGGGGAAAAGAAAAGGTTATCCCTCACCTACGACAAAATTAGCTTAGCCTTCTTGTCACCTCCTGCCCATTTAACAGGGCATGAATTTCCATACTGAACGTTGGTTTCTACATTTTGAGTTTTAATGACAGTAAGCTACATTTCATTTTTCATATTATTTTGTCTTCTTCCATGGTACTAAAATAAACAGTAGAAAAAGTTATTAAATAGCACTTTTTCTGATTTTTAAGAGATACAGGAAATTTTACTAACTAAACTGGTATGACATATTGCAACATCCAGACAGACTGCTATTTAGTAATACTTTATTATAGAAAGGAAATGACATATGATCTTCCTTAACCAAGATCTGCATTACAGCTGGACCCTTCTGTTTTTCTACATGATTCTCACAGATTTTATCTACCCAAACAAATAGTTTTGCTGTGTGCGTATATACGTAAGCCAACTTTAAAAAACCACATATTTCAATGAAGCACTAGCACCCAGTAGAAAAAGAAGAACTAACTAGATAGAGCAAATCCTCCACGCCCATCCTCACACCCTTGAAGAAGCACTGCACAAGCTAACCGGGCTGCAAGGGATTCCCCAAACTAGCTGTGAGGCCCGAATACATTTGAACTCAATCATGTTAAACCTTTAGGCTGTCTCCAACATGTACTAGCAAACATGTCAGCTAAGAAGCAGAACAGGAGGATGCAGAGGCACACTACACGGCCAAACACGGGACCAACAGGTACTTGCCAGCAGTGGAGGTACCGTATGGGTACCGCTGCTATAGGTACCTTTGACTGCCTTCTACATTCAATACACTGCGTTATCCTTAACTTGTTTACTCTTAGAAGTTCAGCTAGCAAACTCCCGTTCTCCTGTCAGCAAAGGAGCACCACAGTTATCACCTCCCAACAAAGTGGTGTTAAACTACAAAAACAAGACAAAAGACAGTGTATTACGGAAGTAGTACCTCATACGCAGTGCAGTACATTATAAAGTCACAATATCTCTATTACTTCAAGGAAAAAGAAAGAGACACCCCAACATTGCCAAGTAACAGCAACCTGGTACAGGCAGAGAAAATGCAAATATCTCCAACATAATTTTCACTGAATATATACCACAATCATATATACAAACTCAGTACATGACTGAAGACTCAAATCTGAAATAAGCAATGATTCACACCAGAGAATGAAGTAGAATTAAAGGATTTCAAATGCTTAAGAGAGGGGTCTGTTCACCTTAGGCAGTTAAAACGTATGAATTTACTGAAGTCTTACTGCTGCAGATGTGCTCTGCTGCTGGGGAAGGTTCAGACAAGCTGGGATTCACATGCAGTACACAAACACTGTGGTGACAGCTAAAAGCCTCCTCCCATGCATATGTACCAGCACAGGACGAGGAGCTTCCGTCCCTACCAATAGTGCTTAGTAAGGCACAACAAATTTGGGAACTCTTGTTTTGTGGGAAAAAGAGAAATAAATCTCGTCTTACAATATTTAAGATGCACATTCTTTTTTAATTTTCTCCTGAAAAGGAAAATGCTTCCCATCAAGTCAACAAGAATACTAGATCCAAAACAAAGATTTAAAATCCCAGGCTTTAATAAGTTGTCCATTCATTGGGTCAATGTTTCCATGGTTTTCAGACGACAAATCACTGCTAGATTTTAAAGCTTCTTGCTATGTTAACTATGTAATTAGTTAATATTAACTATGCAATCTTATTAAACCTCTCATGCAGGATACTAGAAAGACATGACTGCATACACCGCTTGCCTGGCCTTGTCAGCCTACAACATCTTCGAACATTATTGAGTGTCTACCACGACATCATTCTACTGCTATTTTTTAAATTCAGTGTAGTATTACAAATGTTACTGTCTGTACTCAGCACCATAGGACATAAGCCACAGGCACAACAGCATTTGTTATTACTGACACAAATCAGGGGTAGCTCTTACTTTGAGGATACTATCTCCATCAGAACTTTGCAATCTTTGATAGAAATCTTTGAATCTCATTTCCTTCCTGTGCTACATGCAAACAGCACATCAGCCCCAATGCCACAAAATGCTCAAACAGGAAGCATCCTGCCTCTGCACCATAGCACTCATTTGGAACCGCTGTGAGTTAAAAAGCATTAGAGCAGCCAGTGTTTCAATAAACTTTGGTTCACAGTAGTTCTGGCTAGTCCACTTCAGAGATTTCATGACCACCTACACCGGAAAGGGTGGTGTTACCTTTCTTTTCTCTTGTAAAAGGCACATAGTCTTCCCTGTCTTTGTGCTCAAGAGCCTGCTTCTCTAAATAGGCAAGGAGTCGTTCCCTGTCGAAGGGACCTGAAGCCTTTTTAGCAGTCTGGTCTTTCTGTCGGAAGCCTGCAGGCAGAAGCGCGTTCTGCAAAACAAAATGGAGCAAATAAGTACAGCTTAGAAAGCCTGAGTGAACACTTTGTTAGTTTCATTTTCCTCTTCCTTCTCCCTCTCCCCAAAGTTCAAACCCCATACATCCTTTTTAGGCACTCTTTCATCTCTCGCCAACTTCCTTTTTTTGGGGCAGAGGAGGACCCAAGGTAATCTATTCTTTAGATACCAAGAACATAATTAAAAATAGAGCACACTGCACTCTGAACAGGACTGAAGCAATTCTTTAAGTATAACAGCTCCCAGCACTGGACTTGCTAGTTACTTTGCATTTCTTTTCTAGAACGAACACCGTTCAAAATGAGTAGTAGTAAATAAAACCCAGCTATTTACAGTTTAGACAATGTGTTTCTAAGTCTTTAAGACAACTGCCTATGCTATTGTCCGGCATTTAACGCAGAGTATTTCTACTTTTGATCTGACTCAAGATGGGGTGTTATTTTTGCTATCACCAACATATTTCAGCTAAAGAAAAAAAATATGGAGGATATTAGTATGGAAAGAACAGACTGTATAGAAATTCAGACTGTTATAAAAGACAACCAGTAACTTTTGCCAGTTCTCCTCTGTTAAAATGTCTATAAAGCCAAAGTCAGTTAAAATATCAAGAATACACTGCAGTGCAACAAAACAGGTAATCATAATATTCTTACGTGATCCCTGAACATCAAGATTAAACTTAATCCTGGTGCTATTAAAGCAAGAACAGAGAATCAGGAGGTGAAAACACAAGTTGGGCTCTGACATAAGCTGCAGTATCAGTAGAGGACATAACTCAGCTCTTTATAACAGAAAGCTAAAATACTCCTTATTCAACACCCCATGCTGACATAATCATTCAGGAGCTGAGTAATTATTTGCGCCCTCTTTGCAAAGTCAGCACAAGGACAGGAATGGATATAGGCTACTGGACACAGGATCAGGAATCTTTAGAAGAGGTTAGCACCTTCCCTCTCCCATCAAACTCCAATGGTAGAAGCAACAAAATAAATATGGATGCAAAAGGGCTGTTTACCAGACAACACTGGAAATGGGAAAGTTAAACAGGCCTTTCTAAATAACCTTTCTCTTCAAGAACATGACTACGAGCAATTTTTATTTATAAATAAATTCCAGAAAGCTCCTCCTGACAATGCCTTCTTCCATTTCCCTCTACTACAGTTGCATGCACACTGTTAACAGGAAATAAAGTTGAAACATTATATACACATATGTACCTGTAAATAAGATCATTAACAGACTAGGAAAAAACTCTGTCCAAAAGTATATTGTACAAGTTTAAGAAAAGTTTCAATTTATTTCAGACTAGTTTCTGAACAAATGAAAAAATAAAACTTCTCTTGGCTAATATGTACCTCAGGGTCAAGATCATCCAAAACAGTTTCCAGTTGTTTCAGTTCTTCTTCCGAAAGTTTGCCAAGAATTTCATCCTCATCGAGATCTTTGTACTTGTCCAAGTCCTTTCGAAATGGGAGTGTCATGACTTGGGCAGTAGCAAGTTGCTCAAACACTTCAAAACCCAAGTCTTATCCTTAACCAGATCTATAAAAAAAAGGTTTTAAAAAGAAATAACTATAGGTAAGGTAAATATCCCCACCACAAAGCATCTTCTACCTCCAAATACATCTCAAAGGAAAACTTTTTCATCTGGTATTAGTACCTATTTGTTATTCTATAACAGACACAGAGTGCTTGGAAGCTGTCTGCACCCGGCTTCTTCACTGACAAGAATTCCATCCTGCCAAGCCGTTTTCCATCCATAACTAGGCTATATATATTTTCAGATGAATGCCAGTACCCAGTTTTCTCAATGAGAGCTCCAAGGCCATATTCCCACAGAGCAGGGCAGGCTGCAGGGTAGGAGGGAGGAGACACCAACCATACCTAGTATTTACGAGTTTTTACAGATAGTGCAGTCAAAAGAAGATTTAAGATGCTTCACATTTACTGTTGCTGCTGCTGCTGTTTGAAGGCAGTAAAGGAGAACTTCACCACAAATTAGCTAATTGGTTATTACTGACTCATACCCCTGTGTATTACCTACAGAGGGAACAAAGGAAGTTTGCCTCCGAGTTAATTATAGCATTACCAGTGAAGTAACATTCTGTTCTGTCCTAGGAAAACTAAAATATCTGATGAAAGGCTTAGGGAACACAGCTCCTAAGTACCAGCACTCCAGTCAATTCTACTACCAAACACAAAAAAGTGAAAAATATAGAACAGACTGATCACTGCTCACTAAGTATTATACTTAGAGAAAACTGGGATCCTTCCAAAGATGTACAGTCTACATAGTACTTCTCATGGACAAGGACAGCACAAGGAATCTTTTTTCTAACAGTCACAATTTTCGAGCATTTGGCTTGGAAAAAACAAGCAATCATGACAGTGTTGAAGCAGACAAGTTGGTTCTCTCATTTTTCTTTAAGTTCTGGGATTCTACTTTTGTTCAGCCAAATTCTTGCTTCAGGTTGAGCAGATGCACAAAAAAGGTAACTTGGACGATGCTCTGTAAGTGATCAAGAGTGTCTGTAATGTATTTGGGGAGCAAAAGATAGAGCCATACGTTCAGGCTCATTAGCCTCCCTAACTCCTTTCCCAGATCCATAGCAATACTCAACACAGACCAGACATACAACAAACATTATTTGTTCTCCAATAGCCCATGTTCCAGTTCAGATGCTCACATCACATATACTAACTGCATTACTTCAAACTGACACTCACACTGTACTTCAAAAACAGATCAATTTGAGTTATTGCCTCTTAAGTCGAAGGAAAAGAAGGGCTGTACACACATACTATACCATGGAATCCTGCTTACAGGATTCCTTCACCTCAGCTGTTTACATCAAGAAAGGTCTCCCTACATACAGTGATATTCTAACTCAGAGATACTGAACAGACATGAGCACATAAAGGTTCATCCACACCATTCAGTCAAGGTTACCCATAAAGTAAATCTGGCTTTAACAATTGCCTTTGCAAGAATGGCAATTTTGTGGTTCCTACTAACATCTACACCTGAATGGGGAACATATTCAAAACTATCTTCAGGATGTCTGCTTATAAAGTATTACTGATATAAACACTAGAGCTTACTTGTAAACCACAGTTGACATCGACAGGACATAATTCCAAAGCTGAACTACCAATGTGGGTAAAGTCCTCTGGAACGTAACAAAAACGAGGAGGAATTCTCAATTTCATGGTAAATTACGTTAAAAGAACAGCGTCTGGCTTCCTCCAAACCAAAACCAATCACACTGGAAGAGCCTGAACCTTTTGCAAGAGGTTACAGAGCTGAGAACATCCGAGTTTAACGGCTGCAAAAAACGCAGAGGGTAGCACACATATGCTTTTCAAAGTTGTGCTTCACAAGTAACTAAAGCAGTGTCTCTACGGGCTAGCGTGCCACCTCTTACAGTTTTCATAGTCTCGTGGCATCTGTTTCTCCAGGTGCATAACAGCTGATGGACAATTAGCTGATAGCTGCAGCAGATGCCACACTATCTGCATGCAAACTTCTCACTCCTAGAGCCTTAATGTTTTGCCCTTCCTTACAGTTTAAGTCATTACACACTATCATAAGAGAAAAACATTTCCTGCAGCCGGTTACACAGCATTGTGTATGACCAGGCTGCGCCACCTGAATCCTACATTAACACGCTGCTATTTACCACATTTCTGCATGGCCATTTGCATTCAAATATTAAAAGGTATAGTTTTAACGGGTAATTATAAGGAGTAGAATAATCAGCATACTGCAGAATAATGCTCCCCTTACTCTGACGGAGACTAGCACTGCATAACCATACATTACATCCACGTAGGCTATATTTCCTCTCTATGAATCGCTGTAAAATGCTGTCACCCAGAATTAATTACCTCTTATTTATTGCACTGGTATGTTTTACATTGCAAAACTACTCATTCTCTATACATGAATTAATGTTCAGGTCATAGCTTCACTTGTTTCTATAACATGATTAAAGTCACCACTTCAAATCCTGAGCTACAGTGTTCACACACACAAAAAAGTGAAAGATAAAGCAGCAGAGAAAAAAAAATCCACCACTTCTGTAACTGAGTCTTCACTTCAGCAAGAGGAATAGAAGCACATGTGGCCTGGCAAACTTAAATTTAAAGAGTTGTCGACATATTTTCTAATACCTATAAATCAAAAGTATTTTTTAAAATACAAAAGCATACTTAACGTGAGACACTTTAAAAAAGTTATGATGGTAGTAGCAGTGATTAGCATGTCCGCACTACACAGATTGCTTGGTAACAACTTTCAGAAACATTCTTTACAACAGAAACCACAGCGTATATGACACTCGTATATAAGTGCTAAAAATCAGGCTTTAAAAGATGGTGTCAGCAATTCTTGTTGCCTAAAAAGGGCATAAAGGCCAGCTGAAGCCCTAATCTAATCAAACACGCTCCTTCACCTCCCGTTAAACACATTTGGCACTCCATCACTCACTGTAGCAGTGCAGCACAGGGAAAGATACATGCGTAACAAATTACAAGTTTTTAGAAGGAGCAGTTATTTAGACTGTGAATATTTGTGGCACATCTTACTGCAAAATCGTAGGCAAAACCATAACCATCAATTTTGGCTTTGCAAATACTTTGCACTTTTCTGATGAGTGGAGCTAGTTTTCTTCTAAGTATCCTTCTTAGCTTAACAATGAAAACTTCACATATGTTAAAAGTCAAAAGAGCTAGTATTCTTTTTTCAGATATATAACTATAAGGTAAAGTAAGTTCTTTAGGAACTTCATAGTCACATCAAAAACCTTCAGGGAAATGGAAACAGAGCCATCGCTTCCAATCAATCGCATTTCAATTCTCTGTTAAGCAGAAGAGAAGTTGAAAAATCAGAAATGAAGATATTTTGCTCGGCATCAGAGACAAAAACCTTGCCATTATTCCTTCACCTGAGAAATCAATAAACAACTCAAGAAATTAAAAGACAGCAGTAACTTTACTTTAGGCCATATTATGACCTGAGTCACCCCCTGAAAGGCTGTCAAGCAACTTTCACACACCTCTTAGCTACAAGTTAAAATATTTTTGTTTTCTCCTTTCCGAAAGTGTATTTTTAAAACCCAAAAGATTCTAAAAATAGCTAGCTTCCAATCTTCTTTCAAAAATTCACTCCCCAGAAATTTCTGTTATACTCAAGAACACAATTTCTTGGGACGCTAACAGGAGTAACTCTTTAGAAATATCTCGCCCACAGGAAACTACAGTCTTGATAAAGTCCACTGTAAATGGTTTCCGTAACTTGGGTTTTAAAATAGAAGTGACATCATTAAAAACAAACTGAGCCCGTTTTGGCCAGCACGTTCACAGAGTTCACTTTAATCTCATTTCTTCCTTCGGAGCCTCCTTCTACCCAGCCTCTGGGTGAACCCGACCCAGAGCAGGGGGGTCTGGAGCAGGGGGTCTGCAGGGCTGTCAGCATTCCTGCACCAGTCAGGGCCCCAGATGACTGGAGAAGCCTAAACTGAGCACTTCCCCAGGGAACCCCTATGATAGCAACAATTTTATTTTCCAGTGTGCGAGACTATACAGAACTGTTTATGAAGAATATGCTGCATTTGAAAGAGCTATCTTTTCTCCTAGCTACCAAAGCTAGGAGAAAAATGAGTAAATATAACTATTACCATAATCCCAGCAGGTTCCTTCGGACATTTGTCTACTGCTTTACGATAACTCTGCTGAACAGCCCAATACTGCTTTTTGTAGCACAGAGCTCTCAAAAACCCACCTGAGCCTTCCAAATCTTCAGCCTGGGGTAGACAGAGTACATGAATGAGGTTCTCCTGCCCAGGGAACCAGCAGACATTCGCCAGCCCGGAGCTTTACAGAGGCAGCAGGTGGCAGCTCATCTTTGCCTATGCTTTTTGTCAGGGTAAACTGTGTTTTCCAAGCAGTAAGGAATAGCTATTCTGGGCCATTTTCCTACAAAAGCAAGCCTGAGGCTTCATTCTGTTCAATAAGCAATTCACTAAGTTTTATACACAGCAAACTGAGCTTCCCCAACTTCACGTTTGCCCATACAGTGACCCGAGGAGTTGAGGGGGACAGGCAGCTACTGCAGAATAACTACATGGACCATGAAGATTCTTCCATGATGAAGGAAATCAGAAAACACTTGTAATTTCCAGTTCCTGCCAGCTCCTTCTCTGTATCCAAGGGCAGGTGGAACCAGCCAAAGCCCACTTTGCTCTTTTATACGTCCTGTATACAACTACACAGAACTAGGACACAGCTGTCTTGCAGGCAGGGTGCTCTGGGTGACGGTTAAGCTGCCAAGTGGCATTGTCCCATTAACACTTACTCCTGTGGGCCTGTTCCTGAAAACCCGTCAGACAGACTGCAGGGACGTATGGACGTACCCATCCGGCCCAGGCAATAGCAGAGGCAGAGCCCCAAAGCGTGCACTCGGCAGGCCGCACAGGGCACGGAAGCAGCAGCCTCAGCAACACAGGAGCCGGCATTTCAGCACATTCATCTCCATGACACTTCAAGGCATGCTCATCAAACTAGCTGCAAGGCAGGTGTTATGATCACAAATAAATACAAGGTTGGGATAAGGTAAAAATCCCAGTTACTGCAGGTACTGCCCGCCCTGAGAAGTTCGTGTGGCGGAAATTGCCTCCCCAGCTGTCCATTCCCCCTCTCTACATGCAGGGCAGCACCACTGTGTCGGGAGTAACTGACCAGCCAGGAAGAGGGATGTTTTGGTATCACTTTTTTTTCAGACAATACCTGGATTATCTTCAATAGTGATGCAGGACAGACATTGATACACAGTTATCGCCTCGTGGAGGAACTGTCTGCAGGTGTTTCAGTCAAAAAGAAGCATCAGATGCAAGCTATCTGAACATTTACAGAAACAGTCAGGTATTTGTACCCATTAGAAAAAAGAGGTGAAACTTACACACCTAGAACAGAACAGCAGAAGAAATTCACTTCAATCCCATTATGTTACTTCGGGAAAATTCTGAGTACTAGCCAGTTTCAGGTTTGCCCTCACATCACAAGCTGTCTTTCAAGCTCTGTACACCTGACACTGTAGCAAAACATTAGTCTCGAGGATACGTTCAACATATTACAGCAAACTTACAGCATACAGCAACCTCTCTCGAACAGCACTTATTTTAAACGCAACTTGCACCCACCGACAAAGAAACAGGCGGATAGGTTTCAGAGGCTTGTACTGAGAGCTTACGTGCAAAATTCTCGGGGAATAGAGAAAAGCGGGTGCGCAGATGTGCGCGGGAGCGCCCCGGGCCTCGGCCGTCCTGGCTCGGGGTGCAGCCCCACCAGGAGCACGGGTGTCAGCGCGACCGAGCACAAACCCTCCGCCAGCCACGGGCGCACCGGAAAAGCCTTCTTCGTAATTAAGTGTCATTAACTTGATTGCTTTATAGGTTGTAGAAAGCATATATAGCAAGTTGAAAGAATTACCCTAACCAGATCTACAGGCAAAGTTTTTAAAGTTAGTTTTCGGACCTCACAGAAAAGGTGGGTGCTGGCTAAAACACTGCCCAAGCCCCCGCACCTGCGCGCCCACCGGCAAGCGCCGTCCCGGCCGCTGCCGGCCCGCAGACCCCGCGGCAGAAAGCCCCGCCGCCGGGGAGCTCGCTTCCCCGTGCGAACAGGAAAACCCCGCCCTGCGCCCTTCAGCTCCGCACTCACGAAGCCCTGACCTTCCCTCTCTGGAACGCCAACCGAGGCCTCGGGGTGCCCCCCGCTGAGCCGCTGGGATCCCGGGCGGGCGGGCGCCGACCCCAGCCCCTTCTGCTGCTTCTTCTTCTTCTTCTTCCTTTTCCTCCTCCTCCTCCTCCCGCCGCCGCGGCCCCTCCCGCCAGGCTCCCGCCGCGCTGTGGCAGCGGACAGAGGGCTGCGCCCACCGCCCGGCACCCCCGCGAGCACTGCCCGGCACTGCCGGAGCGGCCACGGCCGCCCTCCGGCGCCAGCCTCCGACCCCCGCCCGCGCAGCCGCTCCCCACTCACCCGGGCGGCGGCACCGACCCAGCTCCCTCAGCCGCGACCAGCAACCCCGCGCCCCGCCTGCGCCTGCGCGCTGCCCCGGAGCATGACGGGAGCTGTAGTCCGGCCGCGGGACGCCGCGCCAGTGACAGGCAGAGCGGCCGGCGGCCCGTCGGGCCCTGTGGGGCGGGCAGGCTCCCGCCGTCTCGTCAAACACGGGGCGGCCTCAAGCCCTCAGGGACCCGAGCGCAGCCGCGGAGAGGGCGAAGCATGTCCCCCGGCCGCGCTGTGCGCCTCTGCTTCCCGCCCGGCGGCTGCCAGGCCCCTTCGCGGTGCGGCGCCTCGAAGGCTCCTGGCCCCGCGGCTTCCGGCCCGCAGCACCGCCGGGACTGCGGCTGGTTGAGGAACAGCTGGCGCTCACGCCCATTAACTGAGAGCCTGTGGGGAGCCACGGCGCGTGCTGGGGCTGGGAGGCTGGCAGGCCCCAGCCGCGGGACAGGCGGACGCAGTAACCGAGGAGGAATTGGGCTTGGGCCGGGGCGGGGGTGCGGTGCCCGCCGGG
>VZSC01000701.1:23223-39293 GCA_013398225.1 Steatornis caripensis | reverse complement strand
CCGGCGGGGCTCGCCCTGGCGGCCCTGAAACGTGCGGGCTGCGGCGGGGTGCGGAGTGCCTGTGCCCGCTCCGCCTTCCCTCGGTGTGAACGGCGCGTCGTGCGAGGGAACGCGTACGGGTTTGTGCCGATGTGCTCGCATCCTTCGCGGCAGCGTTAGATGACAAAAACTAGGTGAAGCAATGTAATGAAATACGAACGGGAGGTATTTTTGTAAATGAAGATGAGCTGCCTCTCCTTAGAGCTCCCACGCCTTTTGTATGTCAGAAATACAGCGGGGCTGATGGAGGGTGGTTACGCTCCGCTGCCGGGAAGCAGGTCAGAAGAAACGCGCCAGTGACAGGCTCAGAACAGGATGCAGACTTCATAACGTTTGTTAACATTTCCAAGCTCTTGGTGAGCAAAATGCGCCCTCAAAACCTACGCATTGGCATTAGATAGCACGCGTGCTCTGTTTTGTCATCTTTTGATTACAAGATTATCGGGATGGCTCTCTGTTAATTCAAGGGGTTTTGCTTTGATGGAAGATTTGAGGGGATTTCTTTTGCCAGAGTGAAAATCCACAGTTGGTCAATGAGAAATGTAGAGAAATCTGAGGACTGTAATGCCGAAAAACAAATGAAAACTGGTTAGATTCATGTGATCATCCTGAGCGTAGGAGTAACATAAACTTTGTAACATCATTAACGATGAAACAAATGCAGAAATGTATCAATATAAATTTAAAAATAATTGGAAGAAGTGATAGTATTTTTATACCATGAGTGATACCCTGAGTAGATCTACGCTTTTGAAAACGCTTAGTAGAGGAAGTCTTCAGGAAGTTACTGAGTTGCATATTTGTAGTAAATAGCTGCGGTCCTTCAATTTCTTATCATATGAAAGCTTCTCTTTAACTGATTGTTCTCAGAAATTGCCCTTGACCTTCCTCCGTTCTGCCCTCCGCTTCTGGAGATAGGAACATGTCACGGGAAAGAAACACCTGGGACCAACTGGCCTAATACTGCAGGCATTGCATCCTCTGACTCCTTGCAAGGGATGCGGTTATTACAAAAATGAACTCAAACTCAGGGATATGTGGAGGTGCCTCAATGAATCATACTAAGGCTATTACGATCTTTCCTGCGTTATTCTGCACCCGTTTGCTCTCTAACAGACTGCCTGCCTTTGCTGTGGTGCTGTATGCTGTGCAGCTCTTATCTAGCTTCCACAATATATGTATGTATTGAAATTTTTACCACTATGTAAAAAATGGACAGGGTTATGTAAGTCATTTTAGTGACTTTGCCAACCTAAATTCCATATGTATCTTTCTCCTGTTCATCTAGCTTGGTTGGATTTGTCTGAACTTAGCCAGTAGCCTCTCCCGTCTTGACAGTCTAAATAATTTTCTTCAAAATGGTGCGCTTCGCTCTCTCATCGCATAACTTTTCTTCCTTCCCAAAATTATTATTATTTCCAACTTTTTATGACTTCTGGCAAGCAATGTTTGTGCGTTTCCGCCATTACTAATCTGCTCTAGGGTTTTTTTGTAGCATTCCTAAGTTATTGAATCTCTTAGTTTGATGTCTTCCTGTGACTGAGTATCCGTTTGACCGAGGCTCTGGTAGCTATGCAGGGTTTTGCATCAAGAGGCGGCGGGTAGCATCCTGCAGCCACGTGTATTTTTACATCGTAGGTTAATACCGGGGTGAATGCATACGTTGTGTTTACTGACCGTAACACACAAGAGTAGCAATGACTTCTGTTTAACAGTGGAGTTTGGTCATCATGATTTGCTGCCACAGAAATCTGTAAACTTATTTATAAATACTTCTTTATTAGGATTATTTCCAAAAACAGCTGGGTCTGAAGGTCCAGCTGCCATTCTAAAAGAGGGAAATCTGTGAACAGCAGTGACAAAAAGGTAGCGCACCATTTGCTATCTGTTGTCAGCACAGGTGGAGCAATGCTTTTGTTAATATTGCCCAGTGGCCTTTTCTCCTATTGATGTTTCCAACGTGTGAAAAACAAAGACTAGTGTTGTCTTTTCTAGAGCTGGTCTGATCTATTTTGTTGTAAAAAATAAAAAGTCTGTTTCCAGGTACAATTCGTTCTCCTATTTATTGTTTCAGCTATAGGGATGTGCACATCACTGATGTTTTCTGGCTTTGGTTTACAGCTAAAACGTAAAAAATGTAGGTAGTTACGATGTCTCTGTACATCGTAAGGAGAAAAAAAAGCCAGGAAACATGCAAAAAGAGCGTTTTTTAGAAGTTACCTAACAGTGATCATTATTAATGATCATAGTTCTGCAATCAGTAGTATACGCTCTTAACCCAGCCTTCAGTTCTCTCTGTTGTGTTTTCACTTGGCATATATCGTTCATTTAAAAGATCCACTTAAATGAAAGAGACTGTCCGTGGAAGAAGGGCTCCACAGCCAAAGGAAAAGCTGTCCAGTGTTTGATACTTGGAAGGTGGTTCAATTCCTTGTCTTGACATAGACTTTCTGTTTGACCTGGAACAAGGCATTTCTTTCCTCTGACAGGACAGTGGAGAGGCTTTTGTGTGGTTGATGGTGTTTAAGGCACCACAACAGTTGGTTCCATGTAACCGTGATTGATCAGTGAGGATACCAGAGTCTGGCCTTTTTACAAAGTTGCAGATAATTCATACCCCTTTGCATCGTGGTAGATGCGCTGATGATGCCGAACTACAATTCTTTACATGACATAAAATTTGAACTGAATGAAGAGACCATCTTGTAAACGTCACAGCTATTACTGTAACGTGTATGTTATAGGAACTGATCCATCTGTGTTCATCTGGGGACCACAGAGCCATGGGCTGCTCTGTCACAAGACTGGGAGCGTGTACGCTGCAGGGTGGTGCTCACCAGGGGAGGCACAGCCTCTTGTTCCAAGGTCAGCCAGCCCCTGTCTACTGCAGAACCAAACCTGCTGAGTCTGGTAGTTACCGAAAGATTATTAAAGTATCATTGGTGCCCCGCAGGAAATAATGAGGCTGCTTTCTTTCAGTTGCTATCGCATGGGCACTTATATTGTCATAACGCTGATCGGCATCGTTACTGATAGTCTCAGTCAGTCGCGACACTATGTCTTATCCCAGTGACTGTCAGTCAAACACCACTTGTACAGCTCAGCAGCAGGTTGTTTCTGTTCATGTCAGATCTGAAGCTTACAGACGATGGGTGGAGCTGCCATTTCATAGTCCAGTTTGTCTGTATAAAAAGGCTCTGCTCTCTAGGATTTTCAGGCTAGCACTTCACACTGCCCTCAGTTTCAGACAGCGACTATGTGTCCTGGTTTGGGCCTGGTTTTTATTTTAGAAAAGCTAATTAACCTTGAATGGATTTTTAAATAACCACTTAAATTCTAAAGATACAAGAAACCTACCTTCCAGTTCCACAAAGTTACCAGTTGCAATGAGCAGAGATAGAAGATGATTGCTTCATTATTTTATAACTGAACCTTTACTCCTCTAAAAGCAAGGCGGAATCTCTCCCTGCAGGACACACAACAGATGCATGGCTGTGTGTGGTTTTTTCCATTTCCCCTACTCGATGCATCACTGGAGTGTCAGAGCACCATATGCAATCCCACCAATATCCATACCCCTTAGGTTTGTTCTGTCAGCCTCTTCCTCTAGGTAGGAACTGAGTGATTCAAAGGTTGCTCGTCCTTAGTAAGACTGGCTGAAATCATCATCTGATCAATGCATTATAATTTTTCATATGCAGACAGTTCTAGTGGTTATGATCTAAAAATACGTCACCCAGAAGCAGGCTATAAATTCATCAGCCACTGTAAAGAAAACTAGTTACTTCCCAGGACTTAGTTTCATGTTTTGAATGGTTATGAATAATATTGCTAATGGTATTTTGAAAACAATCAGAAATTAATTATTATATAACTTTATCCTGCATCAGTGGGAGAAGCATTAATGTTTCATCCTTCTTTAATGGCCAGTGAAAAACCTTTCATGTTATCTGAATCAAAGGGAGTACAGCCCTTTATATCTTCTATAAATAGCGGTACATTCATATGGATAATTTTGCAATATACATGATGGTTATTTTCTTATAAAGGGTATGATTGAACTCCTATTAAAGTGAACTCATGTCTCAAATTTTATTTGCCTAGCGGTTGTCAGTCCCTCAGTAAAGCAGGTGACTGTAATATAAACTATGGAGTGGCATAAGCATTACCAAGGTTCAGAAAAGCTCATTCACTTATGGAGTTTATGATCACTGAATGATTATCCTAAAGGTTCAGGCTTAGTCGATATTCAGACAACATAATTGTTAATTATTTACCACTGTCTATATGGGACTAAACCAGTTGCTAGCAACAGAACATGAAATAACCCTACATTAGCTCTGGGGAAAACCAATGTTTTAAATATATAGGGATTTTTAGGGGTTGTTTGCTACAGGATGCCAAAAGATGGCAAACGGAGCTGGGAATAGAGCAGGTCTGGCCATGTTGTTACTCGCCCAGAGCCAGCCCTGAGCTCAGTGCCATGTGCAGCTGAGAGCTCCCCACCATGCCCAGAGACACCCTCTCGAAGGACCCATCTCTACAAATCCTTAAACAGGTTATCTGCTTTGATCCACCGAGTGATCATGCTGTGTCCTGGATGGGAAGGGTTAGAAAAGGTGACTAAACTGGAGCAGTTCAGTGCTCCTTATGTCACGAGTTCTTCAGAGGGTTTGGGGGGGAAACAGGCAGAAAAGTTGGGGGATTCTAGAAGACCAACTCCTTTTCTACAGATATCTCTTCCATTTTCTACCTGTGTGATTTCTTTGATCTGTCTGCTGTCCCTATCTATATCAGGACCTGTAGCTAATACCATTTTCATCACACACACACAAAAACCCATATATTCCTGTCATACTTCTGTGCTGTGCTGGCCCTAATGCAGCTAAAAAATCCTTTCTAGCTTTTCTGAGAGTTCTGAACCTCCTAGTTCAAAACCACGAAACATGATCTCTGAGTATACATCTCCCATATGTTCATGGTTAGAAAGTACATATTGGTCTTGTTTGTTAAGTATAAAAATAAAAAAGGAATCTTATTTATATGTCAAATGATGGAGTATTTCTCAGGTTTTTTTTTTTAAGTTTGAGTTTTCAACAGCCCAGCCTTATTTTTCATAGCAGTTCCTGAACAGCAGAGAGGTCCCCTGTCTGGCATTGGACTGTGTTGTTTGGAGCACTCCATTGCCTGGACGTTGTGGGACAATCATCCTCCTTCTACTGAGCATCTGCTTGTGTTGCACAAACACTGCTCTTAATCGTAATGGCCCCAATCCTGTTTAATTGGTACAGTATCAGTTTAACTTGGGATTTATTCCACCTGTTTCTTATTTTCATGCTTAGCTACTTGAGCCTATATAAAGAAAGGCAAGAATTTTTCAACATTTGCAGATCAGTTTCACAACTATTTTTCAAAACACAAATATCCACCGCTGTGGATAGGGAGGTAGTTTAAAATAAACTATGCATCAGGATTTCCTTTCTAAACATTAGTTGCCATGATTTGGAAAAGTGACAACAATTTCTCAAATCTGAGTATAAAAAAAGATTTTTTTTCCTTTAAAAATGCAAAGAACTCTGTTGGATTATTTCCCATTCAGCACATCTCTTTACATAATAAATGCACATTGCCTTGCAGCTTCATTCTTAGCTTGTATACACTATCAAAAGCTAGAAATTCACATAGTCTGTATCACGCTATTCTCATCTCTACAGGACCTTAGAGACATTATGTTTTTCTAGGTGTGTAGCCTGTGTTTTAGACAGTGTGAGTGACCTGATGTGCCTTTGTAGCTGCTGGTCCATAGAAGGTCCTACAGTTAGGTTGTTCCAGTACTTCTCAAGGGATCCAAGCCAATGCAAGTGGAACCTCTCTAACATCTAACGTTAATTCAGCAGAGGACCAATCCCATCTCAGAAGCAAATACCTGTATTGGCAGTAGAAAATTAAGACAGTATTACGGTATCATCAAAAACTACAGCCTAGATACTCCAGAAAACCCTTTGGTAGCATGTAAGGATTATAACCAAAAAGTACGTACAGAATACAGCAAAGTATAGAGGAGTTATAGCACAGCAGGTGTTGACTACATATAGAGCAATAATGATTTTATGCATGCTAATGACACTCTTTTTGTCTTTGAAAATGTATTTTGAATTCTGGCATTGACAGGCATGGATGAAAAAGCTGGCCCAAATAAAATGGAAGTATGCATTTATTTCTTCAGAAGGAATCAAAGATAAAAATATAGCAATGGATCTTTGAAGCTCACTGCGAAACATCTGTGCTCCACAAAGATTTAAAAGTATGGTTAGCAGAAATGCTACCTCTTACAGTTCTGCACCATCCTGAATCAGCATAGATCTCACCTGCTGGGCACCTAACAGCGTGCTTTGCTGTTTAACAGTGGGTATTTGAGCCCACAGTAAACTATGATGCTCCATATTGAAACTAAATGGAAAAAAAAGGGGATTTGTGCTCCTCTGTTCCTTACTCTCCATGTTCACTCTTCCCAGGAAGCTTGAAGGGAAACTCCATCATCTTACCCATGGTCCCTCATTCTGCTTTCCTCAGTGCCCCTAGTGCAGTGAGTGTAACATTCAACAGCGTATCACCTGTGCAATTAGATTGAACGTCTGCTTTCTGCTGCGTGACACCTGATCTGTTTTTTATGCTCAAAATAACAGTAGCTAGGAGCTGTTGGTTAGTTAGGACTGCTTTTTTAACGGATTAAAGTTTTCATACAGTAATCATAACAAAGAAAATCCAGTGGATATAATCTGTAAAAAGTAAGCAGTACGGGCACACTCAGAAAAGTCAAACCAAAATAAGAGCAGTACGCACAGCGTATGGCCCTGTTTACATACACCAAATTAACAGTATGAAATCCAATTAGGAAGGTGGAGATCGTAATCATCACATTAGACAGCAATTTCCAGCGTATGTGAACTTGAGACGTCAGCGTTTCCTTCCCAGAGGGAATGACGGCAAATTGTTAGATTTATCTTGTTCCCTTGGTTTCCAATAATGTGATTGTGGTGAAAGAGATAGAGAGCATAGACCAGGACGTGAATAACAGGCGTTTCAGTGGAGCTTTCAGTAGCCTGTACAGCAGGGCACGAGCTCCAGAAAAGCTTTACTACTTACAGGGATTGTGGACAAAGAAATTCCCTAAGTGGTGTCTTTTGCTTTTGTTCAGCCACGGAAGGGTAGGATTCGGTTGTGAAAGGGAAAATACCAAGGGAATTTCTGTTGCAAATGTATGCATGCAAGAAAAGTATTATTTCAAGATCTTCCATGTACTGCTAATCTAACGGGTTATCCAGCTTACTGCTTCATGCCATAAGAGAAGTTAGACTGATACATCTTTATATCTGGGTTTATGTTTCTCTTTGGGTATCCTTGCTTACATGGTCAAATACCTTCTCTTCCTAATAATTAAAAGGAAGCGGTTACAATATTGAAAATTGTCACCTGTTGAAAAGTGTCTCCTGGCACATCTTCCCTTTACAACTAAGCACTTAGGGAATTCACAGAGAAATCAGAAACGTCTGGAACACACAAATCATACTGTGAGGTAATTACCCATTAGCACCCGCGTTCAACTTTGCAAACCTTTTCACAAAAGCCATTACATATGTAGTCTTGCTGATATCAGTAAATCAGTTCTTAGCTGTGCTCCCTGATGGATCGTGCAACGCCATACAACCAAGGGAGAGGTCCTAGAACAGGGCATCCTGCACAAAAGTGCTGAACCTCATCCGGGGAAACTCTTAGGTACTCTTACTAGCTACTTTTCCAACGTTTACTTAACCTTACCTTGGGATTACATTTCTGTCTTTTCCAGGGATGTGATTAAACTCTAATACAATAACCATTTAAACTGTTAAATAGAGTTTTAAAAAGCTCTAATCCCCTCAAAGAAATTTTTCAGCCCAGTTAATGACCGCTAGCTGAAATGTTACGTGTTCAATGAGTTTATCCAAAGAAACTTAGAGAAGGTGCCTGATGCCTTAGTATAGAAATGTTGTACTGCAGCTGAATTTGTTTTTACAGTTTAAACAAATACAGTTATCACTTTAAAATATAATGCATTCATTATGTAACAAGTAGTTTTGGTAACAAATTATATCAATTAAATGTATGTAGAACTAGTGTTCTCTTTAAGCACCAAGTACAAAAAAACAGTAGCTCTTTTGGACTTTTTTTTGCCAAAATACCTCTCACACTGGTCACATATGATAGAATTTTGATAATATAAGAATTTTTCACAAATGCTGCAACTTTCCGAAACATCAGATGCTAACTAACTTCCTAAAAGAAACCCACAATTTAAAGCACAGTTGAATTCTACCATGGTATTTGGAATGGTTTGACAATGATGTCAGGCTGTGAAAACAAGGACAACAAATAGAGCAGTAATAAGGGGGAAAAAAGAGAGCGTATGGGGGAAATAATACTTTTTCCTGGAATCGGATGTTTAAGTGTTTCAAGTCAAGGCTTATCATGCCTTGCCATATTCACAGAATTCCAGATTTTTCAAATTTGTAATTCTATTCATTATTCTCTTCACTTTTTATAGGTTGCTGATCTCTAGTCTTTCTGATAAATAGAAAAATGAGCTTTAATATTTAGTATTTTAGCAGTGAAACTCTTAAGTAAATGCAACATTTTAATTTGGATTTTGAATAAAGGAAAAGTAAAGATCAGGCTTCCAGCTCATATGAAGAGCAACAGAACACGCATGGATTTTGTTAGCTCATGACAAGTAAGGGCCTGGCCAAAGGAAATCAGCGTTCAGGTTGATACGTAAGCCAGATGTAGGTGCCAGTTGGCTGGTTTCCATATCAACCATAACTTTGAAGTTTGTGAACGCAAAAACTCAGCTGAAAACTGCACGGCTAGCTGTGTAATTCGGAGAGCTCTGGTACTGGCGTGGGAAACTGTGCAGACTTAGGAGGGCCTGGAGCACAGTTAAAGTCCACAGTGAATGCTTTTTCTGATCATACATTAATTTTCTCACTCCGTCCATTTACAGGCAGATTCTGGCTCTAGAATTGGTTCTGGATGGGAAAAAAAAGAGCACGTAAAGACAGAGAGTCCTTCATCATATGACAAATTATGTGACAATGACTAATGTGGCCATGAAAATGACACTTTCTTGTTACTGATCAGTTGGGATCATCTAACAAGGAACCACATTCACGTTTTAAAACTTACGGACTTAGTACTTCAGAAACTCTTTTTTTTTTTCATGACTGTGTTTTGAATGCCTGCAGATGCCCCGTGCAGCAGCCTAATTTACAGGTGATCTTTTGAGCTATAAGTAGCATATCCTCACTGCAAGAATTATTTGGATGATAAGTGTATTTGTAGCCAAAAATTTTGAAATAAGACTACCAACCAGCATATTTTAAAATAGCTTAGGTAACCAAAATGTACCAAAAAGCCAGCCAAGATGATGTGGGTAAAATTCCAGCGATCAGCAAAGCTGGGATAAGCTAGAATACTTCAAGGCATAACATTTTGTTTCTTGTTTGTCAGCATTAAACTGTTTGCTGTGACTCTACAACTTTCCTCTGCCTTTAGCCAAAAGAGCAAGCAGATACTGCTGTTTCTAAGCAAATAAATAAAATAGATTGATCTCTATGGAAAAGGATACATTCCCAATGTTTTTTCTTATCTATCTCTCAAAGCTTCTCTTTGCCGCTGAGGTTCCTGCGTGATGCTGTACCCATCCTTGCTATTCCTCGGCTACTGCTGCACAGGCAGCCCCAGTGCTTCCCGCACCTCGTCCGCTGAGCCAGGACATCTTGCTGCTTTGTTTTCATTAATCAAGTGTAAATGTGACTCTCAGCATGCAGGCTCTTTAGGACTGCATCAGCTAAATGGAGATGCTCATAATGCTTTATTGTTAGCAGTGAGTGAAGCCGCAAGAAGCTCAGTACTCCTGGATGGTTGAAATCTTGAAGAGCAGCGTCAGTCGAGCAGTGCAGCAGGAGCCATGTCTCTGCCCTTCCGAAAAGAGTTGGAGAAATATAAGAATATCAATGAAGATGAAATACTCAGCAAACTCTCAGAGGACGAACTGAAACAGCTAGAGCATGTTCTCGATGACCTTGATCCAGAGGTTAGTAATGGGGGCCAGGGAGATCGTACTTCAAAAGCTGCCTATTGTAAATGCCACATACTGCAGCATTTTATGTTTGTATTCTATTACCGTAGAGGCAGTGTACCCTAAGGGATGAGCGGCTCAGCTAGGGATGGTTTGGGTTTATTCCTGCTGTGATGTGCTACTTGCTTTTGTACAAGTCACTGTGCCCTTTCTCTATCCCTTGTCTATTTAGACACGAGCTTGTCTGCAATCTAAATCTTTAATCACGTTTGTACACTGCAGCACGATGAGAAGCTTTTTATGGCTGCTATTTCTGAACGCAGCAATAAAGAAACAAACATAATGTGTGTTTGTGAAGATCAGATCTCCTGAGCTTCTGAAATCTGTTGACTATGTCATTCAGCTCAGACGTTTTTAGCTGAAGAGAATATATTTAGGCATGATTAAGAAAACTAAGATTCAGCTATGCAACTGTCATTTTCTAGAGAGGAAGGATAATTTTGATATTTGAAGACATTGTCACAACGAATTTAAAGATCTCTAGCCTGGGAACCACTCGGTCCTACAGTAACGAGGTTACAATCACAAGCGTGCTGCGTGGAAATTCTGACTTCCCAAAACCTTCCCAAAACCTTCCCAAAACCTTCCAAAAACCTTCCAAAAACCTTCCCAAAACCTTCCAAAAACCTTCCCAAAACCTTCCAAAAACCTTCCCAAAACCTTCCAAACTGATGCAGGAGTTTGAAAACTGGCAAATAAAATCTGGAGACAAAATAAATTTGAAAAAAACCACAAGAGATTTATAGCTTCTAGTTTTATGTCACAAATTTACCTGGAAATTAAGTGTGGGCTTTACTGTTCGCTCCCTCCATGTTGCCACTTCCCTCACTACTGTCACTCCTACAGTGCATTTTCTGGTGCATTAAAATATCTGGCATCTCAGACGGAGGCACAGAACATTCACAACAACAGCAAAAAAATGCAGTGCATTTGTAGTCAAGCTACATATGTGCAGTAAATTTGTAGCACTCTGGGCACATTTGTGCATGCACAGATAAAATATCTAGTGGCTCACTGGATGTGCTCAGGATTCCCTGAATATTTACCACGGATCAGACTCACTGTGCGTGTTCTGGCCAATGATGAAGTGTTTCTGCAGTACTCTGGGGCATCTTCAACGTGTTGGCTTTGCTGCACGTGCACTGCAAAGTCCATGTACCTGTGTTCCTTTCTGGGATTTCCTGGGCAGGAACGTGGGAGCCTTTTGGATCTTCCTATATTACCGGATGCAGATGCAACTGCGTGGTTACACAGCTACATGTTTAAAGTGGGGCTTCGTCCGCTTGTTTCCTGCATACTCTAAATAGCTTAAGTCCACATAATTCACCAGGTAGTTACTTTCTGAGCATACTGTTCATTTCTGAAGTCCAAGAGACATCTGCATTAGAATGAAAGGAATTTTTGAAAGAAGGAAAAGAGAGAAAAATGAGGAGGAAAAAAGAGTAAATGAAGAGAAGAAAACATATCCCGATCTATTTTGCTGGACTGCAAACTCTGTGGTTATAATACGTGTAAAACACAGGGCTCTGATCTTGCTCAGAGATCTTTGGTGCTGTAATTGTAAATGTGGTTAATAAAAATATTAAGAGGTGGTACAAATAAGAAGGCTGGAAGATACACTGGGTTTAATGGTTACATTTAGGTAATGTGTGTTACTGCTGTCAACAAAGAGCATTACGTGAAGTGACATGCAAAGAATGGTTTCGTTTAAAAAAAAACACACTGAAATTAAAATTCAAACACTATATGAAATGGCCTCATCTCCTTTACACGCCTTCCCTCTCACAGAACGCCTTGCTTCCAGCGGGATTTCGGCAAAAGGACCAGACCACTAAACCTGCCACAGGCCCTTTTGACAGAGAACGCCTGCTCTCATACTTGGAGAAGCAAGCGCTTGAGCACAAAGACAGAGAAGACTTCGTACCATTTACAGGGGAAAAGAAAGGTACCGTCCGTTTTTGTGTCGGTGTTGAGTAAGGGACTGCCTGGGCACAGGCATCCACCGCTGCCTGGTCTTTTTGTGGGATACACTGGGACAAAAGAGGTGGAGGCTGTTACTGTGCTGCTCAGGAGTCAGATACAGAGCTGTTGCAGCAGGAGATGAAGTGGTGGTTTTATCTGCTGCGTGGTGGTCTGCCTTGCTACTTTGGAGTTACAATGTCAGGTTTAGTCAGGCCCATTGGTGGGTTTGGGCACACACGAACGCCAGTCCAGCGAAGGGCTCAATCAGCAGCTCTCAGGTCAGCAAGTGCCTCTCTTTGCTGTCAAGGATGGACAGAGGTGGCCTCGCTAACCTCGCTGGGGCTATTCCCGTCTTAAGCATTAGGCCCATGCAAGGGTACTCTAGTAGGGGAGCTGTTTAGGAGGAAACGTATAAATGCCTTTCTAAATAAATATTGCCTACAATTGTTGTAAGTAATAGCTTAGGGAATACACCTACAAAAAAAAAAAATTTCCACTTGTTTACGAGCACATCTGGCAATGCTATTCATGCAGACAGTTTCGCTGCTTCCCCTTGCCCTACAGCTACAGGAAAAAAAGGGAAAAACAGGAAAACCTAATTCTAATCATTCAAACATTGGTAGGATAACCTTAGGGCAGGAACAGTCACATTTTTAAGCGAGCAGTGTTTCCTTAGCACCATTACCTCTTTTTCCTCATTCATATACAGTGGATAAAAATGCCTGCCTCGGGCCACCCGTCAATTCAAGAAGGGCCTCGTTATGTCTGGGTCCATTTTTGACCATCTGTTCAATTTGCCATTATTTCAGTGGGACCTGCTTAAGGAAAAGCAGGTATTTCAAGAAAGTCAAGTGCAACGTTTTTTACTTTATGTATCATTACCAAAGATAGAAAATGTTATTTGTAGGCCAAGAGTTGTTACTGTCATTACATTGTGTTCTCATTCTTGGAAACAATTGTTTTAGACAAAGGAGATAGTTTTCAGCTCGATCTGACTGATGTGTTATTTTATCATGCAGCGTATTCTTTACCCTACTTTTTCCTCTGTCATAACTCGCACTTACTGCTATTCACAAGGTTGATGCTGAGCCCACTGAAATGCAGTTACACGGCAGTGATCCTGCCGGTAGGAGGAGTGATCAAGCATGTACTTTACAGATAAGGAAACAGTTTATTGTATTATGGATTTATTATCAGTTGTTTCCGTTTTCCAGTCTCCTACACACCGCTGTGTTAGCAGCAGAAGCTATGACTTGCAGGTCTGCATACTTACACCAAGACCTTCGGTCAGGTCTCATCTTACTGATATTTACTGATTGAGGGCTAACACTGCATTTTGTACCATAGTCATGCCCCAGATCTCCAAACATGCCTGAAACATAAGTACACAAAAAACCAGCAGTGCGTGGAATTGCATATACCCACAGGACCGGCACTTGATCGGTACAAAACTAATCCGTGTATTGTCCCTGACAGTGTTATTGTACGCACTGGCCTGTTTATTCTATTACAGTTTTCTTTTGATGATGCTAAAGCAGTATTATTCCTACGCTTCCTTCCAGATGCCCTTAAAGTGCTTATTAGTGCTGCTTATTAATTCCCGATGTCTCTGATGTGGAAATACCACTGCTTTACAAACACAAATAACTACATTTCCCTCAGCACAGAGTGAATTCAGCCATGCTAGCATTTAAAGCTATTCTTATTTTGGGTTTTGATTCACTTTGATCATTTACTTCCAAATTACAACTTTAAGAATTTTCACAATTATGAGGTTATGACAGCATTTTAGACTACAGGAATTATTCCTTTAATTTCTTCTGTTCCTTGTACAACACTGGTTCCTGACAAAATCTTCAGTTTCAGCTTTAGCAGATTAAGTCAAATGAAAACAACCACATGTTCTGCAGTCATTTCACAATTATAACCTAAACGCAAAGAATTCTACTAAATTTTCTTTGAAGTCAAATGCCAAATACCATGAAAATACCCTTTGTTGCTTTGTTAATGTTAGAAATAACTGAATTAATCTGAGATCTGTATACCTGATGAGGTGCAGTACCTTGACAATTGAGACCTGGATGAACAGCACAGTGTCATTTTTGTGCTGCTTTAAGGTAACTGGCTTTGAGAGAGAATCTGTTTAGTTTGAGCTCAATCCTGTATCGGTGCTCGTGCCTCTCTTCTGCCCCCAGTTTGGCAGGAGGTGTCCTACAGAAAGACAACCAGACTTCAAGCACTGGGCTTCTCTGTGTCCTTTTCTTGTTCTTCTGCCTTGTTCTGCAGTGCAAAGACTTCATGCAGAATCTGAGCCTTATAAAACATATGATTGAAAACTCCATCTACCAGCTAATAATTCTGCTAATTGGGTAAATCTGGTGAAACATGATGAATGTCACGTAAAGGCCACGCGTGGCTGGGTCTGGATCTTAGAATCCATGCTTGTAACTGAGGCATTACTTATTTTGACAAACTCGATTGAAGAGACAACAACAGAACAACTATATTAAAATATTAATGACTTGTTTTTCATTTACGCTAAGATATTTTCTGTGCAAGGAAATAAAGCAGTCCTGCAAAGACATTTCCAAGATAAGATACTACATGCTAGACTTAAAGTCACTTTAATTAGAGAATAATTAGTATTCTTCCAAATCTTAGTAATTAGTTTGGGATAAATAATTTACTTTTCTAAAATGTATCCTCAAAAGAAACTAAAGAAGAATATATCTTGAGTAAAAGCTTATTTTTCACCTTCTGCATGTTGATGGTCTCTAAGGTGTATTTATAGATTGGTAACTATTTATATGATTATATTCAATAGATACCTGTTAAATTACTTCTTTACATTATAGCAGCGCTATAACGCTGCTATAATGTAACCATACTGTAAACAGTCCCCAATTAATTTTACACTAATTCTGCTAGTTAAAGTTCTGGTGCAGCTCCAAAACGCATCTGGTTGTGTATAATTAGAAGTGGGAGGTGTTGATACCAGTGTAGCATTTGGCACTATTTACCACCTGAGAATATTTATGTGTCAGTAGGATTAGAGTATGTCAAGTATTGTTTAAGTTTTTGTCACTGTTTTCTACTTAGATATTTTTCTGCCATTTATTTTTTCTAAATTAGGAAGTGGGATGCTTCTGCCAAATGTTAAGTGGCATTTCTACCAGTTCCTATGTTTATCATGCAAAGCTGATACTGACCCGAAAATTCAGTGATGAGCCGAAAAGAAGGTGGCATTTAAAATATCCTCCTTCCAGAATAGTCTGTGATACATCATTATTGTTTATCTACTGTCTCTGCCTCTTTTTTTTTTTGTGTGTTAATGCTTTATTGGAGAGTTCTTGACCAAAAAGCAATACCAAACAGCTGCTGAAGGACAAAATTCAGTTGCCTGTGTTGGTCTCTATATGCTGAACACAACCATCAGGTTTCGATTGTGCTAGAAAACAAGCCAAAACAAATTCCAGAGCTGATGGGGATATTCGGAGTGGTTAAAACACAGGAAGTGTTAAATATGAGCTCAAGATGGGGGGCTGGTCAGGCAGGGAACTGACTTGTTATCGGTTGTAATTGTGGTTCTGAGAGGTTGGAAATGTTTGGCAAAAACAATCAAACGTATGGCATGCATTAGGGTTCTGCCTCTCTGCCGTTATTTCAGCTTGTTAACATATTACATTAATTGCTGTACAAAAAAAAGGTTTTAAGCCTGTATGGGATAGCTCTCAAATTTCAATGAATCATAATCATCATAGAATGGTAGGGGTTGGAAGGGACCTCTAGAGATCATCTAGTCCAACCCCCCTGCTAAAGCAGGTTAGCCTAGAGCAGGTTGCACAGGAATGCGTCCAGGCGGGTTTTGAATATCTCCAGAGAAGGAGACTCCACA
>VZSC01000701.1:0-21512 GCA_013398225.1 Steatornis caripensis | reverse complement strand
GTGACACTGACTGGCCTGTAGTTTCCCGGGTCCTCCTTCTTGCCCTTTTTGAAGACTGGAGTAACATTGGCTTTCCTCCAATCCTCAGGCACCTCTCCTGTTCTCCACGACTTTTCAAAGATGATGGAGAGTGGCCTAGCAATTACATCTGCCAGCTCCCTCAGCACGCGTGGGTGCATCCCATCGGGACCCATGGATTTGTGGGTGTTCAGTTTGCCTAGCTGCTCTCTAAATGAAAATGAAAACCCAAGTTTTGCGCTGAACCAGGGCCAGAACTGTCACAGCCTGACTGCCACACACCCAAACTGCCCGCCAAGCAACTTTTTCAGACTGCTTTACCCCACATCCTCCCTAACGCAAGTGAGGGTGGGTGCTTTGTTTGAATGTCCCCATGGTGAGTGTTTGCTCCCCTTGTGGTATACAAACGAACTGGTAGCTTTCAGGAACTGTTGTGCAACACAGCTGTTCATCGGCCCTTCCCACAAACAGAGGGTTCATTATTAATGAGCAACGGACGTATAGGGCGTTAGGGCTGGTAACTGCAGCCATAGTGATTGGCAGTTTGTAAGTGTTTATTTTATGTGTTTTGGGATTATTTCCTACTTAGGATAGATATTCTAGAAATCCTTACATAAAACCTGATGAACTACAGAAGTTACTTAGACTGACCTACTGCATTTAACACACGTAGCTGCAACAGCTGGTTAACACGCTTTGGTCGCCGTGAAGCCTTTTCTGTATCATTTCCCAGTTCGTGAAAGGTCCAGGAATAAAAAGAAAAGGTGGTAAAAAAAGTAAGGGGCAGTGCAGGCAAAAAATATTAAAGAGCAATGTCAATGCTGCATGTTTTCTCTCACTAAACGTGGTATGTACATGTGATCTCAGTTAAGGTCCCAGAACTACTGTAATACAAACATAAACTATTAACAACATTTCTGTTTCAGCTTTGTTGCAGTGGTTCTCTTAACTACATGACGCTAATGAAACCTAATTGAAGAAAGTTCTGTTGTGAAATATCATTAGATATGAAAAGATGGCCGTGCTATTTTTAATTGCTATAAGGATTGCTGTTTCAGCCCTTCAGCACTGTCCCTGTTTTCTACAAGGTCTTCTGCTCCTTGCCAAACCATTTCATTTTGGATCTGATCCAGTTCTCATCAAAGTCATGGAAAAACTCCAGTGAATTGGGCTGTTATTATTTGTGGCTGGAAAGGGAAGGGGAACACGTTTGTATGTGATTAAATGCTAATGTTTTTAGCCAACTGATAAAAGAGAAAAAGAAGAAAATAAGGACGATTAAACCAGAGACCTTTTGGTGGAACCCCTGTCTTCAGTTGCTCTGGCAGAGACCATCTATCTTGCATGCTGTGCTGTGCCAAGTGGAGTATCAATACGCAGCACTAGTAATAACGACAGTCATTTTCAGAAGGTCAAAGTATTAGAGTAGGTGCTAATGAGTTCCAATTCCA
The DNA here is from genome assembly GCA_013398225.1 of Steatornis caripensis. NCBI lineage: Eukaryota > Metazoa > Chordata > Aves > Caprimulgiformes > Steatornithidae > Steatornis > Steatornis caripensis. The sequence goes on along the minus strand of VZSC01000701.1, from coordinate 20,043 downwards.
GTTTCTCTAATGGACTCCCTCTAAAAATGTAAGGGTTTAGTTTAGAGACATGGTATCTTTCTTGGATTGACAAAAGCAGTCTTTTCACCCCCAATGCTGAAATGGTTTGTGTAAATTTTTGCCATCTTCTTCCTCTTCTTGAAGGTTTAAATTGAGAACTGATGTTTGTCTCTAAGCATTGAAAGTGTTGCAGTTGCTGACAGTAATGCCTCCAGCCGGTGCCTTTCACTGCTTGCTTTTGTAAGACCCTGTTTAAGTTGCTTATGACTTTGCCAAACTCTCACAGTTCACACTGAAATTTCCCATGCTGAGAGTCAGCCTCAGGCTGAATTTTTGGAAAGTGTCAGCAAAAAGGACTCAGCTGTTTCCAAGAACAAGATTAGGAGAAAACACATTGTTTTAGCAATCTAAAGTACATTTTTCCAGCTGTTTTTTTATGAGCTGCAGTGCCTCCATGCTTTGAAGAGGGGTCTTGAAATGCATGCCCTTTGCAATCCCCAGGGAAATACACTTGAATTTGGCATCTTCAAAATGTTATACTTTCTTGTACATCCAGTTTGTTATAGCGTTCTCCAGATATTGCCCCTGCAGTGAGTATTAGTCATGTCCTCAGAGCTTCTGTGCGCATGTGCAGGCAGCACATGGGACAGCACAGCTGCACCTGGAGAGGCCTGGCGTGGCTGGCTGGAGGGCGCGTGGGCTGTGCGGGGTGCTCTTTGAAATTGCTCATCTGAGAGGCCACTGTCACAGCAGAACCAAGGGCAGGGAGCCTCTTCTCCTGCTCTGACAGTACTCCCCTCACTTTGGAAGGGCACTGTAAAAGAGAAGAAAGAGTAAACAGCCAGCAGAGAGACCGTCGCAGAGTGGTAGAGAGATTGGTTTTTGAGGAGCTGTGTGTCCAGAATGAAGGACTGTGGCAGCTCTGGGGAAAGGCGCTGTAGAAGGGAGCAGTGGTAAGGGAGAGAGGGCAGAGGGAAAGGAGGTGGTGGGAAGGGTCAGGTTTCAAAGATGGGCAGGACCAGGAGACACAGGGGATGAGGAAAGCAACAGAGGAGAAGAATAGGAGGAATGCGAGGAAATAGGCTAGAGAGGAACATAACTAGTGTGACATCTAGCTTTGCTTAAGTTTCAAGGTTCTCTGGTGTCCCTGAGAATTTGAAGCCCAGCGGCAGAGCTTGACTCCCTTCCTCTTCTGCTGCCATTCCACATCAGAACTAAGAGCTTTTTGCTGGTGCTGGTGAAGCAGGTTAATCCAGGTGGTAATCCAGAGGATTGCTCTAGGACTACAGGGATCCTAACTGTTGTGATAATCCATGTGAGGGTCTGATGAAATTCTGGGCTACATTCTGTTTTAAAGATTATAGATTGGCTTTTGTTTATTTTTATTTGAGAAAGTATACTTTTCAGAAGAATTCTTTAAAGGGTTTCACTAGGATGGTAGAATCACAGCATGCTGATCAAAGCCAAAGATGCTGCTGCAAGTTAACTTCGCTCTTTGTATATGCACAATAGATTTAACAACTTTGGAAAGTTTAACTTTGCAGCATTCCTATTCCATTATTGTAATTTTTAAGGCATAGAAAATGCAGGCACTAATCCAACAGTACAGCAGCAATTATGATACTGCATTTTAATTACTACTAGCTTTCAGATTCACACTTACTGTGCGAAATGTTTTCTTCTTGATAATACAAGTTTATCCCTGGTACAAACAAATTTAGCTCTGTTTTCATAGAACTCCATACAGGAGTTTAAGAAAGCTTCAAAAGAAAAGAATAGTGCAAAATGGAAAAAGTGAATCAGGTGCCTGTGATTTATGCAAGGCAGATTTCCAGAATTATTGAATTTCACTTCTGAGGTCTCTGTAATTGAGAATAAACAGGCACTCACTGTAGCCAGTGATTCATTGAAAAGTAAGATGTGTAACCAGATATTTTCTTGAAAGTACAATAATCTGAACTACAGTTTGTAGGAAAAGAAAGTACATTACTGTTTTACAATCATGGCAGAAAATGCATTTGTATTATAAAATCAAGTAACTATCCATAATAGAAGTGATTTTAAATAAGAGGACATTCTTACAGCTAGTCTAAATGGGCTTGTTTCCCACTGCTCTGTGCTGTGTTTTGGCTTGTACGAGGTGTGAATCAACACTAAGTATTTGTACTAAATAAAAATGGCTGCAATTTATGTCTGTTCTCAAAAATCTAATGACATAAGAAGGAAGGCAGAGAGAAGACATACCAGAAATGATGTTCCAGATGCTGTAAACTACAAATGAAGATGAAAGCCTCAAGATGTTTTTAGACTGGACACACTAGTAAAATCCTACCAACTATGCTACTCAAATTCATTATGTAACAATAAACAAATAAACTTACTTCAGGAAAATACACTTGAGTTAGTTCCCTGCTCAATTAATACATTTTCCTATAGATGTGCATATGTGGTTATGTAGTTAACTATTATTGTACAAGGTGATGGAGGTTGGGATCTGTCTCATTTCCTTCCTTTACTCTGACACTGCTTTACTAGAGGTATTTGCATGATGCAGGAAATCAGAGCTTGCTGAAACCAAGTGGCAAAACTACAGCTATGGTTTTATGACTGTACCCAGTGTATTTCTTTTTTTCGTGGAATTGGTTTTCCTTTTATCTCACTCTACATTTCTATGTCTCTCTGCAGTCCTTTTTACTGAGTCCTTCTCTTTGGTTTTCAGTGGAATTTTTCCCCAAGCCTCTTGAGTAAAACACAAACCATATCGTATTTCAGTTTGAATAGAAGTTTTGCAGTATGTGAAAAGGAATAGGTCTGCTGTTAAGACTGAGCCAGGACAAATCTCTGCTCACTGCACTCACAGTCAGAAAGTCCCCTAGGTTACAATAAGCCGCCTCAGTCATCATGTGGGTCACCCCAGGCACTTATCCCAGTTGGACAGAAAGAAGGGGAGAACTGCATTGATTTACGCTTAAAATTTCATACTGAAAAAAAGCACTTTGGATTCCAGACATTTTGGTTTCTGTGCATGTGTAAAAATAAAATGACATTTTAATGCTTGCTTTATTTTTTTACTGGAATTGAATTTTGATTTGCAGTAAAACTCAAGAATATATTATTTTTGTAAATAAACGTGGTTATCTTAGTGTTGTTAACTGATGTAACTCAAGTATGATATGTATAGACATAACTTTTGTCACTCTTTCGTTGGTAGAAAGATAAGCTATTGCTATTAAGACTTAGCACAGAACATTAGTATATTCTGGAGGCAAAATGTAACACAGCCAACATTAATTATACCCCATGGAATGTTATAATAAAGTACCTTCTAAAATACAGTGTGAATATAAAGAGCACCAAGAGTAGCAGCCTTTCTTCATAAATCTCACTTTAAAATAATAAAACATCGCTATTCTTCCAAGGCTTCTTCCAAATAATGCATTTTAAATTTAAGCTGGACCACTGAAATAAGCAAGCCACAATCCATATTTTATTTTGTCAGTGAATTCCGTGACGGCGCTGTGTAATGAATTACAATGTGTGGATGTGAGACTAGGAGCAACCTCCTGAATCTTTAAAATCTGTCCTTAAAATAATGAAGGAAAACTGGTTGACAGCTGTCTGTACACATAGACACAGGGTTGTGCTGTTGGTGGACAGGTAATGAATTCCTAATAACGTGCTAAATGCATAAGCTCTTCTAACCTCTATTTGCTGTGCTACAACACCTCTTCACAGTGGGATAATGCAAAAGAATGTTCTTATCAAGAAAGCAGAAAAAAGAATATTTTTTAAATGTCACTGGATGCCAGCAAGGCCCGCATATATTAAAGATATATACTACCATCTTTGACATGACCTTGCCCCTTTAAATATTTCATATAACTAGTAATAGAAATTTTTTCTAAAACATTTGGCAAGAATGCTTTAAATGAAACTATCATTGGGAGTCATATACACATTTAAAAAGATTTGGGCTGCCATCCAATAATTACACATGCCTGAAACAAATGCTTAAAAATTGTGTTCCTTTATACGTGAACTGCAGGGAGAAAGTATGAGCCTGTACTGGTTTCCATTACCCTTGGATTTCTTGCTACACAAGATACTTGGCCTACCCACATCCAAAGTGCATAGAGCAGGACTAACTATAATGTATAGAGTGTCCACTTCACACAAGACTTGAGGTCCTGTGTCCCCTTACAATATTGCGTGTGAAAGTATAGACTTCCTCGGTATTTGTTAACAGTCTGGCTGCGATTTGTGTCTGTGAGGAATCACTTCTTGTGAGATGTTTCATGTGAGCTGTGGCTCTGTGCAGTATAGCTGTTAGGAGATAGTGTTATCCTTCAGAATATAGACGAGTAGGATTCTCTCAAGTTCTCAAACAACCTACTGATTACTTGAAACTCATGTGGAACCACCAGTAATCTGAAAGGAAAATATTTTACAGGCAGTACTCCTCACTATTGATTGTTTACTCAAATATTCCGAATAATTTTGGTCTTCTAGCTTCCAACATAGTAATGAATTTTTTCCTTATGTGTTATCCTTGCCAGTCAAGCTGGCATCAAGTTAAGCCTTGGTCAGTGATGTCTGGAAGCTGCCATCCAACACTTCCGATTAGGTGGTAGGACAGAGAGTCTGAAATCTTAGCACCTGTGCTGTTATGAAATCTGGAGAGGGTGGCTAATCTATCTTCATAGATTTGCCATTGACTTCTGTTTGATGTTGCTGGGATGGCTGTCTCTGATTCACACCATCCAGTGTGTGGTGAAAGTGAAAATTATTCCTAACTTTGTCCCACAAAGGCTTTTATCTTCCAGAAGCCTCTTCTTAAAAAATTACTTACATAAAATATCATATGAAAAATGAATCATAATATGATACTACTGTGTTTTTCTACATAACATTCCATCCAGTTTTGTACTCAGAAATCATTCAGCCTTAGTACAAATATCCCTAGGGTAAATAATTTGAATTCTGCATCAGTAAACCTTGCCAGTGTCAGAAATTTCCATTAAAAATTTTTTTCTGAGCCTATTCAGTGACCTCAGTCATGGAAGCTAACAGTATAGAAATTGCTGTAGAAAAACTTGTATGAAAGAGATAAACGAATTGGGTAATAGCTTCATGAAAATGATACTTTGGGCTATAATGGGAAAAAAATAAGTCACAGAAGGTTGCCAGTGTTGAAAACACAGAGCAAAACATCCGTAATTCAACTCTAAATATCAGAACTGCATTTAATGGTAACAAAATAATATCACTGAGACAGTTAAACTATTTTAGAGATATTTCAGAAAGCCACAGGATATGAATGTACATCTAGAGTGTACAAAGTGGTAAAAATAAGACAATTTAAAGTTGACAGTGGGCCAAAGCCACCTGCATCCAAAGGTCAACACCGCTTCATTACAATGGGATTAACTAAAGCCTGCTTAAGAAGTAGTTGTTAGGGGTAAGGTGAGGGGAACCACTCCGTAGTGGAGAGTAGAAGATGGGAATTTACAGAATTAGCACAGCAATGACACCGTCTGTTGCACGTGGCATCATCTAATGTATTACGGACTGTATGGGTTTGGTACATGAAAGTGTTGAGTAGGAGAAAGGCCTCCAGTCCAGCTGGTGACTGGAGCGCAGCCCCAAATCTAATTTAAGGGGCCACGCTCCAAGCATTTGCAGCTACATCATCACACCGCTGAGGTTAACTATAGCAGCAGGCTAAAGGAGTAGTCTAACTTTTTGTGTTGTTTCTGGATTTATCCTACAGTTACCTAATTTCAGCAGAAGGGCTGATGATCTCAGTCTTGGGGGGAGTGTCACGTGGAAACACACACCTGCTAACCCCAGTGTAACAGCAGTATACAAGGAGAGACAAATAGGTCAGGAGCCTTTCTTGGGGAACATGTGGTTCAGTTCAGTTCAGTTCAGACTTTTCAGGCCTGCACAGATGATCAGGAAAATGCTATTTATGTGAATGATCGTCAGGAGACACAGAGGGTGAACACTGATGGAGAGGCTGGGAATGATACTGAGTTACTGGAATAGAACAGGTTTGCTGAGCTTTCAGGCTCTTGCATGGAACTTGGTAAACTGAAAGGTTCTTGCAAGTAGGATGGTTTTAACTGTTTCTGGTGCCTCATTTAAATATAAGGATGAAATTTCTGCAAGCTTTTTGTGTAGACCTGATTCTGCCTATTTAAGGGCACAGGAACTTCAAAAAAATCCCATCTGTGACTGCTTCTAAGAATTTATTTTAGGAAATTTGCTTCCACATTAACAATCACCAACACAGAGCACAAGTTTGCAACTTTTATTTTTAAACTCCTGATAAGATCCTGGTGTGGAGTATAGCATCAAGTAAGAAAGAGGAAAACACGCACTTGATATATTTCCAAGCAGTTCCACTGTCACAGACCTATTCCCCCACTGCCAGGCAGAGGAGTTGTTCCAATAAATCATTACTCACTATGGCTTTTTTTTCCTTTCTTAGGAAAAATATTTATCCCTAAAGAAAAGCCCATAGAACCCCACACAGAAGAGAAAGTGACCCTGGATCCGGAACTAGAAGAAGCCCTGGCCAGCGCTTCAGATACTGAGCTCTATGACCTTGCAGGTTAGATAATATATAGGTATGATCCCCCTACACGTCCAGTTCCTCTCTGCCTAGACCTGCCACCAGGAATGTCCCACGATCACCTCTCAAGTACGTGCTCTTGCACTGTACAGACAGGTGGCCAATCTGTGGGCCACATGTTGCCTATGAGGACTTCAAGCATGACTCGATAGCCACTACATTTTAGACTTCTCTCATCTACTTGTAATTGATGTGGCAGGCAAGAGGAGAAGATGAACCAGCTAACGTGATTTGGGGAAAGGTAGATGGTAGACTGCAGGCTGGGGTGTTTGTAGTGGGGACCACTAATCTTACTGCATCCATATTGTTTGTAGCATACTATTCCTACCTCCTCTCAATTCTGACATCCCAAACTGCGGGATGAACTTATTAGAGGATGCAGTGGATGAAGATCCTGCATCCATGAAGAAATTTGGAACCTAACCCCTTGAATCAGAAAATTGGTTGGCAGCTGAATAGCCCTGGCTATCTTCACCACTTTTGATTCTTTTCCTTTAATCCAGAGTATAACCTCATGTTCTAGAGTGTCCACAAAGGAAAGAATTTTGAAGTGTATCCACTTGCATAAATAACATCTGAACTTACAGTAAAACAAAGGATGTAGTTCTTGAGCTGCCTGTGACTTTCAAGCAGTTGCTATCATGGGTATGTCGTATGTTTATACTAGTAAAAGATCACCACCTGAATTCCTGATCCGGAAAGAAGCAAACCAGCTAGGGCTGGTGAGATAAATGTCAATGGGTCATCCTAAGACCCCGCTCAACCTAGTGTTGAGACCTCCCTGTGGAACCACCGACATCGCCTGCCTTTCCCACCCAGTGCAGAGTGGATCCCGTCCTTCCCTGGGCTCTCTGAGGTCCGTGGTCTATCTTGTTGGGCCTCTAGTCTATACAAAAATTTTGGTGGGAGAATCTCAATTCTATTGACAATTTTTTGTTTTTCATTATGAAAATCTAAATGAAATATTTCAGCATATTAGTCTGAATCTGGGTTAGATCAACGTAAAACTCTTGTAGCTACTATATTGTCCTACTGAAGGATGTACAGATTATCTTCTGTGCTGTGCTTCTTGGCTACACCACACATTTCTGGATGCATTAGTCTTGGCTCTGAGTGAAATGTGGTGTATCACAGGAATCACAGGACTATAATGCAGCTAGCACTTCTCAGAAAGTTCATAGAATTTCCAAGTTCCAAGTTTTACTTAGTTCCAAGGTTTACTCGGCTCTGGTCAGTATCCAGCCGTTCATGACAGACTTTGTAGGTATTGAAGTCTAATGAAAAACAGCAAGTAGCATACCTGCTTCCGAGAGTTCTGAAAATAATCTGTAACAACAACTAAAGGGTCATTTGCTTACAGAACAAAGAGTATTTTCCATAAGAAAAAACTGATGATAAAAGTCTACATTAAGTTAATAACTTTTATTTCATACATAATCCTATAGAATAAAGTCCAAGTAGATCAGTTATGGGAGAAGTATCAGCAAACACAGCACATTATTCTCTGACACAGTAGAAATTCATTTGAACAAAAGATAACTTTGTTTGCAGCTTCTTTTACAGAGTTTTTGTTTCTTTTGTCATTTATCTCATAATCATTTATATCCTCACTATTTAAAGTCCTGGAAAATACTCTTTTTTCTTCCCAAGCATGTTAGCATCCATTTGCTTCTATAAGAAACCCCAGTGTGAAAGGCAGTTTATTAAGCCAAGCACACATGGAGGCAAATTCTTCTCAGATATGCCAAACAATGCAATGGGGAGTAATAAGAGATTCTGGTTGTATATTAGGAAAAAAAAAAACGTTAGGAGTGTAGCACCGAAACAATTTACCCAAAGAGACTGTGAGAGATTTACATCCCTGGATGTTTTCAGGATCCAGCCAGACAAAGCCATGGCTGACCTGCTTAATGTTGGCAACACTCCTGCTTGAGGAGGAGGCTGGACAAGATGACCCGCAGTGGTTCCTTCCAGCTGGCATTTCTGTGATACGCATGCTACATTGATTCAGTTGTTCAAAAACTTATATTCAAAATGTCTGTATCTCCAGTATTTATGGACTTGCAAGCAAGCATGACTCAGAGTTAACATTTTATAAAGGGGGTTTTGTGTGGGGAACTAAACTAGAATTTATAGCAGATTTTTTCTGCAGTCTTTGTTTCTGCCATTAACATTGTATCCCGTTGCTGGTATTTACACATTTTAGCTGTTCTTGGAGTGCACAACATGGTCAACAACCCAAAATTTGATGAAGGAGGAGCCCGCAGTAAGGATGGAAAAGGAGCCGTAAGAAGTAAGCAAGCAGATTTCTCGTGGGCTGTATGTCATCTTTCAGGACTTGTACACCTACAGGTTGGGTGTATTGGTCTGTTTAGTGTAATGTAACTGGGCCGTACCTTGATTGATCTAATTAATCATGAGGGGAAGCTCTTTAAAGTAAATACAATCTTAAAATTCATTATCTATAATGACAACAGTGCTATGCAAATAAATAATTCCTAAGGAGTTTTGTTTTTGTAGAGAGCAGTATCTGGTGCTGCAGAGATGATTGAAAGGATGGGAGTGTTTGAGAAGCCAGGACATCGATATTTTAATTCCACTTCAGTTCAGGCAGCAGACAGAAAACAGTGAGCTGTAGGTAAGAGGTGGCCACAGCGCAGGCCAGGCCATCACGCTCTGAGTACCTGCATTTACGCAACTGAAGGACGACGTAACCACGGGGCTCGAACGTGGCAGAATCCCTGGCAGAGTCACTGCTGCGGCCAGAGTCACATCAAGCTGCATTCACAGGGAGGCAAAGTCTGCATGGACGTGCTCCTGCCCCAGCTACTCTCTCTGATCTCCTTCCTCCACCTCAGTCCCGTGGCAGCGTGTTTAAATACTGTCTGTTATATGGCTCCTTAGGTACACGGGAAGCGTAATCATTCAGGAAATCCCCCAGCAGGAACAGCTGTAGTTACTAAAAACAAATCCAGAAATGTTTGCGCTAAATAAACAGACCGTTGGTGAATCAGGTCTTAGCTCAGCAACCAACAGGAGGCTGGATGGGGAGAGAAATGGGTATGTCCAAATTCTAAGTTTTGCTTGAGAGCTGCCAAGCTTCAGTCCAGAGCTCATCACCTTCAAGCTCTGGGATATCAAAAGGGCAAAACTTTGCTTTTTAAGACAAAACTGTGGAACGCTCTTTTCTAGGGAAGCAGTACTCAAAATATGTTTTCTTCTTGTAAGGCCATGAGAACAGAGGACTTTACAGAGGACTTTCATTTCCATCCTTCTTTATTAAGGGGGAGGTGGGAAAGTAGATAGGACATCGTGTCACTTCATTTTTCTCAGGGTTAAGACTGCTCTCCAAGCCTCTCCAGTGGGGCCCTGTGCAAGCTGCCATCTAGCTTGTAACAGGCAACTGCATGCATTACTAATCCATATAGATTTCAGATTATTTTTGTTGTACTGAGTCAAAATGTCAGCTATGTGAGTCAGCTAAATTATGCTCCAATCATGGACTTAAGACGCAGAAAATCACTGTCACGTCACTTTGTTCTTTGGTACAAAAGCAATACCTTTTCTTAGCCAAATGAAATGCTTTAGTAGAAGAGGGAGACACCTCAAAAGTTGCCCATCAGTGTGGCAAAACAGCATCATTATTAAAGAAACAAGATAAAACTCATGGGAAGCAACAAGAAGTAGAAAAATACTGCTAACTGTAGACTGAGTATACTGTGATGTCTAACCTGAGGACAGGGTTTAAGTCTCTCCCTAGCTCCCAGCTCGGCAGGGTGTTGCCACAAGTGCGAAAAGTGCTTTGCTGTTGTTTGTTTAGTTTCCATCTTTGCATCCAAGATAGGGTGAATTCTCTATATGCATTTCACCAGTAGTTTTCAATTTCCCACTCCCTAGGAAGGCTGGTGTGTTATTCAGGCATGTGTGGTCTCTCAGGGAATTAGTGAAAAAAAAAAATGTTCAGAGTACAAGGGAGTGAAAGCCAGCTCAAGTTTTGTGTATGACTTCATCTCTATGAAGAGTATGAGTTCTAAAAAATATTTTTATTTTGGCCCATGATATAGCGTGAACTTTACCCATTGCACTGAACGGAAATGCATAGTACATTGAGACTTGAGCACAAGTCTTCAAAATAACTGTCTGCAACATAAAATAAAGAATTAAAACATACTTGTGGTCAGTAACATATTCCTTTCTTGCCTCTAGTGGCTTGGGTGGTCAGGGCTTATAAATTAATTTCCACAACTCTATGCTTGGGAATTAGAAGTACTAATTGTGCTCTAAGCTATGATTTTTATGCATCCCTAAGAATATTTATAGCTCATAGCTGCCAACATTAAAAACTGTATCTCTTTGGAGCATGAATACTCAAAGACTTCATAAATCTTGGTGCTGGCAGACGGACTCGCTTTTCATGGTTTGATAGCTTTATTATTTAGGAAGTGCAGATGCTGCAACTTTACAAGAGCTAGTTGAATTTATAGTAAGGCGGATAGCATCAGCCTAGAGAAGGAGACTGAAGGGCCTCCTGATCGCGTTCCTTTACGTTAGCACAGGCTATACATAGGTGCAGTGACATTTTCTCGCTACTGTAATGGGCAAGTTCTGAGCACATCTTTTACAGGTGTTAGACAAAGAACAAAGTGGCCCTTGCAGTCTATTACTTCCCATACAATAGTCTTTAAAGCTGCTTTGGCTCAAGCTAATTGTACTGGGACTTCTGTACAGAAAGGAGGAATTCACCCGTGGGTATACTGCCTGGCTGCTGTGACCGCAGCCTCCGGTGACATGCTTCTGTGTACACAGAAGGTGCAAAGGGCATGGCAGGGATAACGGGGCTAATTCTCCCGTTTCCAAGTTTTGTGGTTCATATAAACCCTTTCTTGAACGCTACAGTACAAACCTAAACGGGAATTGAAAAGCCAGACTGTTAATGATGATGCCTGTGCCTCACATCAACACTTCACAAGATCTTGTGTTGCAGATGTGGTGAAAGGTGAAAAGGTCAAGCCCATCTTTGAGGAGCCACCTAATCCGACCAATGTGGAAGCCAGTTTACAAAGGATAAAAGCAAATGATCCTAGTCTGACAGAAATTAATCTCAACAACATAAAGGTAGATGCTGTGGTTTCATTTATGTCACCATTGGAGAGTTTATTCAAATATTTCCAAAGCCCTTGCCTTTTATCTTCAAATTTTGTCTCTTTCTACTGTTCAGGAAAAGCAGGATGCACAGGGAAGGGGTGTGGAGGGAACTGTTGTAGGGGCTCCAACGTCGTCAGTGCCTGATACTGAATTAGAAGCCAGTTAAAGGCCATTTATGTGGCCTTTCTTTAGCAGATTGTAAAGCAAGATATCTTATGGGCACTATATAATCATCACTGGCCAAATTCAATTAGCCCACACACGCGAATGGAGGAGGAGCCGGCACGTGGAGACTGAACGACTGGCAGCAAAATAGGAAAGTAGATCAGTCACGTGCTTGCGTTGGCCTGACCCGCTTAAAGGCAGTGCTGACATCGCATCCTAGCACAAGCCTCCACGGGTCCCTGAAGGCCACTATAAACATATAAGCTTTGTCCATTCCGAGATACTCTTAAAAGCATCAGGGATGTTTAAATTGCATAGACTGTGGCTGTTAATCAGTTTGATAATAATTAAAATTGGTGTCTAGCAATGTGACTGCCTTTCCTAATTACTGGATTTATCTTCTTAATGTAGAACATTCCTATTCCAACACTGAAAGAATTTGCAAAAGCTTTGGGGAGCAACACGCATGTGAAGACATTCAGCCTTGCAGCTACTCGAAGCAATGACCCTGTAGCTATTGTAAGTTTAAACACTGCTAGGAAAAACCCCACAACTATTTTTAAGTAGGTCTGTGTCTGCTTTAGGATGCATTCTCATTTTTCCTTGCAGAATTTCCCTGTGACTATGCAAAGCAGAAGTGTAATCTCTTCTGATCTACCTCTATGTTCTTCTAAACCTATTTATGTTTCATTTCTTTGTAGGTACTAAGCTATGTTTTGCAGATTCCTTGTTATTCCCTGAAACTCTCAAAACATTATGTCATATTCCCTCTTTTTGACCCCTCAGGCATTTGCAGATATGTTGAAAGTGAACAAAACACTGAAGAGTCTGAATGTAGAATCCAACTTCATCACTGGGACAGGTATTTTGGCACTGATTGATGCACTGAAAGAGAACGAATCCCTGACGGAGATTAAAATTGACAACCAGGTAAAGAGCACGAGCGTTGAGTGAGTCCAGTTTTGTTTCCCTTCTATATGGATTCCCAGAGGGTTCTCCTAGAGGGCTCTGGCAAAGTCAAGGCAGCCTCTGCAGTTCAGTCGTTCTGCAGCTCGTGTCCTGCGTCTGTACAACCAAACAGTGGAAAACTTCTAAATAAAACTGGTCAAAGCCTAATATAAAACCCAGAGCAAAATCTCCAAGGACAGGATTCTCTTTGTAGTTTGCAGCACAGTGCTGAAATATAAGCACTTATTTCTCTGTCATATGAAAAATTTTTTTTTTCTTTTCTTTTGGGGACATTTCACCACTTCACCGACAGAGGCAGCAGCTGGGGACAGCTGTAGAGATGGAGATTGCCCAGATGCTAGAGGAGAACTCCAAGATTCTCAAGTTTGGATACCAGTTCACAAAGCAAGGTCCAAGAACCAGGGCAGCAGCAGCTATCACTAAAAACAACGATCTGGGTAAGGTGTTACTACTCATCATTTGTTCATGTGAGCCAAGCCCTGACCTTCCTAGACACAACTCTTCCTGTCTGTACATAAGATTGAATTTTGACTCTACAATTTTCAATCTGCTACATGTGAGAGGTGATGCGTAGGACTCGAATAGACAACAGCAAAGATCTTACTGTGATTAGGAGGAACTATTCTTCTCCTTTTCCCACTGCTTCTGGGAGTTACTTCAGCCTTTTCCATGGAGCACCCTGAATTTCTGGCTGCTCTGTCAGCTGTTCTGGCCAGTAAGGTACAGAGTCAAACCCATTCTGTTTGTTCAGTGAACGCAGAAGTCCTCACTTCTTTGCCCTGCCCATGACAGACCAAGCCTGCCCAACCAAGGGAACAAAAGACTTTCCTGCCTGCATGACCAAGTACAGGCAAATACAATAAAGATTTGCAAGTTTTACCCAGGTGTGACGTGCTCTGCCCTGTGTGCTCAACACACAGAATAAGATGACTAGGCAAGAGTAGTTTACAGTAAGAAGAAAAAAAAATATTAACTGTGTGTTTTTTTAATTTTTAGCAGTACCTAGGCATTCCAATGATACACTATTGGTCTTGAAACTATTAGTGTCCCAGAATGGTATTTGAAACATCACACCAACAGAGAGAGAAAGACCTTTTTTTCCACTATTTAAGCAGTTGCCATTAGACATATGTCTTGTACCTTATCTTCATTTTCCTGCTTTTGTATTTTATGGTTTTGTTCAAGATTTAGTGGGACAGAATACCTAAAAGAATTTAATAAAATAAAATAAATGAAGCAACAAATCACTGAAAGTAGACACAAATGACTGATGTTTCACTGTAGGCGATGGAACAATGCAGTCTGTTTGCCAAGAAAGCACTATGAAATAAAGCTCTGGATAGTAAAGTAATGGGATGTTTGTAGTAATATATTGTTGTTATTGACCTTCTATAGCGAAAAGCATTCATTCATCCAGTTTTACTGCTTTTGTTGTGTACTTCAGCAGTTTAATATCAGAAACAGGACACCACGACAGTTTGATGTTACACCAAATTGTGTATCACACAAACAGGATAACCTCTCTAATCTCATCTGGCCAAGTCAGAGAAGACAGTACATTCTTATTAGTGTATGGAGTAGCCAACACTGCCCAACTAGACCTGCTCTGTACCAGCTGTAATGTATCCTCGGTGCTGCAAAAATTCACATGGGACTGCTTGTCAAAATACTCCTTCCCATAACACAAAGCTCATCACTCTCTGCTGAATGGCAGCTTCAACCTACTTGGTTTCTAGTGAGAATCCAGAGTTAACTAACTTACTATCAGATGGCTGATGCAATCAGAGCATGGGAAGTTTAAACAGATAATTTAAGGTCCAATATGATGCTTTCCTTTTTGCCAATACTCAGTGATACCAGTACTTAAGAGTACTTCCAGTTACTTTCTAAAAGGATATGACTATTGCTTACCTATAGTAGACACTTATGCAATTACAAAAGTTATTAATTTTTGATGCCTAACACGTAAATAATCCAGAGCACTGCCACGCAGACTAGAGCAGACCAGTACCAACTTGCTGGAACACAGTGGCTTTTAAAAGAATAATAAAACTGTAACAAAAGTCTAAATGGAGGCATTGGGAGGGAGCATTGGAAATGGTGGTTTCTTCATTGTCTAAAACCTTTAGCTCAGAATCTGATTTTTATAGAAAATGTATTGATATGAAAACTTGGTGAAATTCTACAGTCTATGATATAGAAAAGCGCAGTTTAGATACAATTGTTTTGTTTAGCATTAATCTGTTAATTATGGCACTTATGGACATAATCCTGCCGAGTATTTCTCAAAAGCTCCTTGCTTCCTATTCGTGTTACTGGGAAGAGAGTGGCTCAGTGAGAAAAGTCCTTAGGCTCTCAGGAAAGCAATAATGACTGCTCTTTTCATGTTTTATTGGTCTAGTTCGTAAAAAGCGGGTGGAAGGAGAGCGGCAGTAGGCATGCCGTAGAGGATGCAAGGCAAGATTGGAGGCCACCTACAACTGCAATCTCAGAGTGTTCACTGGTCAGAAGAGAAGGCACTGGAAAACCATTACAGTGGGAGTTTGCTCATTTATGTTAATGTCTCCTTTTAACCTTGAAAACACAGCCTGTTCATTTTTAACTTCCACGGTTAAGCTCATTTTTATGAGAAAGATTCATAGTTGGTTTGATTTTAATGAAAAAAATGTTTTGCAATATCTGAAGCCAGTGCGCAGAATCTTAACTGTTACTGAGCATAGTATATAGTGACTCTGACCTTTATTTTAGACACTTTTTTGATATGTTAAAATATGATCTTGTGTATGGATAAGGGATTCGCTGCTGAAAATAGACATTTTATGGGCCAAGTTCTGCAATGCCTTATGTTTGTGAATAATCCTTACTTACACATGTATAGTCCTGCTGAACTGAATTCTGCAATGGAATGCTCCCAGGAGTAGAACTAGTAACGCCACTACAGGTTTGCAGGATCACACCCGTGAGCCTCTCCCCTGCAGCAGGATCTGGACAGCTGGAACCACATTGGAACAGCGCCCTTCTACCTTCTTGGGTCTCCACCCGTCCAAGTGCAGCATCACGCCTAGGTGTATAAGCATTGTCAAAGCCTACTTGTTTACATACGCTTAGGTTTGGTGGATCATTTCACAGTGTTACACTGATATTTGTTATCCTTACTCCACATTGTAAAGTAATATTAGTGCTGCCAATCGTATAGACTTCGTATGTTTTGGGGTTTTTTCTAGGCCAACAGGTTTTCCATTTGCTACTAGAATGCACAGTTTACAGCTATTAATCTAAACAAGTACTGAGCATATTTGTTTTGCTTTGAGCCATGTGTTTGACTTTTTTTAGTTGGTATTTATGTACATTTGTTAGTATTGTAGAACTGTTCTCAGGACCTTTTAGATGAAAATTAATTCAATAGTTAATCCAGGAGAGCAGCTGTGCTACCAGGAAAAAACATGAAAAGGGTAGTTGTGACAGCTACATAACTTACATTTATAGGCTCCGGGTCAGGTGTGTCCCTGTATTGATTGCAAAGCACTGAGGTATTCATATCTGTGCTTAGCTGAGTAAGGGCAGATTTAAGCATATGCACAAATGCTTTGCTAAATCAGGGCCTTAACTCAGATGCTGGACATAATCTTAACCCAGTGGAAAACACTCACGAAGCAGCTAACCCCAATGCTCAACAGCATCAAAATTTTAGTAAGAATTCAGTCCGATGTTTCATTTTGTGTATTTTACAGTCTAAATCTATTCTCTACCACTGTTTAATCACTGCCAGCAGTTGTGTGACCAACAGCCAGAGGTTCATTTTGGTTACACGTACGCATGCTGCAGGAGCTAAAGGTGACTCAGGTTAGGTGTGTCACACATACCAATGCCTTCGGAAAGCTGCAGCAACACACCTGCGCTGCTACCCAGGAAACACTAGCCTCTCCTCCCAGGGCTCCTTCACGACACCAGAGACAAAGCACCACTTCCTTCATGCAGGTGACAGGACAACGCTGGAGGTTACAGTCACTGCAGCGTACTCCTGACCCGGGGGAGAGCTGCGAGCCGCTGTGCAGCTGGGCATCCAGCAGGGATTAGAAATGGGGGGAGCCCCAGGAGCAGCCAGTACATTTTTGACATACTTTCCTCAGTGATGTTTTCGTGACCAGAGCTGGAGTGCAAGCTAACAGGATGAACCGTCCCCTCGGTGCCTTTTATAATGGAAATGAGTAGGTCCAAGGCAACGCTCTTCCTGTTGGATACTGGTCTTCATACTGGGGTCCAAACTGATTAATGTATGCTTAAATCCCACTTAAAATAGTTTGCTAAAGTGGTCTGCTGAGCTGGGATCTAAAGCGCAGTATCCACAGTTTACTTCCTTGGAGAGCTCCCAGTCTTTGCAATTTCCACCTCTCCTTCCCTTCCTCGGAATAGGTTGAAATCTTTGCTTTCCAAGTAAAAAACATAACACACAGGGAAGTCTTGCTGAGGTTTTCCCTGGATCCATGCAGTATTTGCTGTGAAAATCTTTGATAGCCCATTAAAAAAAAGCCAAGCTGTGTAACACGGTCATAACTCTGCATGGGCTTGACAGTTCTTAAAAACCCACGCAGATTACCATGGGGATACTGGGTTTTGCAGCAACAAGTCTCATGGGCAAGAAGAATTCTCATACCTAGAACCAAAAGATTGCGGTTGCTGACAAACTTCAGTGATTAGAATCACACTGCCCCTATTTTCTTCTTTTCCCTTGATCCAACCAAGGGCATTCCCAATTATCAATCAATATTTTTAATGGATTTCAAAGGATTTTTTTTTTATTTTATTGGTTACTTTTTTTAGAGGGTGGTACGTATATGTGTTTAAGGGAAACAAGTGCAATCCATTTCTAGTCTTCATTGCCATTTAAAGTGTTGGTATTTGCATGCAGCAGTTTCACAAGGATGGATTGTTCTGGCTGCTTCCTGATGTCTGCAGCACGTCATCCTGTATAGCTTTGCTCAGAGCCACACAAGTGGTTATATTGTCCGGTGGCTCCATTCATATCAGCTGTAGTCTGCAGCATGGACTAAGGTACCTGGCCGGGGAAGGCCCTGTGGGGTCTCTGTCCCTTCCCCTGTCACGCTCTTCACACAGGCATGTTTCCTGTGCGGGGAGGATTCCACAGCCACTTGAGCGCATCATCTCAAATACCAGCCCCACTGCTGCACTAGCAGGCAGCGCCTGGAGCTGCGCGCCCCGTGGCAGGGACCTGGGAGGTCTGGCTCCTTCCAGCATGCGGGAGGAGAACTCCCAATCTGTGGCCATTTTCTCCAGGCCACTGCTGCCAGTCCCTTCCAGAGGGCTCGGTGACCAGGGACATCTTTGTCCTGCCTCTTCTGTGTGCTCCACACAAGGGCTTAGTTGTCACTTGGCCTTAAGCATCACAAATCAAACATTGCAACAATATAAAGATCTGTTCAATACAACAACAGTGCATGATGGTGATGCTTGAAGGCAGATTTTCATACTAATAAAGAATCATTTAGCTGGTTAAAAATCTCTGCAACTAACATGAAGGGGGTCAGGATGTGACTACTTATTTTAAATTCTACTTTCAAGCAACATCTGGTGTACTCAATGCTGAATGGGGAACAGGGACACAACAGTCCTTTTCTTAAGCAAACATTCAGGAGTAACTTGTCTGTTCTTGCACATTGCTTCAGTTTGGTTTGGTTTTTTTTATACACTTTTTTTCACGGAAAAGCTCAACTTTGTGCGTATCCTGACATACATGTGAATTGTAGCGTGCACTAAGGACCGTATGTGTACATGTGTAACTCTAGATGAAGATGTTATTTCTGGAACAAAAGTAATTGCATGCGCACAGTGTGGTGCATCTTACTCAAAAGGAAGGGAATTACCCTGCTATGTAACAGTGACTCCCCAGCATTGTGGTTTTTCTAAATAAATCTTTGTAAAGGAGTTAGCTTTTGCAATTTCTTGTGGTTTTGTGCCTTGAATCAAGCCTCCCTTGATGCTCTGACATCATATTAACCAGCTTTCTCCACTGTTGCTCTTGCAGCTTTCACTTGTCTGGATTATGTGCCAGGTTTCACCTTCTCTTCCCCCCACATTACATGTGCTGGGCTGGAGCTTTGTGAATGATAGTTGGGTGCTCAGAACCAGGATTGGGAGCAGAGAAACTTCAATTCTCCTCCCAGGTTAACAGACCTCCCAGATTTAGAGGAAGTTCATCATGCTTGTCCACGCCTCAGCTTGCACACTCTTAACATCAACCTAATACTTTCCTGCCTCCCAACTCAGTGAACACTTGTGAAGCTCTGAGCTTCCCAGAGGAAAATACACCAAGACATGCACTTTTCTCTAAAGGAAATAAATGGGAAATTAAAAATTTTCAGAATGTGTCACCATCTGAGATACTTTGGATTAGATTTCTGTGATGCATCTAGACATTTAAAGCTGCACACAAAAACCTATGATATTTTCAGGAGTGACTAGGTACCAGCTCTCACCACCCGCAATGTAAGTTTAGATACATAAGATATGTAAGTTCCTGTCCTGAGACAGCTACACACCGTAAGAATGTGGCCCAGGTGCCCAACCCCTTTTTGGGAACATAGATGCTTTTGAAAGTTACGTCCCATATCCCAAGACTAGGTTGTAGTGTTGTTTTTGTTTTGTTTTTTAAATACATGCCATGGCTCTAAAAATAACTACACAGTGAACAGTGAAGACAACTGAAAAGAAGGACCCTTATTCTACAATGCTTAATATTTTTCAGTTTTTACAGCTCTGAAATTATGTGACAAAGCAATAATAGATCTCTGCAGGCTGCTATTCTTTTCTGAAGTAAAGAATGAATGCAATTTATAAAAAGCTCCTGCCATTGGCACTGCCAAGACTAGATTTCATGTTTTCATAGAATCATAGAATGGTTTGGGTTGGGAGAGACCTTAAAGACCATGTAGTTCCAACCTCCCTGCCATGGGCAGGGACACCTTCCACCAGACCAGGTTACTCAAAGCCCCATTCAACCTGGCCTTCAACACTTCTAGGGAGGGGGCGTCCACAACTTCTCTGGGCAACTTATGCCAGTGTCTCACCACCCCGGTCATGAAGAATTTCTTCCTAATATCTAATCTAAA
>VZSC01000700.1:55513-74243 GCA_013398225.1 Steatornis caripensis | reverse complement strand
TGGGGAAGGGTGGGTGGCTGCCCTGCGGGAGATGGTTGCACCACCTGAGTGAAGTATAACTGCTGGGGCTCCCTCTCTCCTCCAGGCAGACCCCTGTGCACCAGCTTACCCNTGGCCTGAGACCTATATGGTGGTGTCCAGCCTCAGGAGTCGCATATGGGGAAGGGTGGGTGGCTGCCCTGCGGGAGATGGTTGCACCACCTGAGTGAAGTATAACTGCTGGGGCTCCCTCTCTCCTCCAGGCAGACCCCTGTGCACCAGCTTACCCTGCAAATACCAGCTCTGCCGCGAGCTGCTGTCAGCCAGCTCTTTCAGGTCACTGTTTTAAGACACTTATGAATGTTGAATACCTTTATTATTCCAGGTTAACTGGTTAATTTTGAAGGGAGGTAAGGTGGGCATGCATCTTGAACATGATCAGACTAAAATAGGATTTGAATATGCTAGAGAGAGACCTCTTGAAAATCGGTTGTTGAAAATCTCATTAGAGAGCGTTTCTTATATTCTCAAATAGATATTGATAACAGGGTTTTTTTTGGACATGATAATTTAGTCATACACATTTAAAAATCTTGGCCAGAGTTTACCTGTAGTTCAGTCTTTTGTTATGTTGGTCATGTCTTAAATTTTACTTATAAAAATGTATGCATAGCAGCGGTCCCTTTCTTTTATAAATTTCAGTGCAAAGAAACTAAAATAAATGGAAATTCTCTGCTTAGTACAATGGTGAGTAAATAGTCTGGGTATCTCTCTGGGCTTATCTACAGGAAGACACTTAGAGAAATGTATTCAAATTAACATTTCAGTCAGTATTCTAAATCACATAATTGTACGTATCACTGTACATATAGCAATAAAGTGGCCTGGATTTTGGATTATTTTTAGTTACCTTAATTTGTTCTATTTCACTTTATTTTGGAAGTGAGGTAAGTTGGCTGGAACAAAGAAACTTGAATTCAAAATAAGGGTGTTCCTAGAGGGATTTAATGCTGCTTAATGATGACAGATTACCCTCCCTGAGTATTTTCATGTGGATAAGCCCCAAGCACTAAACAAAATGTCCACAGCTAGTTCATTCTGAAGAAAAGAAGTCAGAAGTATTTTCAAATGGTCTTTAAAGATCAGTTGGCTAACATTGCTGAGACACTTTGCATAGATGGGTTAAATCATTAATTTTAAAAAACTGACTACCTGTTTTAATAGTTCTATGCACAGGAACACCATAATGAATCGTATTATGTATCTCAATTTATTGTGACATACCATATTGAAGATCCTACAACAGCTGTGAAAGATCCCAAATGTCCTAGCTTGTTAAACAACCGTAANTTGGCTAACATTGCTGAGACACTTTGCATAGATGGGTTAAATCATTAATTTTAAAAAACTGACTACCTGTTTTAATAGTTCTATGCACAGGAACACCATAATGAATCGTATTATGTATCTCAATTTATTGTGACATACCATATTGAAGATCCTACAACAGCTGTGAAAGATCCCAAATGTCCTAGCTTGTTAAACACCCGTAAAGGACCTTTTGAAATCTCTAAAGGAGTATTTGCAATTTATGGATTGTATAAACTTATGGTGTAAATGATTTTTGTGTCAGATGTCAGGCGATTTTACACACAAGCTTAATTCTCTGAACAAACTTTTACATACAAGTTCTGCTGCGCTGATTTTCTTTCCTGCAGACAAGAGGTATTTGTTTCAAATTACTTCAATGTTTTTCTTTCGGTACATAATAACCAATATTCATGACAAGTCTGTTTGCCCTGGTATTTATCCTTTGTTTTTTTAGTAGTGGCAACTGTACAGCAATGGCATTGGCAACTGGAAACGCCTCAGTCAAGGATGAGCTGATGAGAATGCATAGTGGGTACAAGGTGAATAAAGGTGGAGCCTAAGCAAACATGGCTTGGAAAGTGGTTAAAAGATATGGTACAATGCAATGGAGGAGTTGCGTTATGACTGCATAGTAATGACATCCACCTCAACTCCTGCCAAGTTTGAAATATAATGAAACTAAGAATTTACACTATGCTTTTTAGTCAAAGCACTTGAGGAAGGATTGGTATTTGTATTTCAGTGATAAGAAAAGGTTCTCAGAAGGCTACAATAGAGTGATGCTTTCTTTTGCATCACCCATTTTCAAAATATGTGTACAGGGCGGAGAGGGTCCAATGCAGAGAACAGTGCTTTACTTCAGCTATTTGATCCTGCTGAGACATGCAGCTTATGGACTCGGCTACTTTCATGGCAATATAGTTATACCGACATCAAGTTCTGAGCCCGCTCCTGGCTTTGGACCTCAATGTGGTCTACAGCAGTCTACTCAGAACTGGGTGGATTTGCCCATTGCTCAGGTGTGGATTTACCTGAGAAAAGCATGAGTAGGGGAAGTCAGCTAAAGGAGCAAGAGCTCTCCATTTAGCACTGCCAAATACATCACACGAAGTCCTAGCAATAAAGGAGCTATGAAACTGCTTATACTCTCTTGATTAGACAGAGATTGTATCAATCTCTGCTAAGGAACAGAAAAGCAAAAAAGAAAGCTGGCGATAAAGCCAAGAATACGATGTAGTCACTTCAGTTCCCATTTCACCTCATGAATATAGAATTTCTTTAAATCAAAAACTATGTCTTCAAGACTGTAGAGAAAGTGTTTGACCTAGAACATGCTAAAAATGGTAACTAAATAGAGAGCACTGCGTTAAATGTGGTGTATTATGGATTTTCCTTTGCTCTTTTATGCATAGCATGTTTCATGCTGCCACTGTAAAGAGTTCAAACTCCTGTGTTTCATACAGCAGTAAACACATTGTCAAGTATGCTTAAATAAGAAGATAAAGGACAGAGACACAGTAGCTTGCAAGGATGTCTGAGAGAGTGACTATCAAATTCTGATTCAAAATAATTTTACAGAAGAAATAAAAAATTTGATAGGCAGAAAAGTGCACAGGCAAAAGATCAGTAACTATTGTTATGGAAAACACGGATTGAATAAAAAAAAATTGAAAGACAAGAAATTGCCTTTTCAACCCTTACCTTTACCATTTATAGGTAATGTGGGAGCTCTAGAATACTAATATTTGGGTGTTTTCTTCCACACCTCACTGTGTACGAGATCTGAGTGAAACTTGAGGAACTACATCCTGTTTGTAAATGGCTGACGTGCAAATTTAACTTGATCTGAGTATATTTTAGCCTACTATATGTCAGACTCAGCTCTAGCTGCTTTGCTCTGTTGGTGCTTTTATTATTTGATGAAGTGTGTTGAACTGGAAAATGGAAATCACAGCATTTTTGAAACAGGAACACACACAAACCTTATGAGAATTCTGTTAAACCTTAATCAATATTTTAAGGGTAAATATATTTGGTTATTTCATCTTATTTTTCCAGTGCCTGTACACAGAGATGTGCTCATGTTAAGTTGGTTGTTTGCTTGCATCTTCTCCCTTCCCCATAAATAGAATTGAAGCAGTTTTTGGTAAGTAGAAATACTTGATACTCAAGCTCTTCTAGACAGGTCGAATTTTGCATTGAAAAGATGCAAACAGATGGAAAGGTGAGCAGGATAATACGAATTATAAGATTTTAGCACGCAATAGCTGAGCTCTTTCACATAGGTTCCTTGGTACTGTGTCTGCTATGACTAACAACCCTGCCAGCTGCAAATATCACTGAAACTGAATTTTGCATGAGAGCAGTTACAGGAGACTTTCATTAACTTTGGAATCAGTGAGACTCAGCTGCTTAAATTGTCACTGTGAGCAAGTTCAAGAGGAAACGATCATTCAGCTCATGTAGCTGTCTCGGGATTTTTTCCCGTTGCCCGGTTCCTTGTTAATATTTCTGTTGGCAAAGTTAGATCAGCTGCCACCACAGATACCAGTTTGGCAAACCATGGTGTTTAATTCCTTTAAGAATGAAAATTATTTTACCTCAAAGCAGGAAAATATCTGAGCAGTGGAGTTTTTTATTAGGATGAACAAATTCTTAAATCACAATCGTGCCAGACTTACATAAGTACTTAGTACGTCACATTAAGAGGAGTTTATGCAAACATAGAATGAAGCACACAGTGACACAGAATCCTTTTCTTAGTATCTGGCACTAATGCATTCATACGTGACTGAGAGTAAGAGAGATCTTGCAAACTCATGTATATATGATTAAATGAATGAGAGCAGAGAGCGAGCGATAACTAGAAAGGATGGAGGTAAAGTTGTGCCTGCAGTTACCAGTATAACAGTTGAAAGCAAGCTAACTGTATTTTTCTAAGGATCCTCAGTATTTAAGGATGGTACTGGAAAATGCAAGTTTTAAAAAGCTAAATTCCATCTTTTTATGTCTTTACATTTTTGTTTATTGTGTGTTCCAACCCCATTGACATAACTGGTGTTTTCACCACATAAGTCAAGCGTGTGTCCTTCTGAAAGGCTATGGGTGTGTGTGAAAGTCCGGTGCATATGCAATGAAATAAACAACAAGGCTGAAAAGAAAATCTTGGTTATGTGCAGGAGTCTTTTCATGTTGCCACCTTTCTGCTTTTCTGTTACAATGGTTCAGCTTCCATTATAGGAGCTCTTTTCCCACTCTTACTTTTTTCCTCCAGTGAGTAAATAAATACAACATGTTCTTATGTCAATCAATCCTTCATTTATCTGTTCCTGGATTTTGTGCATGTTCAGGCAGGCTGCTCCCCCATGGCTGAGTGTGCAAGCGGTGGGACTGGAGTGTCTCTGCCATACCTGGGGAAGCTCTGAGAGTCCAAAGGCTGAAGCTATCTCTGGGGTCCCTTCTCACATGGGGAATGTTTTCTTTACTGACTGCAGCTCCGATTTGGAAAAGCATTGGATTTCAAGATTAGCTTCTACTTGGATGAACGTCTTTAGAGAAGTGGAACCTCTTTCCTCCCAAATGAAGGGCCAAGGTGTTGAACACTGTGCTATAAAGTTAAGTAAGTGACTTAAGAACTAATTTTTGCTTATGATTCGAAAATATCACAAAGCTTGTGACTCAATAGCTGAACATATCGAATATGTGCTTCATGTTTGGCTTTACCTGGCCTAGAAATTTGTGTTTTAAATTATGTAATACTCATCTTCTGCTTTGCTATTCGAAAATTATTAGCAGAGCATGGCCGCTAAAAAGAAGAAGGATAGATGAATTTTGCAAGCAGTCACTGTCACAAGGCTGTGCTTTACTGAGCCACTTGGAAGCTGCCTTGACTCATTTGAAAAGACATAACATTCACTCTTTACCTTACATTTGACACAGTGATCGTGTAAGTGTAAAGTTTTTGGCAGAGCCCTTGTTGTCCTGCGCATAAGTGTTCCGGGGCTGTTCTTAACCTTAACTACAGAGTTTATGTGATCAATTTTTAAAGTCAGGTTTCAATACAGTGAATGTAATTACAGTTAATACATAATGATGGAGGTGCATTGTGAAAGAGTTTAATCTCTGAGGCTGATCGAAGTCTTCTGTTTCCATAAACTTGCCCATACAAGAAAAGTGTTCAAGCAGGACTGGAATAGGTTCACAAACTCACGAATTTCTGAAAGTAGAAAGGAATCCTATTTATTAGCTAAATAGTTTATTTCGTCATAAATTCAAATTTTACTTATGAATATTTAAAACTGACCTGAGCTCAATTTGTTTAAAGAAACATCTATCCTAGCAGTGCCTTTATGCTCCCAGATCAATTATGGAGATATGCTCTTTCTACTGGTACCTTTTTTTTATTTTTGTTAAGATTCATGTAATGAAATTCCCTTTTGAATTAAAACATAAAGATGTCACTAAAATATTCAGATCAATAAGCAAAAGAACTTGTAAATCTTGTCTTCAAAAATCTACTCTCAGGACAAAGTATGTCACAGGTAAAATTCAGACTGTGTTATTTAACAGTTGTTTGAATACAGTTTTTCAGATGAGAGTCTTTAAAACATCCAATAGAAATGATTGTGTTACTTGCTCCTCAAGTGGAACTTGCTGCTCAGCAACTAGTGTATAACTCTGATTTAATGACTGTGGCTTAGAAAACCCAGTTCATTATGGTGATCAATATCAGTAAGCTCATCACCAGCCTGGATTCTTTGTAAGCTTCAGTCACTAAAACTGAATTATATGTGACAAGTACCCTTGACCTACCACTTCCCCTGCCTCTCGTGATATACAGACGAGCCAACAGTGCTGTAGGGCTGTGCTGTTACCCAGGCACACCCCAGGGGTTGTGACACTGCAACTTCTACCTTTGGTGAAAAGTATAAGGATAGCAAAACCTGGTAAAATATTTCAACCTCCTCCCCTTTTTTCTTTGTAAAACCTCATTATATGAACAGATTAAGATACACAACAAGTGAACAGTCATCACTTTCAGAATCAAGATCTAAACAAATAGTTTCAGAAAATACATGAATGCTTATGTAATATGTCAGTTTTATATAATAATTTCAGAAATTAAATTCCATCTTATCTGGGCCTCCTTCAGTCTGTGAAATGTTAGTATTTTCCACAGGTATTTGCTTGAAGTTCATTATTGACTTTAGCTGGGAGGGTCAAGACTATGGGGATGTAATTCTACTTACTATTTATTTTTACTGCTTGATTGCTTTATATTTAGTGATGTTAGCTAGGAGGACCTGTTACGTAAAGCTGTTCACTCAACATAGCTTTGGAAAGAACACTGCTGTGATATACATTAACTGGTGTTAGAACTGCCTTAATAGACCTTGATAATGAAATTCAATTGTAATCCATGACAAATGAGTAACCATTGATTAGATTAAGCTTCTTTCAATTCTAAGACAAGCATCTGGAAGGACAAATGTATGAAAGAGAAGAATAAATAAAAGAAATGGAAAGTAAGTGACAGAATGGGAAAAAACAGAGAGAAAAGGCTGTCTGTGGCCGAAGATAAGGTTCTTGAGAGGTCTGTGATGGCTGTTGCAGAAGAAAGAGCCATTTAGCTCAGACCATCTTGGAAATATCTGACTGGGCAACAAAAGATTTCTTAGAGGTCATCATGTGTATGGGACAGTGTAAAAGAAACTGGCAGGATTTGGACAATATACAAATAACTCAATTTTGCCCAAATGGGTTGAAAACTGAGCTTTGGACAATACACAAATAATTCAGTTTTGCCCAAATAAAGGCCGAGTGTTATCTCTTAGAAGTGATACACACTACCTAATGTTAAAACACAACTGAGAGGCTTACTCAATATTAGAGAACATGACNTGGAAAGAACACTGCTGTGATATACATTAACTGGTGTTAGAACTGCCTTAATAGACCTTGATAATGAAATTCAATTGTAATCCATGACAAATGAGTAACCATTGATTAGATTAAGCTTCTTTCAATTCTAAAACAAGCATCTGGAAGGACAAATGTATGAAAGAGAAGAATAAATAAAAGAAATGGAAAGTAAGTGACAGAATGGGAAAAAACAGAGAGAAAAGGCTGTCTGTGGCCGAAGATAAGGTTCTTGAGAGGTCTGTGATGGCTGTTGCAGAAGAAAGAGCCATTTAGCTCAGACCATCTTGGAAATATCTGACTGGGCAACAAAAGATTTCTTAGAGGTCATCATGTGTATGGGACAGTGTAAAAGAAACTGGCAGGATTTGGACAATATACAAATAACTCAATTTTGCCCAAATGGGTTGAAAACTGAGCTTTGGACAATACACAAATAATTCAGTTTTGCCCAAATAAAGGCCGAGTGTTATCTCTTAGAAGTGATACACACTACCTAATGTTAAAACACAACTGAGAGGCTTACTCTACATTAGAGAACATGACTTCTTCAGTCTGTTTTCAGCAATTTTGAATTCCTTAAGATTTTATTCTGTTCTGGCTTAACTGTTGTGACACTTGGATAAAATTGATAGGTAACATATTGGGAAATTTTTCATCATTCTCTCCATTGGGCTGTGGGGTTTCAGCTCAGGTCTTTAACAAGGGTCTGCCACAACTATTTGAACCATAAGAAACAGTAGGTGATTGGAGATGAAGAGTGAAACATTGTGAAAATGGACTGTTTGAATAAAAACCCCCTTTCCCTCAGGTGTAATCAAGGAGGAAAGAAGTGCTATTTGTCTAACATGCATAGTTGTCTGGGTTTATAGTTTGTTCTTTTCCACAACAATAAAGTGGGTGACAGTACAGACAGCATATGGCTTGATAATAGAGGCTGAAAGGTGAAAAACCTCTCCTAAGCTTTTCTTCCAGGTACCCTTGAAAGTATCTGCCATTTGATGCAACCTTATTCATTTTTAAAGGAAAAAAAATGCAATTTGGAAAAAAGGATCTATGTCTGGCAAGGATGATTTAGCAGGGAAATTATCTAATTTCTTCCTCTAATTTGAGGTGCAATTTGAGCAAAGAGCCCTTGAAACACCATGAGGGGCCTTCCAGTCCCTCACCAAACAAGCACATCTGCTAATTTAGCCAGCCCTTCCTGCACCAAACAGCAAGTTGGAAAGATATTTCTCTTTTCTCTTCAACCTTTTGGCTGGTCTAATTGAAGGCAGTGAACTATTTTGTTCTTCTTGTGAAAGACACTTCATAAAATGATTCCACTTTGCACTTCCTTTAAGGATTTTCAACTTTAAATGTTCTCCCGAGCTGGTGTCATTTTAATTACTGCAACATATTCTTCACTTGATCTGGGATCTTTAAGTAAGGGAAAACTTTTAGATATATTTCATCTGACTAATATGTACCTCTGCAACAGAAAAGGATGTGTGAGATATTTTACTAGGCTTGAGAGGCATATATAGAAGACATCTTGAAGAAAAAACCCAGACTCTGTTATTTAGTGTTTACTGTGCAAAAGAGTCCTCGTACCTTCAAATCTCTTGAAGGATTACATCAAGAAAGGAAAACATGACAATGCATGAACTGGTAGGATAAATTTCTTACCAAAACCAGAGATCACTTAGGAGTAAAATTATATTCGTTTCTTGGAGAGTCAGGAAAGAACTTGTGTCAGCTTGCTCTTTTGACAAACAATGACAATCTGTTTCTAATTTCAGAGAGGACTTGAAAATAAAATGTTGTGTAGGTATCCATAATGCACTTTGAAGAAGAAGGATGGATGAGCCAGTGAACTGGAGTCAAAAGCCAGAGATGTAACTGACTTCGGGCTGTTTTCAAATGAGCTCCAGTGGAAGACTTGTGGGTCTACAGGTTAGGTGCTACAAACCATATTTGTGACCACTGATAATAAATTCAAAACCCAGTTTGGCAGTCTATAGGCTAAATGAAAAGAGCTAAGTGTCTGAGGAAAATTATTAAAAGAAACAATTTAGAAGGTACTCAAGGGAAAGACACTGGAAACAGCAACACATCTGAAATCCCACTTCATTCTAGACTTCAGGCTTTCTAGACTGAAGTCTTAGCTGTCCAGAGACCAAGACTCTCTCCGACTGTTTTTGCATTGTCAAGTGTTAATTTTGTAATAATTAATATATAATTTCAATATATTACATAAATATAATTTATGCAATATAAAACAGAAATAATTTATTCATGTCTTCCATTATTAATTTGAGCAAATTATGCTGCAGGATAAAGAACTGCCTGAGGTTTTTGCTCTAGGATATACAACAAAGTCAACACATGAATTTAGAGATNAGCCTTGTGGAAGATATTGTAGTCAAGGAATTAGTGATCTTGAGCAGACCGTGTCTGCTCCACTGGATCTTGTACTTAGGGCTTTAGAAGCCCGTATGTTATTAATGTAGTCTGTAACTTATCTTTGCTCGTTAGTTGGAACAAGCAAAAGGGAGAGCTTCTCTTCATGAACAGGATCTGCTCCATGCAGGGTGCTGTGGGAAAAATCCATCTGGGCTCTACCCAATGCAACATGAATTCAGGGTGCCTAGAGCCTGAAGACATGTAAGGTTTACTCGCTGTCTATATTCCTCTTCCTATCATTTCTCATTAAAGTAGTTATCTTATTAAGCCGTTTGCTGTAGGGCCTTTCTTATTGAGATGCGGAAAGAATGCTGCACAGCCTCTCTCTCTCACACTCCCCCACTCCCAGTGCAGAACAAATTTTCAAAATGGAGCAGTCCTGAGGTGAATTACTCATGTTGCTGCCTGGGCTTCATCTCAAAGGCAGCTAGTTTTGCCCATTATGACTAAAACTGTATGATATGTAGATAATTAGGGAGTGGAATCTTGGAATTAATCATAGGGATAAGTTATTTAATAGTATAGATATTGTTTAATACATAGTGATAAAGTATCTCAAACCATTTTGTTATTTTATGGGAGGAAATGTGAGACCAAAGTGAGGTAGGTGATTTTAGTAGTACCTTTTCTCTGTTACAGTAATGCATTTCCCAGCATAACCCCCCCTTGCCTTTCCATTCACTAGCTCTAGAAACTTTCATCTCATATAGGAAGATATTTTATGGACAAAATATACAGGAATAAAACCAGAAAGCAATTTACCTTGTATTAAGGCCTGATAAAGTCATGTAACATTTTTATACAATTCAGATTAGCATCAGCTAGGTTTTAGTTTGATGTCTTTTAAAATACATTGCTTCTGACTTACAAATGCTAAACTCTGTGCAAGAGAAAAGTCTCCAAAGGTTTGCAGCATGGATTTCATGAAAAACAAAAATTATTTCCAATTCTGCAAACCCCCTGTTTAATTCAGATCCTATGTGTCTTAGAAGGACTCTTCTGAAAAACCAATCTATTTGTCCACATGATGAAATTGCTCAGTTGCACAGCTGAGACTGGTGTTTACAGCATGAGTTATAGACAGAAGGTAAGACTTGACAGCACTGCTTATTCGAATGTTGATGCTTAGAAAACCAGTCCAAGTGTTTGAAATGCAGTCGTTTCGCTGGCTTGTTATTACAGATTCCAGAAGGGGTAGTTTCAGGTATCTTAATGTTCAAAGCGTAAAATGAGAGGCTATTGATCATCACTAAACTTGAGCTAAGGAGTACCTAAAATTAGTTTTCCTTGAGGGCTCTGTGACATGAGTGTTGTAACTCTACAACTAATACGATAGCTTCCGCTGTTGACCAAGAAGAGGCAAGGAAGGTTATTTTTCCTGGTTGGTATTCACATTTCCACAGGTGGAGAATGATCTATTTGATGTACGGTTGCGAAAAATCCTGAACACTTCACTATATCCAACATCCTCCTTCCTCAGAGATGCTGTTATTATCTTTTTTGGAATAGTGTATATACAAATGTGATAAGGAAATGCTAATCACTCTTAGGACCTATGACCTAGAAGATGTTTCTGACGCTTTTCACTAAACTTCTCGGTGATTGCTTGCATCATCAGCTTATGACACTCTAATACCATTGGCCAACAGCAGCCACCATAAAGGCTAACTGGTATTTTGTTGATACAACTAATGATGCTTCACTTTTTATTCAATGCATCACTGCATTTCAGAAAAAGAATCAGGCTTTCAAAAAACTCAGCAAAGTTTAATCTTCATCAGAGATGAAACTTTCTCCTTCCTTATCATCCTACCAAAGAACATGTACTGCATTAAGCATTCATAAGCTTTTTGGCTGGTACAACATTTGGCTGGTACGTCATCTTGTCTCAGAGAAAGATTGCATCTAATATAAGTACTCACTAAACCAGCTAACAGAAAGTCTTGTTATGATTACACCAAGAGATCTCTACATGCCAGCCAACATTAAATGCTATCTTATCCTGGCAAGGGGAGTAATGTATTTGGAGGGTGAAGGGAAGCAATTTCCAGGAATTTAGAACTGGATAATTACTTTTCCAATGTCATTTCTAAATATTAGTGTATTTCTGATAATTAGGGTCAAAATAAACCAACCTGATATTCTCTTCTGCAGCCTGAGATGAATGAAGTTATGAAATAAACTGGAACTGGTAATACAAGAGAAAAATTGCCAAAGTTTGCATGAAGCAAGAAAGCACAATTCACTTTTTCGCAGCTCATCAATGCATTAGGAATTTTCATTAACAGTGTTCAAAAAGAATAGAAATCGATTTTAAAAAACTTCTTGCAGAAGCAAGGTAGGATTGATAAAGTATCTGTTTATTCTTCTTACATTGCATCACTATTTCAGTATGAGTAGTCCTTCAGAAGCCACAGTCTGGGTTGTATTTTGCTAAACATGTTCATTGGCAAATGCTCTCCCAGGCCTGAAAAGTCTCAAGTCTACAGCTTGAAGCAAGTGAATTCAACAAAATGGAGAAGAGGATGCCTGAAAGCATTACAGTCTTGGTTTAGATGCCAATGCATCTTGAGAGCCCTGAATCATATGGAAACATGTTGTTCTATTGCAAATATACAATATCTGCTACCCAGCTACTGTTGGCTTTAGCCTGCATTAGGTGTGTTTTACCAGCTGTTGGCTCTTCCTGGCTGCTATGATTTTATAACTCCCATAGACCCTTTCTCTGCTAGATGTGAGTAGAAACAGCAGGACTTGGGCCTGACTGACTCCTCAGGGCATTCTTTTCCAAGTTTCCTTCTAGTGCTCCACAAACATAACTGCCCCCGTCCTTCCCTTGCTGTTTCCCTCTTTATTTCACTGTGACTTTTTCCTCAGCTTCACACACATCTTCCAGGAAAAGACTCAGGTTGTAATTTTATGTCAAAAAGCCAGTTTCACTGAACAGAATTTGTTCATCATTGTCACGGTTTAAAGCTGGGCTGGCTGTTAAGCGAACGACAGACGCTCTTTGTTAACCCCCTCCCTCCCCAAAGTGGGGGGGGAAAGAGAAAAGGGAAAGAGACTTATGGGTTAGAAAAGTTAAAACAGCTTTAATCTAACTACAATAATAATGAATAATAATAATAATGAAATATATACAAATATACAAATATGTACAAAACCGATATCGAGCTCCCCCCCACTGATGACGAATACGTCACCCGGACGCTGCGGGGCACGCCCCAGGAAAGTCCCGGACTGTACTCAGCAGCAGCAGGCAGGAGCTGGATTCAGGAATGCACGGATCGGGATCGAAGGCAGAAGAATCAGACAGAGTCCTCCTTGGATGCCGGCCATAGAAGAAGAGAGCGAGACCCTCGTGATCCCTCTGCTTTATACCGAGTATGACGCGTATGGGATGGAATACTCCCTTTGGTCAGTTTTGGGTCACCTGTCCGACCCGCTCCTCCCCACCGCAGGGTCGCAGGGGTGACGACTTCTCTGCTCTTTCAGTTCCGGCGCACAAGAAAGTTAGCAGAAGCAAGCATCGACCTTGGTCTCCATAGGGATAACTATAAGCAAGGGCCTTTCTGCATACCATTGCTTCTGATGTTCCAGCACTAACTATAAACACGGAGCCTTATCACTGCTAGAAGCAGCTGCTGTCTGGAAAAACATGCAGTTAATTTCAGAGAGTGCAGCTTCTCAGAAGAGACTTAACTAAAAAGCAAAGTTACTAAAAGAAAATCGGTTCTGTCCTGGCCCAAACCAGGACAATCATTAACATGTTTATTACGAAAGGTCAAAATGCAAACAGCTCGCTCTACATATCTTTGAAACTTGCTGTATCCTTATATTCTCCAAATGAACACTGTCATTGCAGTTTTGCTTCCTTAACTGGGCCAAACCGACCACTTTACTATGATTTTCAGTGGGTAAAATTCACACTTGCACATTCTGGTAGGAGTTTGTATGGATGAATTTTGCTTGACCCTATCAAAGGTGTCATTTACATGTCAAATGTGTGCTTCGTAACCTCTCAGATCAGAAAAGGGAATTGTGAAGCTATCCAATTCCTTTATTTAGGGGTTTGTGTTCTTGACTCCTCTATAACTTAGAAAATTGCCTCTTCATGTGTGTAAACCTCATCCAAATGCCAATGCATGAGCTTCTCTCCCCACTTGTTCATTCTTTGTATGAAGCAAAATTATGAAGCAACACTCGTATGACTAACTTGTTGTGAATAAAGCCCAGAGATATAATTTGTGCCTGTTCTCTAGAAGTGGACTTTTGAGGATACTCCTTGAATACTTTATGCCAAACACGACTGTTTGGATATTCATGCAATTAAAATGGAGGTCTCCAGTGCTTCTGGCAGCTCTGTTTATAAGTCCGGCTGCATTTGGCTTGCTATTAATGCTGCAACCTCATTTTGACTCCGAACTCTCTTCCTCAGTCTTTTTAAAGCCATTAAAATGACTGACTGGGACAATTTAAATGATCTATGCATTTGTCAGTAATTACATCTATTTCTCCAATTAATTTGCTTTTAAATCTTGTATTGATTACTGTCAATTTTATAGCTGACCTTAAAATCTGGTCTGTTTTCTCTTTGAAGGTCAACATTTTACATTTTCCACCACAGGTAAATAGTGGAAGGTAGCTGTACTTGTTGGCCTGTGGTTATAATGTATTGGCAAAAGAAAGAGATTTTAAAACACTCTGGTACGTTCAAGCAACAAAGTTCCAGTAAAACAAAAGGAAACAAAGGAACTGTTGTTTGTGTGAGAGTCATGAAGATCTCATATAAGGAATCTGGCTGCTGTTTCCATGAAATTTTTTTGCGGTAAGATTTTTTGTGTGTTTTCCATACATGATTTTACATGTGTTCTGTTCCACAGCATTAAGATTAAAATAGCTCATTTATAATAGCTGTTTTCTTTAAGGCAGACTTCACTGAAACACGCATTCCGAAGCATGTCCACCTCTGCCCCAGGGGAACAGCCATGTGTTTGTTGCCTTTGTCCATGTACTGTGTGGTCTCGTTTTCTGGGAATGTACAGCCTGGCTTTTTCACATGCATGATGTTCGGTGGTGCCTCCCTGGACTGGTCCCATGGCACGCTGGCAGGGAATCTGGAGCTTCTGGGAACTGCTGAACTTCCCAGGCTTGTGCAGGTGGTTTGGTTACGGGTGGAGGCCAGGCTTTGCTGGCTGGTTTTAGTGGAAACTTAAGACAAACAAAATCCTCAAGGAACACAATGGTAGGAAGGGAATGGGACATGGGTCCATCCCAGACCAGTGCTGACTGTCTGACAGTGTTGGATTTGGCTGCCTGCTACTCTAGGATAAACACTTGGGGTCAATTTTGTACAGTTCTGCCCCAATGTCCAACCTAGACTAATAGCTTTCCTAATTTTTGATCCCTCTTATTTTGACCTCCCTGAGTATAGGGCATACTTGGAGATCTGATTCATAGTGGCATCCTGATTCCCAGCACGTTACTTACTGTCGCATTTAACCATGCACAGTACTGTGAGACTCAACCAGAAAACTATACTATCTATAGTGATGACCTCCTTTCTACCGTCTTCATCTTCATCTCAGGTATAAGGAATTCATCTGCTTTCCGGTATTTTGGCTTCAAACCGTCCCTGGATAAAAATGTTATTACCCACTCTAAATTCTTGAACTCTTTTAAAATGGCTCAGTGTGCTTCCAAAGATTACTGGCAGCCTTTGGTTTGTCACAAAACAAATGGAAATATGTTATCTTCATTCTAGTTCTTGTCACCTGTCTCTACGTGACAGTTTCCCCCTTATTTTCCCTGAAACATGTACCCTATCATATTAATAACTCCTCTAGCACAGCTGTGGATGGACTGCCATGTGTGCAAATTGGCTTCCACTGTTCTTTACACTGTCAATGCATCTATTTACTTATCACTATGTTCTTTAACGATCTGGAAAAGGGGTGAATAGTGATGTGGCAAAGCCTGTGACGATAAGTTAATATTCAGGACAGACTGGGGCAGACTGCAGAATTACAGATGTATTTTATAACAATGAGCAACTGGGCAGATAAAACAAAATTCACCTTGCTAAATGGTAAGGTGACAAACATGGGAAACGATATCGCAACTTCACTAATACAGTGAAGAGTTCTGAGCCTACTGTCATCGCCGAGAGCAAAAACCGAAAGGCTTTTCTATGAAAGTACTGTCACTGGTCACTAACAGTCAAAAAAGCGTATAAAACATTAGGAATGATTTGAAAGGTAGTGGAGAACCAGCAAAAAAAAAAATTATACCAATGAATAAATCTGCCACGTGTTCATACTTGGATTAGTGCACACAGTTCTTGTCCTCTTGTCTGAAAAAAGAATACAGTAAAACTAGCCAGTGCAGAAGCATATTCTACAGGGCATTGCCCATTGAACAATCTCTGATCAAGCTGCAGCTCTGACATGTGCAAAATCACAGTCCCTTTCTCTGTCTCCATCCAATTCGAAACTTACTGTATTCTGCCAAAACATTTAGCTTGTGTAGGTTAAATTCTTGCATGTCTTCTACTTTAAAGTAGAACCTCTGAAAACTCCTTTGAAAAGAGTGGGACTTGGGATTTTACTGCTTTATTTAGGGAAATAAAAGAGCAAATAAAACATCCACTGTGTCCTGGTTTGGCCAAAGTCAGTATTCCATCCCATACACATCATGCTCTGTATAGGGTCTCCCTTTATGGCCTAGGGCTTTAACAGCCCTAAACAGCCTCACCTGGTGCTTTCACCCACACCAGTGGCCCAGGAGCTTATTTCAACCCAGCATGGGGCTGTTAGTTGGAGTCTTAGTGATGTTGCAGGGGACTGCTCTCCAGGTCTGTGAAGCTCCTTCCTGAAGAGTCAGAGGAGGATTCTGTCTGATTCTTCTGCCTCCCATCCCAATCTGTGAGTTCCTGAATCCAGTTCCCACCTGCTGCTGAGTACAGTCTGGGACTTTCCTGGGGTGTGCCCCACAGCGTCCAGGCGATCTATTCAGCATTGGGGAGGGGGAACCTCAGTATTGGATTTGTATATATATTTAATTATTCTTCTTCCTATTATTATAATACACTATTATTTTAGTTAGATTAAAGCTGTTTTAACTTTTCCAACCCATAAGTCTCTTTCCCTTTTCCCTTTTTCCTCTTTTGGTGAGGGAGGGGGTTAACAAAGAGTATCTGTTGTTTGTTTAACAGCCAGCCCAGCTTTAAACTATGACACACCGAGTAAAAACACATAAAGGAATGAGAAAGCAACTTGCTAGTACAGACTATA
This sequence comes from Steatornis caripensis, assembly GCA_013398225.1. NCBI lineage: Eukaryota > Metazoa > Chordata > Aves > Caprimulgiformes > Steatornithidae > Steatornis > Steatornis caripensis. The sequence goes on along the minus strand of VZSC01000700.1, from coordinate 57,237 downwards.
GACAATAATTAGTTAAAGGGAGCAGGAGATAACATAGAAAGCTAAAAAACAGAATGGAAAAAAAGAAGGAAGAAGGCAGTGTGGATGCAGTCAGGCTAACTGTGGGCTGGGAGGTAAGGACTCTCCATTAAGCAATGTGTCTCTTTGGTTCCTGGCTAAGCTGAGTACTGAGAGCTGACCTGCCCTGGCTGAGCAGAGAAATCAGGGAGGGACACAGCAGGCAGGGAGATCACTCAGAGTGAGTAGTGTTATATGTTATCCTTTATCACCTTGGGTGGTGTCCCTGGGTATCCTTGCATTTTAAGATACTATGTCTAACTTATTCTTTTCCATTATTATATTGATGCATAGCAAAGACTGGATTTCAGATTTGGGAAGGAGCTCCCTGGGGTAGAGAAGGGAAGCATACACTGATCAGGTGGTGATCAGCACCTTTGGTGAACATAAGTCTCCCACATCCTTTCCATCAGGAAAAGTTTTTAACTGCTTTTTTTTTTCTAGGTTTTTGCATGTCTGACATTGTTGTGAGGTGCTATGATGTGACATACGCAATCACTTTCTCACCATGTCTGTTTACTCTCATTTTTTTTCCATTATTAAACCTGCACTTTGAACATCTTTGCACATATAACAAGTGTGCTTTCTGAACCACTCAATCACAACCTTGTTACTACCTGTTGAGGTGTCTTAAAGAGGTGGTGTTTGGTACCTAGGGCTGTATGGGATAGTATTTATGAATAGCTCCCACATTGTGGTCACTCCTTCTCGAAAGTATCAATAAAAGCACAGACATTTGCACGAAGAATGAACCTGTGGTCGCACAAGGACCCAGCCATCACACTCTGAGCTACGCTGCTTATTTATGTACAGACTTTGCTTGGCTATGCAATCTGTTGGTTACCTCGAAACAGTGCAAAAGAAGCATTAACCTTCTGGATTTAAACTCACAATACATCCTTGTTATACAAACTTTAATTACAGCCTTATCAAAACATGGGTTTTGGTTGTTTTAATTGGATTGGAAGTAAGCTTTCACTATCTCATAGATGATTAAGTAAAATGAACACCTGGTTGTAAATGTCCCTGCAGACAATAGGAATACCGAGTTGGGAGCCTATGCAAAATGCTGGCTGAGGAATACACATGGGGTAAACCCCTCCTTTCCTGCATGGTGCTATGGCTTCAATGGCGTCTTGCTGTGGCTTGAAATTTGGTAAATCTGTGGTAAAATTTTCAGGGAGGCATTAACCACTTAGTGCTTTTAATCTTCTTAAACAAACTAGGATTTTGGGTCTTCATTCATAGAAGACTTTAATCTGAGCTTTACCTTGAGGGAAAGAATGAGAGATGAAATTATAAACAGCATAGAAAGAAGAGTATGACAGAATTTAGGATAGGACAGAATATCGTATGTGCAGAACATAGGACTTACTCTCCTTCTACCAAAGTAGTTGATACGTAATGTTCATATATTATACAGCTGATCATGTTATAGAATTTTTTTTTAAAAAGTGGAAAAATAGTTATTAGTGATGCAGCTATCATTAATACATTTCTAAGTTATATATTTTCAACATAGCATGGAATTCAAATAAAAATCAGGGGTTGTGAATATCTTTCAAAGTGAAGTATGGAGAGAATCTGTCCCTCTGTTTTAAGAAGACATTTTACATAGTAACTTCTGTTTGGATAAATAATCTGGAAACATTTATATTTTTCAGCTC
>VZSC01000700.1:0-52565 GCA_013398225.1 Steatornis caripensis | reverse complement strand
GCGGCTTGCTAGTAGGGGGAAGCGGGGCCTACACCACAACACCTTTGTAAAGCAAATGTTTGTGTATCACTTGCAAGAAATGAAGTACTGAAAAAGCCATAAAACAGAACTCTTCAACCTCATGCGATTTGAATTTGTAATGTTCTCTGTTATGGCGGGTAATAGGAATTTTCTTTAACTGCATAAAAAGGATCCACATTTTTAAAGGCTTTCATTAAAATATTTATCTGCTGTGCAAAAAACATGAATGGAGACAATTAGTTAATCTCAGCTTCTAGATTCTACATTCAAATTTTGACTAATTTGACAGTTGTTCATAAAAATAGTTCTGGGAATCTGGGTGTGTCTTATTTGGTTGTCATTATCAAGTCAAAAAATCCTTAGAGTCAGAGGACCTGGTTCCAGTCACTTGTATTGCCTTGATGTCATTCTGCTGACATCAGACAAATGATTCCCAGTTTATACCAACATGAAACAAATTAGTCTCTGCCAAAATCTGTGAATCCTCGCTGTGACCACAAAGTACGTGACAAATTGACAGCTTGGCAAATGAAGATTTGGGATGTCTGATGAGACATGTATTTCTAAGCATTATGTAAAGATCGTGATTTTAAGATACTTAATATCAAGACATGAAAAGTCAGAAATTCAAATAATATAGCTATTTTGTTTGCCATGAATTTTCCCATCAAATGTGCCTGTACTTTGCCCATTTTTCACCCAGCAGTGTCATAAAAGACTAGAAGTTGACAGCCTGGGTCAGATCACTCAGTTCTGCCTCTGGCAGTTGTCAGAATTTAATATGCCACAAGACCTCACTAAAACCAAAGTATTCCCATCCATCAAATCAGCAGCTGTGATTGGGCCAAAAGAAGTGTTTCCACTCATTTGATTTCTGCAGTCTGGCATTTGCCAAGCATTCAGCCACAATTCATGGCCTGTGCTTATGGCATCTGGGAAATCTCCTAGACAAAAACTGTGTCCAAAACTGTTTAGTGTTCAAGATCAGATGAATTCTGTTTGGTGTTCAATGAACATTTGGACAATTTCTTTATCATTACAAATGAAGAAGAATATTTCTGACTCCTGTCAAGAAGTGTCAATGTACTAAATAGGATGTACTTTTCCAGTGAGTTTTAATGGGCTGTGTTGGGAATATGAAAGATCCAGGGTCATGAAGTAGCCTTCCTTCCTTACCATGACTCCGAAACACCTTTTTGCTCTGTTGCTCTTCCTCCCCTCTATATATATATATATATATATCTCTTATTATATCACCCCTCAACTTTAAACCTTTATTTCATTCATTGAATTTACCTTATATGTCATATTAGCTTTGGTGCAAAGGGAACGAGGTCCTAACAAGGGCACCTGGACAGCAATTCTTGTGTTTTGTTGATGTGGTATCACCTGTATTAGAAGTATTAGGAAGAAAACAGGACAAGCTCTCTATCCTGTTGGCAACATGTGCCTCAGACTGAGAATATTTGCTCAAGGGATGTTAGAAATCCCATTACCATTAAAATCCATGGAGAGATAGCCTAAAACATCAAATGGCTTTGTGATTAGGCCCTGTACGTAGCACATTGAGTATAAGAAATTATTGTGAGTCTGTTCTGCTTTTTAAAATCAGCAATAAATATATTTTTTATTTCTTTATTTTGAAATATTTTCAAAAGATTTCATAGAAAAGGAAAAATATTTTAAAGATTATCCATTGAAATTTTTCTAAATTTTGTTATCAATCTAAACCTTTCTTTCCAAATCCTACTTTCCAACTAATTTATTTTGACCCATACTGAGAATGTATTGCCAGGTGATCATTGTCACCGACAATTTTGCTATTTAATATTATATGTCAGCCCTTACGTAAACCTCCTTTAAGAACTTTCCTCAATTAAATACTAATTACTTTCAGTATTTTCTTCTGCCTATCAATCTTGCTCCATTTCATTATATTTATTTATTGTATTTCACATTGCCTCCATAGGATATGACCCCTTCATCCCTCTAAATTTTTCATGACTTCACAATCAAAAAGATTGTTATTTTGTCTGCTTGTCTTTCTGCTTGATATACTTGCTTGTAAGTACCCACATTTGTTTCTGTTTCATCTGTAAACAGGGACATCAAAGACGTTTCCTTTTAATTGGCAGAGCTGTTATTTGAGTTTTGTGATCAAATATTTGGATGTACTTCAAGATTAAATAAATTGCTAGGAAGAAGCAACAGAGAAAACAAAAGCTATTATGGAAAAAAAAGAGGAAGCGAGTGGCAAAGATTTCATGTAAAAATACAAGGATGAATTGTTTGCAGTCTCGAGTTAAAGGAATTCAAACTATATACTTCAACTAATGTGGATTTTGAATGAAAATTAATGTGGCTTTACAGGCATTGTGCCTTTTTAAATAGAAATCACTGGAGTAACGAATATGCTGTACATTCACCTTTATCCTTAAATGTTTTGTACAAAACCCTGGCAAGTCTAATCATTTAAGATTACTGATGCACTGACATGAGACAGCGCTTATAACAAAAATGAAAAATAGTTGTTCAGTGACAGGCAGGGAAACAGAAATGAAGAACCAAAGTATAAGCCAAGTTAATAATTTTACCCTTGAACTAAGATAAATTAATATTTAAATGTACAAACTTGGAACAACATATTTTGCACTTTCCAAGAGAATGAGCTTGAAATACAGCCTATGGTTGATTATGGCCAAGTTCATCACATTTGTACAGAAAACAGTTATGAAATGAACTGCGCATAGAAAGAAAGAAATCCCTTGGTGCGGCTGTAGTTCTGACTCATGTTGGCTATTATAAAATTCACTTAGTATTTGTAAGCACACATGTCCCTGCGTTCAAGGTGCAGCCCTAAGGAAGATAACACTTTTAGGCATGTTAGGTGAACTTCAGTTTGGTTAAACTAATGTTGGCTTCTGCATGAACCAGAAAGGATTTGCTTAGCCTCATACAGCAAGGAACTACATCTAAGTGCAGTAGCTGAACTCCCATGCAGATGGAGTCACCACATGTCAAGAACTGTCAGTTTTGTTGAGGTCCAACAGGATTAAACTACTAACTTTAGTCTTTTGAGTGTTACTCCACTTTAAACAAATACAGACTATTGACAAGTAAGAACGGAATGGAAATAATCAGGTCTGGGAAGTATGAGGAGTTGGAAACCACAAAAAGCTAAGAGAGAACAGGTTGAGGGGAGGTAAAGAAGATTGTCTAAACACTTCCTAGGAATAAGGAGTAACTTGAATCAAGAGATATTTTTCCTTAGCTGTGCCGCGTGTCTCACGCTTTCCTTCTGAACTAGATGAAGTTTCTGGCCTCCAGGTGTTACTGGCTCCCAAAAGGTAACTCAAAATGTCTGTAGACAGTAAATACTGAGAAAAATAGGTATGTAAAATGTGAGTCCTATTTATGAGAGTTCAGCATTATTTGCTGCCTGACTGCATGGGCTGTGATCAGGGTCTGGATCAGCTGGGCAAGTGAATTGCATATTCTGTGAAGCAGAGTTACACTGAACATTTTAGTCTTGGAGGATGCCTGAGGTGCTGTGGAGGTCCACCATGATGTTGGAGGGGAGGCTGGAGCAGAGGGAGTATAAGGAGAGGCTGAGCTAAATGGGTTTGTTCTGCCTAAAGGAGAGAAGGCTCAGGGGTGATATTACTGCTGTCTGCAAATATGTAGTGGGTGGTTGTTGAGAAGATGGAGCCAGACTCTTCTTGGAGGTTCACAGTGGTAGGATGAGAGAATTCCCATTGGATAGTAGCAAGTATTTTCACTATAAGGGTGGCCAAACACTGGAGCAGGTAACCCACAGAGTCTGTGGGATCTCCGTCCTTGGAGATATTAAAGGTCTGATCGTAGAAGATCCCCAGCAACCTGCTCTAACAGGACCTGCTTTCAGCATGAGGATGGAGGAGGTATTCTTAGGGGTCTCTTCCAACGTAAACAATTTGATGAGTCTTTCCCTGATTGTCTGATGCTGTGCACGCAAAAATGACCACTACGCTGTAATGAAAATACCAAACAGCTGCCACAATTTTCCCCTTCCCCTCCCTGCCTTGCTGTGAGATTGTGTTAAGGTTAGTGCACATACCATTTAGAGAATACTGACAGCGCACAGGACTCTGCAGAATAACTCATGCCATCTGTTTTTCTATTGTTAAAGATTAAAAATAAAACCCTGTGAACATTTATTATGTTGGCAGACTGAAAAACACAAATCGGTACTTTGTATTCCCTCACTTAGGTAATTATCAAGTGTTCAAAAATAAGTGGGAAAGGAGAAAAGGTGAGACAAAGCCTATCTTGGCATCACATGAAATTGTGATGTAAAAGCAATTCCATGCAGTTTATCACATTCTCAGTCACCCTAATCAAACCCTGCAGTTCTCAGCCTGACTTTGTGCCCCAAAAAACTAGGAACTGGTCTTCTCAGGAAGATCCAGGAAAGATACAGGGAATGAAAAGTCAGTCATGGGAACTGAAGAATACTGTGCTCCTCTATGGACAATATCATTCAGGAGTGAGAAGTTGCTAGGTCACTGCTGTGCCAGCCATCTTCCCCACTATTCCAGCAGTTCTTACTCCTACGCAGCAGAGGAGATGATGCAGGATGGAGATCTACCTACGTGCTTTCAGTGTATAGCCGGTTTCTGCTAACATAATCCATTCCACAGGACAGGCAACCAGGACAGAGGCCGGTAGTACTTCAGTCCCTAGCGGCCAAACACTTCAACTCTCACCTGTTGGCGCTCTAAGGGGCTTTGCTTAGTAAGTATGGGCAAACAGGGAGTTTGCTTGTAACTCTGTTTTTTCAACGGCAAAGACGTCTCCCTGAGTTTCAGACAGAGAGCTAGTTGGTTTAAGGCTCAGGTCTCCAGTGTTCAGTGTTTCCTGTTTGTCTGCTCAGTTTCTTTGTAGTTAAAACCCCATTCATTTAGCACTGCTTTTTCTTCTTCCCTTTGCCCTCCAATCTCTGTAGTCTCTGTACATTTATCATATAGGATGTGAGCCTAGCTGATTATGAGGTTTCCTAAGTTCACAGTAATGTATGCCAAGAGCAGACATTCTTGGAAGAATGGGCCACCCATATTAATGGCATCCTTTCAAGGCTTGCCTCCAGCTACTGGCAGCCCACACGATGCAGAGACAATTAGATGTCTTGTTTTCTGTCCAAAGACACAGCACACCATTACTCCTGTCTCAGGGACAGAGTCTTTGTCCCGCATAAGGTGCAAATTTTCGCTGAAATTCTCGTCTTGGTAAATCACCCCTCATGGGGTAGCCAGGTATTTGCACTTTATATAGATACTATGTGTACTCCAAATACCTTCAAGCCAAAAGTGTATGGCAGAACTTCCCACTCTTGGAGTACCTCCTGTTCTCCCTTCCCCTTTCCACTTTTTATCTGTGAGCAGCCACAGTTTCCCATGCTGCTCCAGCCCTACCTGATCACTCTTCTTCAGCATCCCATTGTGCAGGTTCAGTGAGCTGATAACCTTGAACCCTTTCCTGACCGGCAGCGATTGCCCCACGCATTGTTTTGCCATATCAATTAGCTGGTTGGCCATCCAGCAGCTGACATTAAAGGCACCACAAATAACAAGAACAAAAATAATACTTGGATTAATAATTAATACATTTGTCTCTAGTTGAAATGCAGGTTATGCAAAATGGGTATTAGGAATCCAGGATGACTCTCTGCAACTACAAAAAGCAAAGATGTTGATTCACAGGAACAAGTTAAGAAGACGAAGCTCTCTTGTGGTCAGCGAAACTCTGGCTTCTTACTGCGAAACTGATTTGCAGTAGTACTTAATGGAACAAATTTCCTTGCCCCTCCTTGGGTTTACTACTTATGCCATGATGTAAAATGGTTCAGAATGGGATCTCATTTTCCCTGATTTATGTTTGCTGCGCATATTGCAGCAGGAATGTATGCATAGTGAGAAGTACAGCCCTGTCTCAGGCGTTTTAATTTGAGGCCACACAGAGTCTAAAATCAGAGCAATTGAGTTCTTTATGCTAGATTTTCTCTATTCAGTCTGTCATTAACAAGGTTGGCTCAGCATTAGTGAATATACTCTGGATTTTGTAATAGTTTATTCTTTACCTATCTCCTGTGAACCACTTTTCAGAACAGAAGACAAAAAACAAGTTTATGCAGACAAGCTGTTACACAAAAACAATATGGTGAAGGGAAAGAAATTGTCTTTGACAAATTAATTGATATGTACTATCTAATTATTAATAAAATGTACTTTAATGAGAGCTTAGACATGCTCTGTCTGGAAGCATCACTTAAAGAAACGTAAATTCCACTTAAATAAACCTTTTGTGAACAATTAGCAATGAAATTTTCTGTTTCCCTGAGCAGAATAATGTGTGCCTGCAACATTCACATGATTAGGCCAAGTAATGGGCCATGTTTAAGATACTTGCGTATATTCCTCTTAGTACTATCAATTAAGACATGACTGTAACTGTTTAGCATATTGGCACTTCGAATCTAAAAGTTGGTATGACCGTAAAGCCCTTGAAAGGAGCTAGAACTAATAAGAAAATGCTGCACATTAATTCAAAGTTAAGGTCGGGTTATACACCTAACTAAACACAGGGTACTCAAAGTAATCTCTCTGCTTATCTTTTACTAAGATGAAGTTTTCCCAATCCTCTCTACAAAACAAAAAAAGAATTTATGTTTGCAAAAAATTAATTTTTATCCATTTCTCCTCTTTAATTTTTCTTACACAATATGGTATACATATTCCTGTTAACAAATCATGGTACTATTTTATCTCACTAAGAGCTTTGAGGTCACTCTCTCAAATATGTTTTGGTAGAACTTTACACTCATTTCTTTCACACATCTGCACCAAGAACAATGCAATTTAAGACTCACAAAGAAAACTGAAAATCTTAATTTTTTAGAAAACCCCTTCAACAACCTCTAAAATTATCAGTTTAAATATGATAGGAGTGCAAAACAGGTTGAAATTTATTCCATTAATACATTTTTATGTGTTTTTCTGTGATTATGGCTGTCTGATTTCACAGGGGTCTGAAATGAAGACTCACTACCTGCAATATGTTTTAGACTAAGCAATTCTATGCAGACTTGCAGTAATGATCTTTTAGGAAAATCCGGGTATGCATCTAGGAGTAATCGGAATTATCTCTGCCAGCATGGCTTGATGAAGCCTTATTTCTCTGGATGTGGATCCATGTGAAAGAAATGGAGGCATAGGAGTTATGGTAGAGACAGAGTCTTTGCAGAAAACCTGTGATCTCTGTTTCCATGAACTGATCTAGGTTGCATTTGCTGCTTTTAAGAGAAGGAGCATTCCTACCTCTCAGAAGTCACCTCAAGTACTTTTTTTTCACGGTTTAATACGGATGGGGACCACAGCTTTTACAGTCACCAAACCATCAAATTGTATAATACTGCTGAGAAGAACTTCCATCCTTGGAAGAGGATCTATCACTCTGGTGATAGAAGATTCACCCAAACTTCTAACTAGTTCATCCCTACTGTTCATTATCGTCTTTTGTCTTATGGTAAAATTATATATGAGCCATTAGGTTTTGATCTGCAAGCTAAATTGAAGAAGTACTTGTCAATTGTATCAAGTACTCACATATTTCCATAGAACATAATTTCCACATCCTTATTTATTCCTGTATTCTTCTTCAGCACTCTCCTATATTATCAACAACTTTCTTGAACTTTCAGTAGATGCTGCCACAATAATAAATACAGAAGCACCAACAACATACTTCACTGTTGACACACTGGAAGACTGCATTAACCCTTTCACCAGCTGAATATCACTCATCATCTGTGGGTTCATTTCAGAATGCCTCTGTGGACCATGTTCTGTATTGTGCAAGTGTGGTCATGTTATTTTCTTCTGACTTTACGTCTTCAATCTTTCTTGTTTTACTGATCAAGACATCATTTTCTACTTATTGAAATGCCTTACACAGTTCTAGAGATATTTCATCAGTTTAACTTGTACCTACTGAAGTTATAAAAGTGATGTCAACATAGGCTGATGAGATCTATTTTCTGGATGTTTGTGTTATTTGTTCTACTCTTTCAGTTTTTTATTATCAGATTAATTTATTTTCTGATTCAGATCAGTGTCGAATTGACAAGCCTGGAATTGACTATGTCATTCAGTTTACTTGTTTTAAATTTCCCAAGAATTTATTCTTTCAAATTTTCAAAGCACATTTTAAGTTAACATAAATTACTTAGGGAGTCTGTTACAGACCCAACCATGATGAAGAGGCAGACGAAATATTCTATAAGCAGCTGGAAGAACTCTCACACTCGCTAGCCCTTGTTCTTGATGGGGTCTTCAACTTACCAGATGTCTTCTGGAAATACAATACAGCAGAGAGAAAACAGCCTTGGATGTTCCTGGAGTGTGTGGAAGCTAACTTTCTGACAAAACTAGTGAGTGAGCCAGCTAGCGAAGGTGTCCCAATGGACCTGTTTCTTGCTAACAGAGAAGGACTTGTGGGTGATGTGATGGTTGGAGGCCATCCTGGGTATAGAGATCACAAAATGATCGGTTTTAATTCTTGGAGAAGCAAGGAGAGAGGCTAGCAGAACTGCCACTTTGGACTTCTGGAGGGCAGACTTCGGCCTGTTTCAGAGCCTGAATGCCAGAGTCCCTTGAGAGGCAGTCCTGAAGGGCAAAGGAGTCCAGGAAAGGTGGACACTCTTCAGGAAGGAAATCTTACAGGTGCAGGAGCAGGCTGTCCCCGTGTTCTGCAAGACGGTGAAGAAGGCCAGCCTGGCTGAACAGAGAGCTTTGGCTGGAACTCGGGATAAAAAAGAGTTTATGCCCTTTGGAAGAAGGGGCAGGGCACTCAAGGGAGACTACAAGGATGTCGTGAGGTTATGCAGAGAGGAAATTAGGAGAGCCAAAGACCAAGTAGAAATTAATCTGGCTACTGCTGTAAAAGACAATAAAAAATGTTTCTATAAATACATTGGTAATAAAAGGAGGGCTAACGAGAATCTCCATCCTTTATTGGATGCAGAAGGAAACACAGTGACAAAGGATGAGGAAAAGGCTGAAATACATAATGCCTTCTTTGCCTCAGTCTTCAGTAGTAAAAGCAGTTGTTCTCCAGGTACTCAGCCCCCTGAGCCAGAAGACAGGGACGGGGAACAGAATGAAGCACCCCTAATCCAAGGGGAAAAGGTTAGCGACCTGCTACATCACTTAGACACACACAGGTCTATGGGGCTGGGTGGGATACACCCAAGGGTACTGAGGGAGCTGGCGGAAGTGCTCATCAAGCCACTTTCAAACATCTGTCAGCCATTCTGGCTAACTGGGGAAGTCTCAGTTGACTGGAAGTTAACAAATGTGACAACCATCTACAAGAAGGGCTAGAAGGATGATAAGGGCAACTACAGGCCTGTCAGCCTGACCTTGGTGCCAGGGAAGCAACCTGGTCTAGTGGAAAATGTCCCTGCCAGTGGCAGGGGGGTTGGAACTAGAGGATCTTTAAGGTCTGTTCCAATTGAAAACATTCTATGATTCTATGAAGGTTATGGAGCAGATCATCTTGAGTGTTATCACATGGCACATATAGGACAACCAGACTATCAGCCCAGTCAGCATGGGTTTATGAAAAGCAGGTTCTGTTTGACTAAACTGATCTCCTTCTATGACAAGGTGACCCACTTAGTGGATGAGCGAAAGGCTGTGGACGTTGTCTACTTAGACTTTAGTAAAGCTTTTGGCACTGTTTCCCAGAGCATTCTCCTGGAGAAACTGGCTGCTCATGGCTTGGATGGGCTTATGCTTCTCTGGGTAAAAAACTGGCTGAGCAGCAGGCGCTACGGGTTGTGGTGAATTGAGTTAAATCCATTTGGTGGCCGATCACAAGTGGTGTTCCTCAGAGCTCAGTATTGGGGCCAGTTCTCTTTAACATCTTTGTCAATGGTCTGGACAAGGGGATTGAATGCACCCTCAGTAAGATTGCAGACAACAAGAAGTTGGGCAGGAGTGCTGATCTGCTTGAGGGTGGGAAGACTCTAGAGAGAATGGTGTCCCTGTCCTGCTTGTGACTGGAAACTCTGGAGACTTGAGATGGACTTGCAAAGCAGATGAGGATGGACTCTTTCAGCCTAGACGTTATGCCAGGAATGGCATTCAGGAGTCTACTGAGAGGGAGGGGTTGGTGCTAGACTGCAGAGAAAACCGTACAGCACCTTCTAGTGTTGCCATAGCCACACTGCATGGCAGTTTCATCTGCAAAATTATACCCAAGTCATGTTCGTCTATGCAAGGTTTGAGTGATACCCAGCTTTTATGCATCTATATTGCTAGAACTTTATCAGAAAGTTATGATTGCATGAAAAACATACAGAATTTCCAAAATTCAGTCTTTCTCCTCTGCCAGCTGAGGAAGAAATTAGATGTTCCATGTTTCATCATTTACTCTGTAGTATATTCATGAATACAGAAAGCTTCTTCATCTCTAGGCATTTGTAATAGGAAATGATACAGCTTCTATTATCTTTCTGGCCACAGTCTTATGGCACTTAAAATGCCTCATTATAATGATGCAGAAAAGCACCAAGCTTTCCTAGATTGTTATATTTGTCTACTTATATTTCCTTATTCTCAAAGGATAAATGGAAAATTCTATTTCAAGCCTACATAGATCATTTGTAATGACTTATAAAAGCAAATTCATGTTATTAGCCTCCAATGCACCACAAATGTTTCTGCAAACAGTAAGAAAATATCATAAATAATGCTCTTGTTTTCCATTTTTTTCTATACAATTGCTGTTGTTAGTATTATTTTAAATGCCTTATGAGAAGAGTGAATTTCTTCTATTATTAAGATCAAGCTTACAGACATTTGAAATCAACATTCACAAGAAATGGCACTAAATAGAGGAAAAAATATGACTGCAGGAATACATGTCAACATAGCAGTTTTTAAGACCGTGGTAGACTTTTTTTCTTTATAATTGCATCCCCTGCTCCATGCATATAAAAAGACCCCAAAATATTTTACTAACTGGCTCGTGCTGTATGACATGAACAGATGAATTCCACTCTAAGTACACGTGACACACTTTTTTCCTGGCTTCTCCAGGTTAAATTCTTCATTAATTTATATTCTGGAGGAGATTCTTGCCATGAAGATAATGAAGAATTTGCATTAGTGTGTAATTATATTAAATCTGACTTTCTATATTTATTTTTAAATTAACAAGTGAAGTCACTGCTCAGATTTATGAAGAACCAAGCAGATAACTTGGCCCCACTGTTGGTGATAAAACTGCAGTTACTAGCTTCCAGCAAGATGATTGTGTGTTAATAGAGTTTGACTGTCAGATGCTGTAAAAGCAAGAATTTTTCTTATTTCCTACATCTTACTATAGCATTCCTGCTAAAACTTTATTCCGATGCTGGGATAGTTTCCTTGCTCAATTTGGCTTCTGCAGTGCAAAAGAAATAGAATTAGTCTCCAAGTCTAAGACATTGTTTCTGGGTCTCCTGTTTTGTGCATTGGCCCTCAGAGAAGTGATACAAAATGAGCCACAACAGCCTCTGCCCCAAACTTGAGTGGGGATGTGGGAACTGGTGGGCCCTTCCCAGGTCCTCCAGCAGCCACTGACCACAGCCAAGGTCTTTGGAGCCTGTCATGGACCTAACACAGAGTTGGGGACATGAGCAATAAATTACTCCCCAGTGTGTTTTGGAGACAGAAGACAAATGTGTCTGGAGAGCTGAAGTGTGCTTTGGTGCCTGGAAGCAGCCCTGACAGTGAGCCCAGTTATAAATACGCTGCTAGGGACCCAGAGCGTTGGTGCAGAAGCCGGTGTGCACAGTTGCAGGGTTCAGTCCCAGGACTGTCTCTTAAGAGCTGAAAAAAACTACAGGGTCTGTTTAAAATACTGCAAATTAGACGCTATAGAAAATCCACCAGTATTTCAATCATCTGCTGTTATGATATGTTTGCCTAGTTGAAGCATGGATTTTTCCTGCCAGTGGTAATCAATTAATGTCTTTGAGAAAGCTATTGCCTAGACTAAATGTTACACAACCCCACTTTAAATATTATTCCCAAGGGAAGACACGTGCAGATGTTTTCCTTTGGGTGCAGAGCGCTACTAGTGGATTGAAAATTAGTGTTTTGTCAAGTCTGATGAGGATGTATGGACATCCTAACCGAAACCCTACATAAACAGGATGAAATAGGTACTTTTAAGATAAGGACTAAGAGTAAATCATCACCATATGAGTCTACACAGAGACTCAAATGCTATTCGGAACTTTCCTGGACTGGATTCTACAGCATATGTTTTAACTTCAAAGACATATTCAAGTGAAAAAAGGTAGATGTGAATTTTTTCTAACCTAAGGCCTTGTGCTACAGTTTCCATAGTTTCCCAGCTTTTCTTAAGTATCAGTGGTAGGTTGCTCACTAACAGCCTAGTTTGAAGCAGATTTTGCAGTTCTTGGGATAAGTTTGGAAACTGCTGGACAAAAATCCATGACCTGTCTCAGGGAATCAGAACAAACAATTAAAATCGTTCCTTTGGTGGCTTTAAAATCTGACTACTTAGTTACTTTAACAATACCCTAATACATATTAATTAATAATATTTTCTTAGCTGCAGTACAATACCTTGTTTAGCCACTTATTTTTATTCCATTCAAGTATTTGTTCTTGTTCAACTTAAATGAAAACCTACTGCAGCTAAGCTATACAAGAGACTCTCTATACAACTAGCAGAGGAATAATTATAGTGGAACAATGGGGCTTAAAATTGCTGAGGATTTCAAAGAATAAAATGTTAACACAAATGCATAAAGACTTTATAAAAGCAGTGTATGCACAACACATCCAGATGTGAATGCGTAATGAGTGCTAAAGGGTGATACTGAAATACAGCCAGAGGTCAGGAACAAAAATAAGAAATGAATGTCTATGCCTAAAGTTTTGGAAATTTCTGTAATTTACATTTCAAAGTCTCTCATAATGTCAATGACAAAGCTGTATTGTAAATTTATAGATTGGCAACTTGCGTGTGGGCTTTGGCACGGCTGAGTTCATCTCCTGGTTATCATCAGGGTATTGAATGTAACCAGCATTTGCCAGGAAGCTGGTGTGCCACGTCTCAACAGGGTAAGAAACTGCCTCAGTCTCAGCTACTGTGGCACTGAAATGATATATACTTCTGGGCTGTTGTTCAGACTGAAACAAAACCTGGCGTGTGAGTCTAACATTGAGTGCACAAAAGGGAAAAGTTAATTTCCCAGCAAGCTACCAAGTCTCTATGAGACAAACTAGAAGTCGAGAACAAAGACCGACAGTCAAAACTCAAAAGAACAAAAGAAAACGCGAAACTTGAATTGGAGAAACACTTCCTAAAGTTTCTGTCGAATATTAATCATAAGTCTTTTGTCTTCCTCCCTCTTCCATCAGCTGCAAAATCAGATTAGGAAATAAAATTAAACAGTGATAAAATATGCAACACCCCTACCGCAGTACGCTTTTCCAGATACCAGAATAAAATTTAATCAGCATCAGTTCCCATGCCTATTTCTATAACCTATTTGACGTGTAGATATGTCAGTGATGGCTAGAATGTGTAGACCCCCCTAGAAAAACAAGGAAGAAATATTTCATATATTCGTATCGCTTGGCAAATTGTTTACCTGCACTGAGAATCTGAATAAGAACATCTTGATTCAATATTAATCTGATTGTCATTTTCTCCCTCGTAGGGAACACATCACAGTTTTCGTGAGTTTATCTCAGGTTGCCAAGGTGACATTTACTTTTTCACCTCACCCTCCCCAGACTGATTATATTTCTGTCTGATAATGCAGTCCTGATTCCTCCACAGTTCTGTTCCTTTTGGGTTCTACTCTTTTCCCGTTTGGTACGACTGGCTGTTGTGTTTCCATGGAGTCAGGAAGGCAAAAAGCATTTTGTGGGAAGGGTATGAAATCCCACTGAAGTCTGTCCCACCCCCTTGCTTTTGTTTTCCCATCCATGAATGGGCTTTTACTGGGGCAGCCTCTGGGAAAGGGAGGTCAACACCAGCTCCTCTCCTTGCTAGAGTTTCTCTTTTATCCCTGGAGGCATCGACTGTCACCTGCAGAGCACTAGTGCCTCGCATTTCTCCTACAAGCATAAGGTGGATATTTTTTGAATTAATATGCATATTCATCTCAGCAATTTCTCACATTTTGATAGTCAATATACAAACATGTCTTTTACTCATATTTTGGGGACAGCAGTAAAAGTGCAGTAACTTAAATTGCTCTCCAGTGTCTGAAGCTCTGCTAGTAATTCTTGTGCATCTCATTAGACATCGTGCAGCTCTCAGGCACTGTCCAGCCTCGTCTCATCACGAAGACTCAGGTTTACCTGCTGATGGGAATGGGTTTTTTATTTCTGTATAAAAGTCTACAAAAATTGCTAGGAATCTTTGTACATTAATCTGTATAGCTCTTAAGGAGGACATTAATACCACTGTAAAATCGCTGCTTTCAAACAGATTCAAGAAGGGGATAAATTGCTTCTGAGCACTTCACAAAATATAGCATTTAAGCACACATATGACACAGCTGAGAAACTTTAGCCCCCTCCTCATAGACATGAATTTTCAGCGTCCAGTTTGCTTTCTTGCTTCATTGTAGGATTAATCATAGGGATTTACAGACTTTTTCAATTTCTTGTAACAGCATAAACAGCATTAAAGAAATGAAGTGTGGTACCTTGTTAAGAAGAGAAACATGGTGTGTTGATTCTTTCTTCAATATTAGCTGCATTAAGAGCAAATAACACAAATAACACTTGAGTCCTTTAACGTAAAACCCAGTTTCTATTTTAATTTTAGTATCTAAATGTCTACAAAGACAGCTATTAATTTATGTATATGCTGGATTATGCACCATTTTGTGCTTGGCTTAGCTTTGTTACTTATTCATGTATACAGGAACTTTATTTAGACTAACAGTAGGAGAGTGACCACTGAACCACTGAAAATTATGTGTTTTCGTATAGTTATGCTCTGAAATGACCTCTCCTCATTAAAATTAATACAAGTTCAAGATTCTATATAGTGGAATCAAGCACTAATAATGGTGATGATGAATACCGTAATTGATAACTAAATAAAAATATTTCACAAGTAGGAGTATACTATAGCATTTTCTAACTAGGTTTTGGCTGCTGGCTGGTTTTGGAAACCATATTTTAACTTTTATTTATGTCTCTGAAAATGTATCGATTTGGGAAGGTAGGAGGCAATAACAGAGGAAATTATGTGTTCTGTTGTAAAATGTATTATCCTGTGTCCATCATCCTGTATGCAGGAGGATTTCTCCCTAACAATACATTATTCAAGCTTTATTAAATGATGAGGAAGAATATCGAATAGTCTCAGATTATGCATCCAATAACCCTTTTTGAGGTGAATAGATTAATATTGACAACTAATTCTCTTTTATCTGGGATTTTGCTCCTTGGTAAATGGCATATTCATGTGATTCATCCTAGTACGGTTTTGCCAAAACAATTGCAACTTGTACATGCTTTACATTAGATGGCCTCTGTCTGTGGACTGACAAAGTGTTTAAAAATTAAAAATTTAAAAAAAATTAAAAATAGTACAACTTCGCTCCTTTGACTTATTAACAGACATATTTCCTGCCCAAATGTTTGTCTCTTTGATTTAATAGAGCTGCTCTGATAGGAACAATCTGATTCAGGAACATCATCATGACCAAAGGAGCAAAAAAGTGTTGAAGTATGCATATTTAGCCCAATGTATTCAGAAAAATATTTGTGAATTTTGAAAACTTCACAGATTTCAGTTCTCATGTTTATTCGTTTTAAAATTTTCAGTGAAAATCCATTATTCACTAGTCTCTCATTTTAAAATTGCAACTATACTTACTGGAGATGGAAAACAATAGTGTGGGACCTAGCAGATGTTTGAAAAATGAATAGTTGAAGAAAAGGATAAATAAACAGCCCAAACCATAAACTGTTCAAACACATTGGCAAGTAGTTGCTAATAACAAAGACATTTGCAAAATACTATTTGAAATTGCTGTTTAATTTATCTCCTGATAGTAGCACAAAATAAGAAGAATATGGGAAGCAAATAGATTACAGGAATTTAAACTCATTATGGCTTGGAGAACAGCATTCCTTCTGAAAATGTGTTGGCTAAATGCTAAGACACACAATAGCATTGTACTCTTTTTATTATGCATTCGTTCATTAAAGTTGTCAGATTACAGGCATGGGAAATGCAAAAGTTTTAACGACAGAGGTGGCACAAAGTGAGGATCTGCACATGGCTGTATCCATGGCTTTTCGTCCTGTCTTCACGGAGGCAGTTTCTCAGGCTAGAAATATTGCCAATTCCCTTCTTCTTTGCCTTTCTGTGGCAATAAGTAGCTGCAGGCTATAGTGTACTCTCATCGTTTTTGCTAAGAACTGGGATCATTGCTTCAGCTTTACATAACCCACTGAGGAGAAACCATGAGTCGTGAGGAAACCTGGTGTGGACTTGCAGAAGCAAGCAAGGGCTGAAACACTTCTGAGAAACCTGATCTATTAAGTTCACTCTATATACTCTGGCATGAAATTAACCTTTACCCCATGGAGTTCAAAATCACCCATTTGAACAAAGATCTGAGGCAAAAATATACATTAGATAAAGTGAATTTTTTTTTTACATTACATGCAGCTAAAATGTTAATGTGGTATCATCCATCAGTTATGGTCAACAAGAAACACTATAAACCTCTTTTTGGGAAAGACGCCATCCCTCTTCACCACACAGCTGATGTTTTGTTACATGGGATGTATTGTTACTTGCCTCAAACAGTAATTTTCATGATGTTGTCTGTTGTCTCACATACAGAACAATCTTCTCCTCAGTGGGACTTTGGTGCTCTTAGGAAAGGATGGTGTAGCCAAGAGTGGAAGAAGGATTCTACAATCACAACTCTGGTTTTCAATTTTAGCTGTTCAGTGTTTTTTTATTCAGATCAGGCAGAAGATTTTCCCAACTGAAAACATTCTTGGGCACTTTCTTGTCCATAATTTAGAGATGATGGAGAAGTTTGAAATTTCTGAACTAAGATTTTAAGAGGAAAACAGAGAGACTTTGATAAAGAAGTTGCCCACAATGTGCTTGCTAGAAGATGAACAAAGCAAAATTGTTTATCTGTTATGGGAACCAGTACTTTTTGGCCAATATTACATTTCTACTCTTTCATTCTTGCAAAGAGCAGAAAGAAAAATATTTTTCTCGGAGTAAGTGTCTTCTTTTCTGTTATCTAAATAAGACAAATCTGTTTTTCTACAGAAGTTCAGAAGAACAAATTAAAGTTAGTAAACACACTAGCTAGAGGTGACATATTTAGCTTCTCTGGGACTGTAATTTTCAATACTCCATACTTTTAGGGAAACTGTGGCAATGAGTAAGTTTTCAGTATATGGCTGAGACTATTAAGCCATACTTTCATCAAATATATGAACAAGTACAAGGTTTGTACTTCCTTGTGGTCCATCTAATATCTTTTTAGCAAGATATTGGCTAGAACAAAATCATTAACTTAAACCCCAGGGCAATATGGAAATAAAAGCTGCAAAAAATGATAGAAATTAAGGTTTGTGTCTTTAAACTTTGATGTGGGCAGAATTTGCTTTTTGTTTTTCTTCATGTATGGCTTAGGGATGCTATTGTGTATTATCTAACATTTTATTAGGCTAAAGTCCATATTCAGGTGGAGCATATTTGTCTTGTCTCTGCACTGCAATTCACTGGAGCAATGCCTGCTCTTGGGGGAGGTAGAGTAAAACGCTGTGCTAATAATCTACACCCAGAATTTGTGCTGTGGTGTTACCATGCCTGAGACAAAAATCATGTTCAAGTGGAAAATGCTTATAACTCTCCTATGATAACTGTTCTTCCTTATTTAGTAGCTCTATATTTTATATAAGATTAAACATCCAAAAGAGACTAGAGCTATGTGGGTTGAGTCACCAGCTGCTTGTCTTGTTAATTTTATGGCAGGACCTGGATGCGTGCTACTTCCCCACCACACACACACACACGTCATGTTACCCCATGCTTGCTCTGGAGTCTGGACACAGCCTATTGCCTATGACACCTGGGGCCTGATCCAAGTTCATTTAAATCATTGGAGAGACTTCTACTGACTTGCATAATTTCTGGATCCATCCTGCAGGCTCTTTAACCGTACTATAGTATGCTGAAATGTGTGTTTGAAATGCAAAAGATGGAGTTTAAACCCTTGACTAACTTTGATCTCTTCAGCAATTCCTCATAGTCGTGTAACACAGGTTTTAAACATTTTACACTTAGTTTGTTTCTGCAAAACACAATCTCCGTGCATATATATTAATTTATATTCAAACCAGAACATTAATCTTTTCCTTTTAAAAAGAAGTCTAACTGGGTCTTCATATTGCATATGCAGTACTTGCAACTTGCCTTGTCTCACAACAGGTTGCCCTCTGCTCAGCTTGCTGCTCTCTTATTTTAACAGTGCCTTGAGAAGATTTCTGCAGGACTGAAATGTACAGCCCTGCTCCTACTTAAACTTCTTCTAAAGGAAAATGATGTACTGATGTCTGCAATGCGTACTACTCCGTCTGGTCAACATATTTTGCAATTTAATCCAAATTTTATCTCCTACTGATGCACCTTAGCCAGCAAGCAGCCTGTATATACACTTGAGAATATTAATTTTATACATTCTGTTTCCACTTTAGATCTGAAGCCCTAATATAATGAGAAGACTGATTTGGATGTTCCCAAACAAATCCTAGCCTATTACAGTTACATTTAACTGTTCATAGGGAAAACTCAGGACAAGGTTCAGCTAAATTTATATTGAATAATCCCCACTGAAATGTAGGGGACTATTAGTCCTAAACTATACATATACAAATGGTGGAATGAAGGAATTCTTCAAAATACGTTTTCATTGCCTTGAGATTTTAGACTCCCTGACCAGTCCTGTTCTTACATTTCTGTGGGCTGCTGTGCCACTGGGGAACACTACTGTGTTACAGCCCTGCAATGCATCACCTTGCCCTGACTCGCCTTGGATTCTCTGGCCCTCTTCATACTGTCCATGCAATCATTCCCTGGCTAAATCTGGGACTATTAGGAATCTACTCTGGAACTATTAGGAATCTGCCACACTTGGAGTACTGTGTCCATTTCTGGGCTCCCCAGTTCAAGAGAGATGGGGAACTAATAAAGAGAGTCCAGTGGAGGGCAACAAAGATGGCGAGGGGACTGGAGCATCTCTCTTATGAGGAAAGGTTGAGAGACCTGGGTCTGTTCAGCCTGGAGAAGAGAAGACTGAGAGGGGATCTCATCAATGCTTATCAATATCTAAAGGGCAGGTGTCAAGAGGATGGGGCCAGGCTCTTTTCAGTGGTGCCCAGTGACAGGACAAGGGGCAATGGGCACAAACTGGAGCACAGGCAGTTCCACCTGAACATGAGGAAGAACTTCTTTACCATGAGGATGACAGAGCACTAGAAGAGGCTGCCCAGAGAGGCTGTGGAGTCTCCTTCTCTCGAGATATTCAAAACCCAGCTGGATGCGTTCCTGTGCACCCTGCTCTAGGTGCACCTGCTTTAACAGGGGGGTTGGACTGGATGATCTCCAGGGGTCCCTTCCAACCCCTGCCATTCTGTGACTCTGTGATTCTGTGATTTTTGTTGCTGTGGTCCATTACCTATTAATGAAGGAATTTGAGCAGTTGAAATACCTTAATTATTCTGAAGATCCCAGAATTTTGTCCACAGAAAGCAGCCATTAAAAAATTTCTAGCTAACATCTAGCTAATGATCTAACTTTTCAATCTGCATTCAGTATTTTTAGTCAGCAAAAAATATTTTTCTAACAACCGTATGTATGAATTATAGTTCTTTTTCAACCAAAGGGAATTAAGCTTTCCTTGTTTTAACCTGCAGCACTTGAAAGAACAATAATTAAAAATTAGTTGATATGTAAATACATTTTCAAAGTAGGTAATTGTTTAGAAACACAAAATCATTTCCTTGAGTTTAAAAGAAAATCCGCTACATGTAAAGTAAATTAAAAAGAGCAGAAAAGTACTGATTTGGTCTGTTCTAGATTCCTTTAAATGTTTTGGAGGACTGCGTTATGCAACTGCCTTAGTCTTCTCTTGCACCCCTTGTCCTCTGGCCCCCTCACATTAGGCTTTAGCTGCTCACAATTACACCTGTGCTGCTCAAGAGCTGCTTTTCGGATTTCTTCCACATGCATATTCCCTTGACTGACAGTACAGACCCCTTAAGATGCATGTTAATTTAGAGATGAAAAGATTGTTTGGGAGTCTTTGACCTATTTTGAACTGGTAGTCCAGAAAAGGAAAGTTGGAAATCCCTGGTGTACCAATACGAGCCCTAGCCTGCCTTTGTGCAAAACCTAGTAGAGACAAGGTCTGAAGGGTCATTACTGGAGGTCGTGAGGTCTGAGTTGCCCAGGAGCAAGGGGAATGAATCCCAGCAGTACACAGCTCCCAGTATGCTCCTTTCCAGCAGTTTTCAACGTGAATCTGAACTGAGATGTGAGCTAGCAGCTTTCTGGTGTGCTGGTGAAGCTTGTTTGCCCAGACTACCAGAAGTAATTCAAGCTTAGTATTTCAGAAGAGAATTTGCCTGTCTTACAAGCACATTGCGGTGCCTTCACCCTTATCAATTGTTGTCAGCTATGAAGCTGAGAAAAACTGAATCTTCTTGTCAGATATTCTTTAAAAAGTAACCTACTGTATGTGTTCCTGTTCCTAAATGTGTCAAATACCTCTGAGTCCCAGTTCTATATGTAATCATCGTCTTCACCACCGTCAACACATTACAATAGCGAAGAACTCATTGAATTGAATACATTGTGGTTTTTAGCTGTCTGCAACACGAACACCATTTCTTTGTGTGCTATTGTGTACCCTATATTGTGTACCATAAAGCATATTCTTGAATTATTTAGAGAGACCTCATCCTACTATCCTACTTCAGCATGCAATCCTGGGACACCATGTTTCTTGACTCCTGAAGTTAGTACAACGCACATAAGAACTATAATAATAAATACAGTGACAAAACTTATTTCTCTAAGATATTTGCAATTGTATGATTTTTTTTTTAAACTCCAGCATCTGTAATTTTTTTATGTTAAAGAAACTTTTCTATAAAAAATTTATTGGAAAAAAGTAAATGACTCAAAATTGTATTCTATCTGGCATCATTCTTCTTACTTTCTTCTTTTGTCTTACCCTCTTATCAAATGCTGTCTTCACCTCTTTGTGATAAATTTGCCTGAAGTGATCTGATTTTTAGCAGCACAGATTGCAATACCATATAAAAACTATTCAAGAGTAACAAGTCCATTTAACATTTATGTTTTTGCTTTTCTGCTTAGCAGCTTCATGTAGTATTCTTGCACAACCAAATCTGAAATTTTAAAAACTATTCCCTTTTAATAGTGCGTATTGGGATTCCAGAGCAATACTGCAGCCATAAAATGCAACAAGTACCATCTAAGGACTTGTGATGTACACAAAAGATAGCTTGTTTCTCCCCTTTAACTATGTTTAGACACATTTATATCAACTCACAGAATTTGCATTTTATTAACAATAAAAAGTTAAGTTTCAACTTAAGTGCAGTTATTATGCTTCTGAAATCATCATTTCACTTCAAACAGTATTTATAAAAAATTGTGTTTGCTTCTTCTTCTTTGGCTTATGGGTAGTAAGAGATACAATGAAAGAGTTATAAAATACAGTACTAGATCTTAAAGAATAAAAAGATGGGGAAGACTTCCTATTGACTGGATTTTTCTAGACAGAAAACAAGCCATATTTAATATTGCAGAACATTTTTAGAGGTAGAAGAAGTGTTTTCTTATAAAAAATTATTTCTCAGAAATTTTGAAAAAGTAATACTTTTGTGACTTCATCACAAAAATTGATAAATTTTTGTCTCTTAATCTCAAAATAATTTTCATTATGCTATTCTGATCAGCCTGGCATTTTTTGAAAAGAATTAGAAAGCCTGTAAGGTCATTCATGATCACCAACAAGTGAGAACCTATTGCAAAGCAATGAAGTTTCTTATAATGTAAAAAGGACAATTACTATAAACAACAAAGTTATTTTGATTTTCAACAGACTTTTAAAAGTTGTTCTTCTCAGAATTGTTTCTGTTTTAATCTAGAGTAACTTGACTATTTCAGTAATAACACTTCAGTAATTTGGATAAGCTAAGACTAGTCAAAATCAAGTCAAAACATTTTGGTACGATTTCATGAGTCAATATTGTCAGAAATGAGAAATAGGAAATGACCTGGTAATCTTTGAAATGTCTGTCAAAGATCAATGGCAGTTTTAGGAAAAATTAAAGACCTGTTTTGTAAGTGAAGACTGAAGAAATATATTCTTAAAAATTATACTCTCCTGCTCAACAGAAAATATCATAGGAAATAACTTAATCATTAACTTATATTGTTGCCAAAAGGAATATATGCAAGCAATTGTGACTGCGTTAATTTTCATTAATATTTCAGGTCTGTTATATAGTTCTACCACATGAGAAGACTGCAAGCAATTGTCTTCACTAGTGGTATTAGAAAATAAAATCTCTTTAACACAAAAATGGATCATTCATGTCCAGGTTTTATTTTTTAGGAGAAAAATTTAATTAATTAGCCATCAAGGGGTTATGAAGCATTAACTATGAGAAAATTAAGCAATGCCTAAGCCATTTCAGGACCGGAGTCCAACTCTTCTTATACTGTGTTTCTCTGTTACAGTCCTTATCAGCAAAACTAAGTCTTTTTGTCAAAATAAAAACATTGCTAGGATATATCGATATTAAAATAATCTCTTAGAAAGCCAAAAGCCGTTAAAGATAAACTTTCAGATTTCAGTGGGTAACTAATAATGGCTACTTTAAAACAGCTAAATTTGAAGTGAACCTGCAGTGTCCAGATATTGTGGGAGGATGCAAGCACACGGGCACTGGGGAATGGCAGACGCTCAAGCTTTGACAGCTGTGCTTGAAACCCCCATTGCTTAACTCTACCAGCAGAACAGTTCATTTAATCACCTCTGAGGGAATGTGTTTTATCTGCTTCAGTCCTGTTTTTCTTACCACATGCTTTAGAGAATTGTTTTTACTGTCAGGTGGGAGCTATTATCCTTTTCCTGTTGTATACATGATTGTTTCGCTGGTTCCTTTCTTCTTTTCTTCTACGATGTCATGGGGAACACTGGTGACATTAGTGAGAAAAACATCTATCAGAAAACTGACAAAAATTCAACAAACACAGCAAAATTCTGTATTCCAGCACAGTACTGGCAGGTTCACATCCTCTGTGAGGATGCTGTCTGTATCAAGGACTCTGGCTTGGATAAACCATTAGTAGTATCGTTTGACAGAGAACACAGGCTTCTTCAAACACTGCTATGCTGTCCCACACAAAGGGCAAGCAAGCTGTATCTCCTTACTTTTGATACAGCTGCAGCATTATATGCACAGCGAGTTCCTTCTTGTACAATGATTGAGTAAGAAAACTCTGTGGGGACGTTGCTCTGAGACAGTAAGTAACAATATTACAAGCCTCCCTCTGCTGTTATATCAGTCTGCAGCATGGAAAGAGAGATAAGGGGACCTTTGACGACTTCTGTTTATCTCGTAGTGCATACCAGGCAGATAGGGTCTATAGAGCGAGGCAGCCAGTGCTGAGAAGTGGAGAACGGCAATGGGCACGGCTGGGGTTTTTGCTGTGGGCCAGCTTCTCTGTGGCCCCTGTGTCCACGAATGGCTGCAGTGCTGAGTGCGCTACTGGGACAGATCTCCAGTTAGGGTCATCTGAGGGTAATGGGGTTATGTGCTCCAAGACATACCAGGGGTCAGCCAGAGCGGGTCATTGGGGAGATTCACTCCTCATCAGAAAAATGTGCTAAAGGAGACTGCAAATTTCTGTCCAGTTTACCTACTCCTCCCAGACCCTGCTGTTGCAACATATAGCTCTTGGGGCTGCCGCAAGTCACCACAGAGTTAATGCTGAAGCCTGTGGACCAAGGATTATTCTTATCAAAACCATTATATTACATTACCTTTATGTCCAAATACATATGATTCAGTGCTGTCTGCTGAAGATTTTCCTGCTAGTGAGGATGGAGTAAGACACAATAACTGATTGCAGGTCTTCAGCAACTGCCAAAAAATATTTCCTATCTATCAGTATCAAAAATATAGTCTCTAGATATATAGCTATTGTTGAAGAATCCCCTGCGTTTTGGAACTAAGAATCTATTACCTCAAAATCTTGTCATGTGCTCTACAGCTTGGGTGGAGGTTGATGTCCCTGTTTCCTCAAGTTATAGCCAGTGGGCAGGTATAGCAGGGTTCCTACAGGGTGGTGAAGCATTATGAGCTTATCAGCATGAACAAAGTTCTGGTTTTCATTTCAGTGCTGGTCAAATCACCAGAGAACAGTGGCTTGTAGGTTACTGAGCAAAGAGTCTCCTCATCATACTGAGAATCCTGGAAACGCAGTCCTAAGGACTTATAATTAAATCTCTCAGCACATACTTAGGCATTATAATTTCAGAGGAGCTCTGGTAATTCTCATCATGTCCAGAATTAAATTTTTAACTGGATCAGCTGTGTAGACGCTCACTAAAGTTTTCTGAATGTATACAGCATTCTTTTCCCACTCATTGAGATGAAGAAATGTTGCTTATATTTTCATTTTCTTAATAATAGTTTATCTTTTATGTAGCATTTTATGTGTTGTATGTGTGTTGTGTAGAATCAGTTAGCAGCAACAAGAAAGCGCAATTAAAGGGTAGTAACTACTATACTCTTTGCAGATTTCATGCTCATTTACATCATTCAACACTGAAATCAGCCCGGAAACTATTTACTCATCCTTTCTGTTTTAACGGTGTGTGAAGAAACACAATTTTGCCGAGTAAAGAAAAAAATACAGCTTACTGTCATGCCGATCAGCTTGACCACAGCATACCCTGTGGAGTCACAAGAAGCCACCCAAGTTTTCTGGAAAAAGAGCATTAGGAAAAGTCTTCCCTGACACAATCAGATACATTTGAATTCCCAATGAAAACAACAGTGTAACAAAGTTGTCAAACACACACTGTCTTTAATCCAAACTGATTTCTTAATTAGTCAAGCAGAAAATTAGTGGGGAGAAAGGGAACAGTATGATAATTGTAAGTAACTGCATAAAACCTTGCCAAGTTTGCGATCGATAATGTGCCAATTTTCTTTCTAATTGCTTTGCCACAGGTTTTGGAAAGCTCTAATGTGCTGGATGTACGTTATTTTCAAAGAGGACTTGCATGCACACCAAGAAGCCAGCATTTTGTTAACTGTGAGACATGGAGTTTTTCAGCAGTGCCAAACAGGAAGGACGGATGACCTGTTCCTTTTGTGACTGAGTGTTCTCCTTTACCCACCGGGCGCTAGGCTTTCTGCTCCCCCTTTAATTACCAACAGATGGTGTGCTGTATTTTACTGTAGATTTTAAAAGGGTTTCTACTGATATTGAAAGACAGTCTTTCTAAGTGGAAAAACTGATATTTTAAAAATCTATAGAAAGAGGTAAGTTATAATGAAAATGCCAATTTTCCCCACTCTTTGGACATCTTGAAAACTAAAGTGATTTCTTGAGGTATGAAGAGCATGCTCAAACATATTGCACTCTCTTCTCCACCCAGCTCTTCACCCTCCCCTGTCTTGCACCTTTTTCAGTGAATTTTCACCTTCTCAAGGTCTGTCATCCCTCTTGAGCGTCTTTTTCAGCCTCTCGCTGTTAAACTGCTCATCATTGCCAGTTCAGCTTGCTGTTTCTCCAACTCTTTTTTTGATTCTTTCCACCTTTCGCCCTTGCCTTCGTGGGTTCTGACCAGTCCTGCACAGGATGGCCACCACTGCACCGGGGCTTCTCCACGGTCAACATGGGTGTCCTTCCTGCGTACATCCAGTGCCCCAAAAGCCTCACTCATCCCTCTGATGCAACTTGCCTGGCTTCTTCATTTTTGGACAGTGCTGCCTTTTCCTGCATCTCTGCACACTCTTGATGCAGGTCAGCTCCCCCATCCTCCTTCTCCTCACCCACCTGTCATCTGGCAGTTGCCTTCTCTTAGCCTTCACACAGCCCTGCTGCAGTTTCAGCCTTGTCTTTTCCACGCTAAATTCTGTACTTCCCTGTTCTACGTTCTACGTATGCTCATTCTCCAAGCTGACAGCACACTTTCCTCCTTGCCTTCTTCTCATTTCTGATATTTTTGTTAATATATTTTAGTGACACTATTTCCATTAACTTCCAGATTAAACCCTAATATCTACCTAGTTATCTAAAAAAATGCAGAAATGTAATTTTTTAAAAATCTAACCTAGAGCAATTTGACAAATTCAGCTACTAAGTGACCTGGGTAAGTTAGATTAAATGGGTCTGCAAACCATCAGAGATCTTTGTGAAGGGAGAAGAGGAAATAACTAACCCATGCATCAACAGGAACAATACAGGCAGTGGTCAGATAGAATTAGCTTCTCAAATATATTAGCCCTGTATTGAGTTCTCTCACTGAGGACTTCAAGCTGGTATGCTGTGAGGAAAAAGAATTTGTTCTGATTACTTAGTAGTCACTTTCTTAAGGTCATGAAGTTTATGAGATGTCTGTGCACCTGCTAGTCTGTTGTTCAACCTCACTCCTGGACCTGCTGCTCGGCTTCAGTCAAACGTGGCAGGACAGCAGCAGCCTCAGGCATATGAAGCTACTCCAGGTTTCATGGATGTGGATTGCTGGGTAGAAGAAAGGGATCCTCTTGATGGTGAGCGAGGGGGCTGCTTTTAATGTCTCTGCTAAGTGAAAGGCTGCTGTGCAAACACAGTGCTTATCAGATGTCTCTCCCCAATGGGTGAGAGTGTCTGAATGCAAGAGACATTTCCTTGAGGGTTCTTGCTCTACTAGACACTAGGCAGTCCAGCCAGAGGACACAAGGAATCCAGCTTTCAGTTGTTCTGCATCCCACAGATTTACTCACTTACTAATTACAACGCTTCTCAAAGCACATGGTAGTAGACAGTAAGTATTTTTAACTCCAAATATCAAATTCCTCTATTTGCTGCTTCTGTGTTTCAGATTAAGATTGCCACGTAGATGTGATGTCGTTGGAAAAATGGGAAAAAAAGTGCATTTCTGCTTATTATTATTTCTGCTTATCTTATTTAATAACTGGACTATGTGTCCAGACAAAGGTGGTTGAGTATCCTTTCCTCTATACAATGAGCTTTTAAAGTAAGAAATTTACATGTCTTGTGCACACTTAGCACTTTTTTCATTTCTCCGAACATCCTCCTGACAAGGTTTTACGATTCAGTGTTATGGTTAATACAAACACCAATGCCAAAATACTCACAGATAACAACATGCAGTAACAGGTATTTGTCCTAGAATTGGCATATTTTAGAGGCAAAGAAGAACTCTTAGGCACTAGAAGAGACTAGCAGTACTAACCTTTTCCCAGCTCTCTGGCAGAGGGAGTGAAGCGAGATAAAGCGAATTTCAAGGAGACTTGAGTTTGCTATTCAAAATCAGGACATTCAGATCCACGTATTATCTCTTGCAATTATTCTGGGTATCACACTATGGTAATTCTATGCATTTAAGGGTCATAGAGAGGTGGAATCCTGTTGTATACTTCAAAAGTCCAGCAAAAAGTGAGCCGATTTCTCTGTCACTTTGCTCTTCAGATTGGGTAGTGTATAGGATTACGTAACTTGTATCTGGTGTGAGAGCACTAAATTTAAAGTTATGTACCTCTTGAATTTGAAGGTAACACTGAAAATCAGGTTTTGGGCAATCTGTGTGTATTCTGGAAAACTTTAAAAATGTTTACCTAAATGATTTCTTCTGTCCAGGCTCCTTGGAGATTCTATAAGGTTAACTTCTTCATGTAATTAAACATATAAGTGATGAAATTGCGGTTTCAAGTATCGCTATTGAATGCCACTGAGCAGTTCAGTGTTTAAACCGCATCTGCTCCCACCTCTCTTTTACTCCTGCAAAAGAAACTCAGGAAAATTAATACTCTGATCTACATGTTCATTTATGGATGTAAAAGACATATGTGATAGCTAAATGTTCACTGTAGGTTGTTTGTTCAATTTAAAATAATACAGTGGAAATCAAACTATGTGCAGGGAGGGGAGAAAGGAGTCTGGAAAAAATGTCTCTGACATTAATTTGATTCTGCCTGCTACTTGAAAGTAACTGTTCTTTTTTCATTTTTGATCACCTCAGTTTGCAAAATGACATAGGTCTTCATATTCACACCAAATTACTTCAATTGCACTCAAAAAGACAGCTTATTCCATTGCTTTCACCTCTCCTGGCATGGCCAGACACTGCCTTAGGCTTGGGAATCCCTGACCTCTCTGTGGGTGCCAGTGCAACTGGAGGTTAGATGATTAATGTGTAGCAATGTTTGTGATCAGCTGTGCAGGGATAGCTAGAGTGCAGATGATACTACCTGCTCAGGTCTCTGTACAACACGCTTATGAAAAAGGGGAAACAGGGTATGAAGATACATGACTCTTCAGGTTTTTTTACTATGTACTGCCAGAGTTCAGTTAACAAGATTGTGTGTTAACAAGATTGTATAATGGCTCTTGTATCTAATTTAGAAATTTATTTTTCTCCCTACAGAATGTGTTCAGTATGGGGTTCAATCCAGGGTTAAACTCTTGCTGCTCTGTATTGTCTATGTTGTTACTGCCTGCAAATAAAAATGACTGGAGAAACTTGTCTCCATAGAAACTAGCAGCTAACTAAATCTAAGAAGAAATTTCCTTGCTTCTTTCTCTTTCACCAGACCAGACCAAGAGAACATGATGTCCTCATAGAATTAAAGGACTTTGTCGTTTAAATATGTAGCCTTCCATGCTTTCCCCCATGAACCATTTATTTAACAACACCGCTGTTGCTCTCACTGTATTCTCAATGGTCTAACATCTCTCTATCTGCAAAAGACAAGGGAAATTTCAATGATAAAATGCACTAAAATTGTGTGATGATTCTGCAGTTTGTTCTTAAAGAGTAAACAGAAGAATTCAAAGAAGTGACATGAAAAATTATTTTCAAAATTATTGTAGCTATTTCCTCTATACCATGACATTGAATTTCCTCCAGAAATTAAATGTTGCACAAATCCCATTATTCAGACCATGTGGTGTTATTTTTTTCTTCTATATTGACATATATAAGACTGAGTTCTTCCAGACTTATGTAAACTAAAAGTCTAATCATGGCAGAGAACTAAAGCAGAACAAAAGCAGAGTATAGAGCATCAATTTTTGTGTCTAGGGTTACATTTATTGCGTTTTTTCAGATGTTCTCTCTTTCTTCTAGAAATTTTGTACTGTCAGAATTTGAGGACTTTGGCCATTTGTCTGGGATTTCCAGGTTCCTGGCATCCTGGCCAGAGTGATAGTTCTCTATAGACGTATGAAAGTAATACATGTCACATATGGATTTCCTTCAGGTCTGTAAAAACCCTGATGCACTGCATTGGATTGCTGAGATTAGCTCTGTCGTTCAAGTAGAGTAGATCCGAGACGCATTGAGACGACTTGGCATGTGGTGCATAAGTAGTCTGGGACACATCAGACTTTCTGTATGTGCACAGAATATAGCTCATATGAAGTGTGTCCCTGCACCCAAGACACAAAGCTTACACACATATTTCTGTATGTGACTACTAAACCAAGAAATATGCCACCTATAAATTTATGTCCCCTGGCTACTTTCTTTGTCCTTCACATCTAAACTTAAGAAGAAATTCACTCAAATATCTGTTCTTCTCTAGGACATAAAATTTAGTTTAAATAAGAGATGCCAAACTCCTTACCTTGTAGGTTTTTTGTAATTCTGAATTAAAGGCAGCCTCATGATACAAGACTTCCAAGCAGAGGAGCGGTATCATGACAATGAGTTCAGAAAACAGGAAAGTCCCACAACGTCTGTCTTTTCTGTCATTGTAGGGACCTTTTCTGCTTAGATGATATCTTCTTTTTGAGTTAGCAAGTTGTGTTTTTATATATACCGGTAAAAGGTTAAATACGAAGATTCTGATATCAGTGAATATAAGGACCTGATGTCACAAGTGTGAGTTTTAAAATGGCTTCACAACACTTTAAAGGAAATGATGAGCAGCAAGTAAAAGATGAAATTTTTGACAATTGCTTAAGAATCTATACTTCCAATATCTGAACTATAATTAAAACATTATATATGGACATTTTGTTTTGATGCTTTTGGTATGTCGGAGATTGGTCTCTGCAAAACAGAAGCTGGGATGAATGGACCCTTCTCAAAGGCAGCAGAATAGTTGAACTGTAATGACCAGCTCACTGACAAAGATCAAAAGGATGTGAATTCAACAGCCGACCACTTTCCAGTCAGCTCTCCTAGGCTACTGCATTTTTTTAGTAAGCCCAGTGGTGCAAAAAGGCCTGGAATACTTCAGCATTTTTCTTCCCAGTCTGTTATATGTTTCCTTTTCAGACTGAAATGTGATTGGTTTGGAATGACACAGAAATTTGGGGAAAAAACCTGTGGGAGGAAGCACCCTCATCCTTACAGCACCTTGGCTTTAATCTAGAGTGGAGATGCAGAAGGCAGGATGACAGTAGACATGAGGTTTCCCAGCTGTTCCCTTGCCTACTTGACAGTGCTACATGCTACCATCATGACTAGTGAAGATTCATTTAGGTATTAATTGAATGTAAAGAAGGTTTAGTTGTTAACCTGTTTATTTTGGATGGATTTGTGCTAGATAAAGACAGAAAGTGAAATATGAGTCTACAAATGTAGATATTTTTAACACTCCCTCCATGTTTTAATCATCAAAAATCATCAATCAATCCATACCTTCATGGCTGAGCAATGTTGTTCTGCTACAGTGCCCTGTGCACCCACTGGCCCTGTGGGCACCATGGGAGAACTGGGGTGGTGCATGGCCCTGCCCATAATGTACCTGTGCTCTGCAGGGTCCATATTCCAGAGCTTTTCTGCCTAAATTGTGTCCCTACGCCATGCTGCAAGGATGGCAGTGCTACAGGTGGTGCTGCATTTACTCCACAAACCAGCTGGCTTCCTATGCATTTTTCTGTCTCTGTACTAACTTGGTGTCACTGGTCATTTGTAAAAAGGTGACACTTCTTTGAGCCGAACTATCCCACCTGAGGGACAGCTTGGACCTGGAATAAGGCCTACACACTACTTCCCAATGCAGCACAGGGTCAGGTCATGCCAACTCTACATGCCAAGATGGACCAGGATCACTTCAGGTGGTAATGAAGGATACCACCTGAAAGGAAGAAAGAAGAATAAAGTCCTATGGCTAGGAAAAGCAATGAGAAATAGTTTTCTGTACTCAAGAATCTCCAAGAGAATAAGTAGGAAGACCAGAAACATTATGAGCTCCGAGCAATAGACTCAAAACAGAACATTTTTGATCTCAGGATCTTGTAGGAAAACCACAAGCCACTCCTTCCCTCCCCATGACTAGTTTGCCACTGTTGTGGGTGTTCCTGTGCTGTCTATGAGCACCAGAAAGTATCTTCCCTCACTCCCCAGGGCCTGTAGGATGCAGCAGCTTTGGAAGGAGGAGCATTGACAGGGGACGGATAGACACAGGGACATATGCGGTCATTGTTGCGGTGGTTCATTCACAAGCAACAGATGAAGGAGCTAAGGTGGAAAGAGAGTCAGCTGTGTGGTTACAGGAGCTTCCCTCAAGATCCAAGGTCTCTTTCTCTTTTTCACATCATACTTTTGAATTTGGCTTTTTGACTGTGATGACGAAGACTTCCAGGAAGTACTTGAGCAAACTGCGTGAGCTGTGGCTTGGACTGTTGGGACCAGGAAGTATTAGTGCCTGCATTTTCAATTTATTCGTTTCATCTTACATCGTATGAATGTCTGTGAGAGCCGGTCCAGGACCTACCTGCATTTATTTTTCATGTGTTCATTTGAATAATCTGTCCCAGACCAGAGCATGAGGAAGTCTATAGATGCATTTAAGCCAAGAGAGCTCTGAAGGATTCCGCTAGGTAAGAAGCTGGATACAGGCCAGCTTTGCTGTGAGAGGGGCAACAAGCACACAGGAGCACACAGGTGGAGCAGCAGGACCAGGACATTGTGTTTGCATGTGTCATGCACTTCAGTCAGTTTGAGAAGCAGTGACCTGTTGGAAAATATCATACTCCCTCTGAAGAGTGAGGACAGTCTATGTTTTGCGGTCTGGTGACTTCCTGTGGTTCGGTCAAAATCCCAACGCTTCCCTTCCATGGTCAGCTGAAGGGTAGCTGGCCATAGCGACACAGACGTGGAGGTAAAAGAGGTCCTTGGTAGCAATGGGGCAGTGAGTTTGCCCAACACTGGCCAGAGCTTTCTGAAGGCCCTACCCTTTGGCAATCCACAGGTTGCAGTGGGTGCTGGTGTAAATGTGATCTGCAGAGACCCTGGAGGTTGATGCAGGGCAAGGGCATGTGCTGAACCACTAGGATATGCCTTGCAGATGGGAACTGGAAATAAAGCAGGTCAGGAAATGTGCTACGGCTTGTGGGATTGTTGCTGTTCCTCAAGGTACTCAACACGGTGGGTAGTTTGGGTGTGTCTGGGGTAGTCTGGGGATATCCCAGATCATGATCTTGATTTAGGCTTGGTTGGCAGTTGGTAGGGTAATCCTTGGGAAAGTGCTGGTCAGAAATACAAAGCAAAGCTTTCTGATGGAGAAGAGCAGGAAATCAATGAGACTTTTTTTTTTTAATTACCTGTCACAGGAAAAAACTTCCTGCAGATAACCAAAATGTTGTTGTTTTCACCTTCTCCCTTAAATCTTCCTTTTGCATTTTCAGTCTCTTGTGTGGATTGGTTTTATTATGTACAATACAGTACAATATAAATATTTCAGTTCCTGTTTATTTCAAATGAACACAAAGCCAGCCTATTAATACAGCCTGAGCCTCAGACATGTGACAATATTGAAGTCTGAGCTATATGTAATTTACTGTACAGTTGGTATTACAGATTGACAAAAAACCTGTTGTAGAAATATTTAATCTCTGAATTTTGAAATTTAGTCTCTTGAGGGGAAAAAACACATGAAGTAGATAAACACATTTAATCACTATCACAGCAACACAGATGACCAACGAAAGGGAGTGGAATTTTATTGAATTTTGAGCATTTGAAGAGAAAAAAAATCCCATTGCTGTCACAATTGAATGTTTCTTACAAACAGGTAATTACTCATAATGAGTGGCATAACGATTTCTTTCATTTTCTTTGGTAAGTTGCATCGAGACATCAGTGATGACAGATTATAGACAAAACCACGAGCAAAGAGCACAATGGAATGCTCACCCTGTTCAGCAGGTGGGTGTTTGAGTTGTATTATAGCAGTGTCTTCTGGGCTTTGCAATTTAGTAGACAGACTTTTGGAGCTTTCCATCGCTTTCGAAATACATTTATTTTCACTGT
Organism: Steatornis caripensis; assembly: GCA_013398225.1. Taxonomy (NCBI): domain Eukaryota; kingdom Metazoa; phylum Chordata; class Aves; order Caprimulgiformes; family Steatornithidae; genus Steatornis; species Steatornis caripensis. Next base: position 18,877 of record VZSC01000700.1, on the reverse strand, counting down.
GAGCTGTCATTTCTGGAAGGGATTACTTCTAAGTTTTAATTGTAAATCTTAACCGTTTGCACAAGAATCTTGAAGGCTAAGGGCAAAAATTGAACCACTATGGACAGAAAATTAAAAACAGTCAACCAAATGGAAGGAGCTTATCTTCAAGTGGTATAAAGACGAGTGGAGCCTAGGACTCATAGCTGTAACAGTGGCTATTACTAGGCATCTGCTTTTTCTTTTGTATTTTTTTTCTTATGAGAAATTGCCCACCCTCTTAGCTTTAATCTCATGTTAGCTCTCAAGCAATAAATACAGGATTAGTTATCATACTGCAATAGAAAGGGGGTAGCTTGGAGGAGACTGAGGAACACTTCAAATAAATTTACTGCATTATAACTCATCAAACAATTCACATGTCATATATTGTACTTCCATCTTTAACAAGGAGCTAATCACCTTTGCAGGATTGGAGGTGTTCATTGAAGCAGCAGAAACTGAAGACTCCAAGACTTATTTGGCCTTGGCCTTTTGTGAAAAATCATGGTGAACAGTGAGCCAGAACTGGTGGTGATAAAGTAAATGCGAAATCCTGGGAGACAATCTTCCTCTTTATTAAAAAAAAAAAAGGAAAGAATTTTAAATATTTAATCAATCCAACCAAGTAATTCTGTATTCAACAGTTAGTGTTGTTTATGCATTTGACAAATAGTTGTATCAATGTTTTGCAATGAATCTGGAGGAGTTTGTTTGCATGTGAAAAGTAGTATCTTTAATTTTCACTAGTTGAAAACACAGCAATGTTTATTTAATTGCAGGCATTATTTTTTTAACAGAACTACAGTTCCACGGTAGAGATGCTTCTGAACTATTAAGTAAATACAACATTCTTTATTTGTAGAAGTAAATAGAAAATAGCTGAAGTCTGTGATATTGTGCAGTAAAAATAAAGGCTGACGATAAAGTTTGTATTATTGCACAGAAAAGGCAAAGACAAGGTTAAAAGGAAAAAATTAAGATGACGAACAACACAGTTTAATTGTCCTGGTTTCTACATCCATAGCTATCATCTTTTGCCGTCATAAAGATAAATGAGGCAAGTTTTAAAAAACAGAGGCAGCTTTTCTTTTCCTTCACCCTGTTCTTTGTGTTTGGGTAAAACAGCGGAGTCCACTGAAAAACTAATGCTCCTGCATACTAAGTTTTTGACAGCAAACCATCAATGAGATTTTTGAGGTTTTGAGATTACCTGTATCACAGTGGTTTAGGCAAATAGAAGACCAGAGTTAAAAGTAGAAAGCTAGGGACCCACGTACTGTTTGCAATCCAGATGGTTCTCTTAGTGTGCATACTTGGAGGAAACCAAGCTTCTATGCCTGTGACAGTTTGAGTCCCTGCAACCACACAAAGATTGTGCTACGTGTGAGGCAGCTGTCTGTGCTCCTGAAATAGGTTCAGATCTGTCCCCTAAAGAGTGAGACGTGGAAATTTATCCTTTGAGGCATTAGCATAGCCATTTGATAGTATCACTCCAAACAGTGGCTGTCCTGGTTTGGGCCAGGACAGAATGAATTTTCTTTCAGTAACTTTGCTTTTTAGTTAAGTCTCTTCTGAGAAGCTGCACTCTCTGAAATTAACTGCATGTTTTTCCAGACAGCAGCTGCTTCTAGCAGTGATAAGGCTCAGTGTTCATAGTTAGTGCTGGAACATCACTAGGAATGCTATGCAGAAAGGCTCTTGCTTATAGTTATCCCTATGGAGACCAAGGTCGATGCTTGCTTCTGCTAACTTTCTTAAGCACCGGAAACAAAAGGGCAGAAAAAGGGTCAAACCTGTGACCTTGCGGTGGGGAGGAGCGGGTCGGACAGGCAACCCAAAACTGACCAAAAGCAGTATTCCATCCCATACGCATCATACTCGGTATAAAGCTGAGGGATCACGAGGGTCAAGCTCTCTTCTACGGCCGATGTTCAAGGAGGACTCTGGTTCTTCCGCCTTCAATCCCAGTCCGTGCGTTCCTGAATCCAGTTCCTGCCTGCTGCTGAGTACAGTCTGGGACTTTCCTGGGGTGTGCTCCACAATGTCTGGGTGATGTATTCGTCATGGGTGACGGGTGACCTTGATATTGGTTTTGTACATATTTGTATATTTGTAAAATGACAAGTGATAGTGGCATATGCAGTTTCTTTTCTTGTTCAAGCCATCAGGTAGCTGAAAAGTAGCACTGTTTTAACGTTGATGGTGCAGAGCAGGCCTCACTGTTGTATTGCTGGCATTTTATACCAAGATGTTTCAAAATCTTCCCCATGAGCTCCACAGCCAAAAGAAGTTAATCAGTTAGTGTCACTAGATTGATCTGTACTGCATGTACCTGGGTCATGACAATTTGAGAGGATTCAAGGAATTGGCAGTACTACAAAGACTTGGCAGAGTCCTTCAGCAAGTGTCTCTAGAAGTTTGCTCAGCAGGGAGACATAAAATACTGGCATGCAGCTGGTGATGTCTGTGGCAATGAGCAAGATAACTGCATGTGAGATGGGTACACTGACTTCTCATCACCATCACAGGAGGTGTTGCTGTCAATCTCAAAAGAAAAACAAAACCAACTTGACTTTCATTATCTTCCCAAGAAGCAGAAGCTTTCATTCTAACCAGAAACTTAATTGGATTCAGTTTTCCTGCAGATAATCTATTACTTCTGTGTTAGGAATTAACTGAATTCAGAGCCTGATCTACTTATCTTGTTGGTAAGTGTTGATTTCTTGGTGTCCAAAGCTATGCATGAGGAAAACTGTAACTACATCCTGAAGATGGGACTCTCTAGGGTAAATGGACAACTTGCATTATGGAACTGCTTCACGGGGAATGTTAAACTGCAGGATTCCTGCAAACACAGGCACATCTCGCTGTGTCATGTTGGCTGGCAATGGCCAGTAGTCAGGCAATCCAGCGAGTTATAGAGTTTTCGGTCGGACCACTTCTTATATGCAGAAATACTTCAGGTCAGGATCAATCACTTCCTAACTTCAGGATCAATAACTTCTTCCTAAGGACTTCCTGACACCTTCTTCCTAAGGACTGTGTCTCAAGGCTGTGCATTAACATGGACTCTTTGATGTCTGAAAAGGGCTGAATTAATGCTGCGGCCAAAAACTTTCTCTTCTCAACCCAAACACCTTTTTCCATTAGGCATAAGGAAACTGGCTCAGCTGGAAACACCTGCCTCTCCTGAATTTGTTTAAAATTGACCTATAAGCTAAAAGTTATTAAGGAGAATAAAGAAAGCAAGCTACACAGACATGCCTTATTTTCTTAGGAATTCAAGTAAAAAAAAACTACTGGGACTTTCAAAGACTGCATTCGTAACTTAAACCTAAACACTAGATTTCCTGGCTAGAGGTGGAAGATGAGGAAAACAATAACTGTTGAGTCTCTGGAACAGTTACTGAAACAGGCTTATACAGCATGTACTATATGGCTTGCAAGGCTGGAGCAGCTGGAGTTTTCATTTGGAAAAGCAATGTAATAAAATGAGCAGCTGCAAAAAGTACATGGAATGGGAATTAAAATGAATGTAAAATAAATATATGCACACGTTTTGTTTTCTGAATATAACAGTAAATTCAAAGAGGAATCATTGAAAACTGTTCAAGCTAGAAAAAAACATAAAGAAAAAAAAGTCTGTGATGAACATTCACAGTTTTTCTGGATTTGTGACAATAGTCTAAGAAAAAGAAATGAAGAGCAGTATTGTATTCAAATTCTGTGTGCAAAATTCACCAGAGAAGTTCTAGGAAAGCATTTTAGACGAACTATACTATGCCAGCCTTTTATCTAATGTTTTCCAAATAAAATTCCCTTAGTCAGTGGCTGGGTCGTAAAAGTCTAGATAATAAAATGTCATTAAAAGTTCCCAAAGTCTGTATTGGCTCATTTCTTTCTCAGGGTGGTGACTTCACGCTATTAGGGATTTGTGGTGTAATTAACAATTTTGCCATTATGGGCTCAGTTTCTTACAGTCATTGAAGTTGGTCTTTGATAGTAAATTAATTCATAAGAAGTATTAATTACTAAAACATTAATCTGTCAGATTGTGAACTTCAATGCTTCTTTCAAAATAGCTGAATTGAGACAGAACAGGTTTTATTGGGGAATCCTGGAATAAATATGAAAAGTAACCTAAAAATAGGAATTTTCCTTCTGAAAATGGACGCATAGCCAACAGAAGGAGTTTGAGATGTGACCTCAGGAAATGGAGCAAGTTTAGCTGGTGAATGCAATTCCTCTCCTGTCAGGTGAGGAATATTTGACAAGCTCTCCCGTAAACTACCTGTGTGCAGTCAGTCAGAAGAGTCTTTTTGTCCTCAGAAATGAGAGCTCCACCTTCTCTGTCTGTTTTCTAGTTCCTTCTTGCAGCAGCTTAAATAGTATCTGTTAAAAAGATAAGGAAGAGAGGATCACTGAGCAGTTATGACTGAGCAATTGCAGACAGCATAGCTCTCCTTTGCTCTTTTAACACTGTAGACTAAGACCCATTTTTCTGACATGAGGCATGGCCTTTTACTTGTGGAAATATTGCTAGTTTGGGGAGGCTGGCACTCGGGAAAAAAAGTCTTCTCAAGAGACTGGGAGAAATTTAAATAAGTCAGAGCATGGGAAACATAAGCAATTGAGATGACAAAATAGTACATCATTGACATCTCCTTTACTGCTTGTCTTGATTTATTTAATCTCAAATGACTGGCAGCAACAGAAGAGGGGTGAAGAATAAAGTTTATCGGTCTTCATAGACCACATAAGCAACTACACTGAGTGAAGGCCACTCTGCTCATGGATTCCCCTATCAAAATTATTTCCTTCCTTCTAGGGAGAGAAAAAAAGTCAGAGACTTCCTTTCGCTCATGTTGAAGATTTCAGAAACACTTTGTGCTCTAAATGGGCCTTGAAATCTCCTGCTGTCCCTTTAACCTGCTTTTCCCCTGTTTTGCTTACTCCAAACTTCTCATTTGCTACTACTACATTCCTCTACTTTGTATAGCTTGAATAAGATCTGGTGGCTAAAATTAAATTAAAGTAGTTTATATGCCTTGGTCTCTTTGAAAGACAGCTTCCCATTCTAACCTCCCAAAGAGCTGTGAAAATCTTGATTTTCATGGTCAACAGTAGGACAATCTCCTCCTCCTCAGTGGTGCAGCTCACGGTGCTGTCAAAATATTCCCCTAAACTGTTCACCATTGCCTGATGGAAGGTCCTACACTCCCAGCACACTCTACCTAGTGTTTTAAACCTATAAAAAATACTTCTAGCAGGATGACCAGTTCCATAGTTACTTCTACATACTGTTCCTGCTGATACCGTCTTCAAAGGATCTTCTATTTTGTTTTGTTTCCAAAACCTTCAAGACTGAGTGCCCCATAAGTCCCCTGATGATACTTTGTGCAATATGGATATCCCATGTGAGATACTCCAGGGATGGCTCAGCTAAAATCAGGAGCATTCTTAAATCCTCTCTGTGACTTCTCTAAGTGATAAAGACACATAGGAGGGTGAGAGACAGAACTGCATGGACAAAGGCAATTTGCTTCTGAACAGGCAGGATGGTGTACCAATGTCCTTTCTGGTCTAAAAGCAGGAGTTCGCACTAAGTGTTTTTTACATTCAGAGGGAAATTGAAGAGGTTCAGTTAATTAAGACACATGTTACAGCATAAGAATTTATTAGATCTGCTAATATTTACAAAGTGACAAAAATTGTAATTTTACCACCTATTTCCACACTTCTTTTGGACAGTGATAGTATGCTCAATGTACGTTGGAGTCTTGTGTTGGTGCCCAGCATGGGTTTGAGTCTTAACCGGCTTATAACATTATCAGTTTTTGTGCTACCCTGATTCCAACCTGGCCCAATAAGTTGGTCCAATAATCCCTGACTTTAGGAAAGAAAATTTGATCAGATAGTGCAAAACGGATCTTCTCAGCTTTTTACTCAGAATTCATTATAATGGGTTTCACAGAAACTGTTGAAAAACTCTTTTGCAGAATTTGATAGTCCTTGATTGTATTTTAATTATTGTATAATTATGTAGAGAATAGCTCAAAGATCTTTTCCATGTTAAGAAGAGCTGCACAATATAGTGCACTTCTCATGCTATGACAATAATTAGGGAGAAGAGAATATTGTACTGCAATAATGCTTCTCCCTTTCATCTAGTCTCTATTAAGCACAGGAAAATTCATGTTCTCTTTGATGCAGCTGAAGCCAATTCCTTCATTTTGCATTTTTCACCTGGTGCAGTGCTGTCTTTATCAGAAAGCCTTTGAGCTGGGTCCTGTGGGAGTGAACTTTCACTGTGGTATTCAAGGAGAAACATTGACAAATCCTGTAAAAAAGAACACTGTTGTTAATGTATTTAGCTCCCTATGCTTTACTTGTAAAAATCCGTTCTTTACATGCAAAATATCTCCTATGTTAGACCATAATTATCTGTGTATTTGTTAGTACCTTTGCTTTGATACAAAGAAAAAATTGCACTTTTCACTTCTGAAACTCATCTTTACAAAACATCACCTTTTAGAGCCTTTAATATTGTGGTAATATGAAGTTGTCTTGTTCCTGAATCTCTCCTCATTTCTGAGCTTTTCCTCGGGGATCAGCTGCCCTTCTCACTGATGCTGCCATTGGGAAGATGAGCCAAGCATCCCACCTTGTACAGTGACTTCATGCACCTGGGCAATCTGGGTGCCGCACTGGTAGAACTGATGGCAGATTTACCTGTTCCAAATGTAATAGCAGCATCCAGCATAAGCTTCTGCCTGTCATATTAAAAGTATTAAAGAGGGCCACCCTTCATTAGCACCTACAATGTTAATCACAAAACATTAACTGTCATGTAAAGATAATCCAATACATCCTAAAGGCTGTAATCTTGCTTAGAAATGCATATCATCTTTCATATTTTGCCTTTTTGTAATTGCTTGAGCTGTGGCAATAGTTTCATATGAACAAGAGCCTTGCACATTCAGTACATTTTTCTTTTGTGGAGCAATTAAACTTGTCTTCTGTGTAGTTTTCTGAGAGGAACAGAAGAAATAACTGCAAAAGAAGGCTCTCTAGTTTGTGCTACAGTGGAAATGGAAGCTATATTGTGAAGGGAGAAAAAGCTTTCTGGAAGGTGGTCAAGTATTGGGTTTATCTCTAGCAGGGCAGATTAAACACTGACAGTATTTGTAAATTTTTCTTCCTGTAGGTTGGGGTGGGTTGGTTTTTTTTTTGGTGGTGGTGGGGAATGTATGAAGCCTCTTGTATGTTTTTTTATTGCTTCAATCCAAAAGGGGTTTTTGGCTGTCAAAATAAAAACCCTGAAGCCTCCCTCTATACGCTAATCTCCTTTTTCTACTGGTGAACTCAACGGAATCAAGTTAAAAACATTATGCTTTGTTTTCTATAATTTCTTTCTCATGAGGCAGTGTGAAGCTTATAGCTCATAAATGTATTTGAATTTTCATCATGACTCTGATAAGATCAGAATCTGAAAATTAAGGCAAATGCTGTCTGCAGAATGCCCCAGTGGTGGGAATGAGAGGTGGGTGTCATCCCAAGACATTTAGGTGACATTCATGGCAACTTTAAAATAATATTAATAGCCTGGATAACATGGAAGCTCATGGTGCCTTATTTAGTTGTTTATTACTCATGCAAATTTTTTTCATCTTTTCTGAGAAAAATAATGGAAGATGTCCTGTCAATGCAGAGGTTGTCAAAATCACAATGAGCATAATGTCAGTCAAAATCTGTAATATTTTTAAGGGATATTACTTTTGGGTAGGCCATCAAATGAGCATTTCTTCTGCCTTCTTTCCTTACATACTTTGTTCCAGTAAGGCTGGGGCCAGAGCTGCTGTATTTCCAGTTGTGGGCTATAAACCAGAAAATGTTAGAGGCATTACGGTTAATGAACACAGTCGAGTGAATTGTCCTTCCTAAGAGAATGCTTAGCTCTTTTTCTTTGTTGTTATTAAGTCATAAAAAAGTGTTAGTGTCTGTCAGAAGGAAGTGAGAGTTGTTGTATTTTTTTACATGTGGACTTCGATATTTTTCCTAAAATTAACATAAACAAGTTGGGCAAACATTGAAAATATTATAAATATCTCCAGTTTCTTGGTCAGTGTAGTTTGTCCATGTGAGCAATGCAAGGTTTACATTGTCTAGTTCAGCGTGACTCCTGAGTTGGAAATCCTAATGAGTCAGGTGTTCACTCCCATACATACCCTGCATGAATTGCATTTTTCACTAATCTGCAGCATTGCAGGAAATTGTATGTCTTGGATCATTTGATTTCAGCATTAGGGTATTGCTCATCTATTCTGAGGTCAGGACTTACTCCTTTATTTGGTCCAGGTTGATACCTGTGGTTGTGATCTTCTAAAGAAGAAAACAGGATCCTTCTGAAAAAAAGAGAACTGGCATTCAAATTGTCATCCAGCTGTCCCTGTATTTTTACGTGGTGTCTTATACCAACAGTATATCAGCTTGGAAGGATCCATTTCTTCTGGAAGAAGGTTTGACATTTCTAGAAATGCTGTATTACTGACGTCTCTGAGAAAGCTTCCTCACTCCGAGATTTACACTGCTGTGGCTCTTTTATTAACTTCTTTTATTTCAGTGTTGTGCAATGACTATACTATATGCAAGTATATAAATTTTTGCTAATAAACCTTTTACAGATTCTTAAGTAATTTATTTATAGTTCAACTACAAGTGCTGATTGGGGAGTATTATAGCAGCTATTTGAAAAGTGTATTTCAGTTTAAAAAAATCCCCTTCTTTTAGAATAAAAGCACTTTCTAATGAGAACAATGAGACCAGGGAGCACAGACTGTTTTTGGTTCAGAACTCCAATTGTCACCGTATCTGTCATCCCCAGAAATATTCTCTTGCCCTTGACAGACACACATTGTCTGCAGTCATCCTGATACAGCATGAGCGGAGAAGAGCTGAAGACAAAGAAAGGAGCAATTAATGGGCAAATGGGAACGGTTGAAAGATATTCTGATGCATTTTTTTCTTCAGAAAATTTCACTTTGACATAATCAAAGCTTTCCTGGGAAACACTGATTTTGTCAAGTGTTTTGTCTAAGAGCATCCTGGGAACTTGCTCCTGTTTCCTCTAGCACATCCTACGTCTCTGCAGCCCAGCACCAGGATGGCCAGCTTGGCAGCACCAGGATCCCCTGAGTGACCTAAGCTCTCAGGTTTGGATGTGTTTTCAAAGTAGTGTTAATTAGGTGTAAGGTGAGAGAAGGGCAAATCTGGAAAACAAGGGTGGTGGAGTCAGAGTACAGGAGGTGGCAGGGACAGGAGAGACAGAGCAATGATGTGCCTCATTAATGTTGCTTTGCACAGCCTTTAGGAGGAAAGACATCAGCGATCAGAAACGGAGTTTGCTGGAGGCTTTTTCTGACAGCTGTTGCAAATTGCTACCTAGGATTGAATAAGCAGGAAGGGCTGTACAGTGCCTTTAAGCACTATATACTTGCAATTGCTAATTAACCTGATTCTCGGAGTAAATCCTCACACCAAAGCAAAATTGCTTGGGCTAAATTATTTAGTAATAAAGATTCTCAGTATAAAGAGCTTAAGCCTAAGCAGCTTATTTTGACTAAAACAAGTCAAGGATCAATGACCCAAGCAATTCTGCTGGCAGACCTGAGAAGGACTGACCTCTCATAGGAACAAGCAAAGGTTTGGCAGCACAACCATGGCCAGGAGCAGATAGTTACCTACCTTATCATTATAATTTCTTTCACAAAGTGATACTTGGAAAACTCACCGAGGTTTCAGACGGGCACTTCCCTTAGAGCTGTGACTGGGTCGAGATTAATACAGTTAATTCTGGTACATGCTCATGAGAATTGATCCTTGTATGAGCATCAGTGGGGTTCTTTCCCTGTGCACTGTTGAGGGATGGCTGTGTAGTGAAAAGTCCCTGCAGAATTATTGCATGTCACCACGAAATACTATGGGGAAGGCTAAAAAATATCAAGACCGGTGAAAACATTTTTAGTGAAAAACTTTGCATGCAGGAAATTTAGCATGGTGTTAGAGGGGAGAGGAACCTTGGTTATAATAACATACATTAAAATCCAAAACACAGCTTTAAGCATTTGCGGAGGGGCTGCTTGTCCTTTAGAAACCGAGACACATAATCATTTCGAGGACGGCTACAGAAGGGAGTCATGCAATCACTTACATTTCATTACAATTACTCGTACCAGTAAAATCTCTAATTCCTTCGCTTATCCTGATGAGTTAGTAATAGGCTAAAGGAAAAAAGTGATACTGTAGGTGGAGACAGGCTATTTAGTGGAAGCCATTAGAGGATACCTTTATAATACCATTTTATTTTTATCCTTGTTTAATGAGAATCAGCAAGGAGACAATTATTTTTTCTTCTTGTTTATTAGATTAGGTTTGTGCTAGGCTCTAATTTTGGTGCATTATCATTGGTACAACAGCTATCATTATGCATGTATTTCACTATATTCTTACAACATTTGAAAAGTAGTTGTTGCTCTTTATATTAAAAATTGCCTACAATCATATGTTGTAAGACTATTTAGTATTTACTATGCAACATACTTATAGCCTACATTACTGACAAGGACTTTATTAGGACTATAGGAAAAAGCTAAATAAATATTATCAATACCAAACTGTGGTTAATTNGCTCTTTATATTAAAAATTGCCTACAATCATATGTTGTAAGACTATTTAGTATTTACTATGCAACATACTTATAGCCTACATTACTGACAAGGACTTTATTAGGACTATAGGAAAAAGCTAAATAAATATTATCAATTCCAAACTGTGGTTAATTTCCCAACTACGAACCGAAGGAATATTCACAAAAAAGATGACAAGAACTAATAGCTAAAAGCCTATCAGATCCCTGCTGTACCTAGGATACTAACCTGACATCTTTAACACCCACTGATTTCACCTGCAAGATCAGTAGTCATCATTATCTGCCAGACTGCATCTGAAATACTCCAACACTCAACCATCCAGATGCCAAGATTAACATAAAAATGGCAATAGTATGTAGCAAAAATCCAAAGACCAATGAATCTTGTTCTTCAAATATTGCACACCCAAAAGCTCTGAAAAAACCAAGTCCTAACTAAAACCATATGAGGACAAAAAAGCTTCCTTTATAGTGCTTACCTTATCAATTAAAAATTGATTTAAACAAATGAGGATGGCTTTCCACCAAAACAGATTCAATCTCTAAAGATGCCACCAACTATTACACGCAAACTTATCCAACACAAAAACTAACCTCTTAGTAATGGTAAGGCACATTTTAGAATATGCCACCTCATACACCACATATACTAAAACCTTACAGGAAGTCATTTAACAATTACTAGCTGCTTTAAAATAAAATTAGACTATGCAAAACTTTTCTCTTTCTGAAGTTTCAAGCAGAAATGCAAACTCTTCAAAGAAGCCACAGGAAGCCCCTTGGACCAACATGTGCCAAATAGACCAGGACTTGAACTTACAAAAAACCTCTGCACAACAGCAAGCTAAGCAAAATCAGTGCATCTTTGTGATAAAAATCTACTGGCAAAAGTCCTGGGAATGTATAAGGATTAACAAGACAAGTAAGTTGTGGTGGGAGCCTTCAAGCAGTAGGAATCACCTGTAGGGTTTAAGAGCAAGGCAGGAGACGGCCTGGGAAATGAGGTCTGGGTTAATAACGTCAATGCTGGAGAATGGCTCAGACTTCATATGGGTGCCTATACAGAGAGGCTCAGTGTAAATAATGGTTTGATGACATACAAACACTTTCACTGAATCTTACCTCAAGTAAGCCTTTCCTGAAATGATAATTTAGTGTTTTAAGCAATAATCCGTTGTCAACTTTTCTCCAGAAGGAGTGAATAACTTACTGCTTCTCCCTTGCTAACAGGACCAACCATGCATTTTATCTTGTCTAATTGATAAAGATAATTAAGTTAAATATAATTAAGTTGAAGTCACAACAAGTGTTCCCAAACACTAATTATTTTCAAGTTTGCCGATGCTGGTTGAGACCTGAAAAAGGTACTGTGATACCCTGTTTTTCCAACTCTCTAGGTTTTTCTACAAAGCGATAGTGGTCTCTGCAGACATGGCCTCTCACATGCCCTTAGGTTATCAAATCCTCCTCAACACTAGAATAAAAATAGCAGCATGCATGGTTGAATCGGCATAGCCAGGAGGAAGGCTGCGTTCCTCTATGTTATCCAGGGAAGCAAAATAGAAATAATTGTGATTAATTAATCGATGGTGTGTGCTCTAGGATATTAACAAAACAGAGAAACAGAAAAAACATTGTCGTAGCTGAAGGGCATATAGAAAACCTTTTTTAAAAAAGTGTCTATTTCTAATGTCATTTGCTCAGGTTTTATCATGCTATAGTTCATTGATTTGAAACACCTTGTAGGATATACCACTGGGGATGAGATTAGAATTTCATACATAAGATTAAACATCATTAAGTTTGCAACGTCTGCAAAGACTGTAGCAAGGACAAGAATTGATTCCACTGGAGGCATCAACTGCTCTCCTCAAGGCCAGGCTACTTTCATCGATTAGTCTCTCTACAGTTTTAGTATTTTGATTTGAGCAACAAGATTGGTAAATTTAGCCTATAGGTGACCCCTGAATGCAGCAACTTAACATAAAAAAATATTCTGCTGAATATTGATTATGACATTATATTATACACAATGAGCTCAAAGGAGAATAAAACTATTACAAAAAAAAAACAGTTTTTGAAAAATTAAAGGACATTCAGTAAAGGAAGGAAAAGATCAAAATTTAGGAGCTGTATTTGTTGAAGCCATCCAGTCAGTGGGAGATTCCCACCAGCCTGCAGCCTTCAGCTCACAGCAGCTGCTGCGACATCCACTTCTGCCCTTTCTACTCTTTTTGTAACTCAGTAGTATAAAACCAATATGAGGCCAAAACAAAGCCTCCTAGTTTTATTTCAGAACCAAACCAAGCATGCTGGAAGGATTTTATTTGAAAATTTCTACCCAGCCCATAAACTAAAATCTGACACGAAGATGCCACATCATATCCTGCTTACCTTCCAGAATGCAACAAATTCCAAGTACTCTTCTGTATAAAACAAAGCACAGATTATCTGACATGTATACTTGAAAATATCTATTCTTCCCTAGCATTGATACATGCACAAATATACACAATCTTATACATCTTCATCCTTAGATACTTGCAAAAACGTTAGTTTTCACACCATAGAAGATTCCTGTGAGTGTATGTGAGGGACATGCGCTTTCATAGATTTGAGGTATCATCTTTTACAGGGCTTGGTTAATCACATATGACAGAAGGAGGGCCACAGGTTTCACAGTGCAATCTGGGCATGACATAACTCATGAAGATTCCATTGCAGAGGAGAACAAAAAGGGCAACTTTAAAGGTTTTAATGTGATATTTGTGAGAGTGCAGAGATCCCAATGAAAATCAATCAATCAGACCGGCCCTCCTAGGTCATTTACGTGACTTTCAAAATTTGCAGCTTTCTGCTGAGTCTCTTGCCAGTCTCTCAGTGAGCACTTGCTAGTATTGGTAACGATGTAGCACTGGACCAGATTTTAAAGAACTGCATCAGAGTCTAAGGGAAAATAATCGAAGAACAGAAAGTATCAAACCCAACCTTTATTTCAGAGGGCTCGACAGTGCTTGTTTCCTGACTTTCCGTGTGTCCCAGCACAGTAGGTGTTCAGAGCTCGGGATATGTCTCCACTCTCCCACCCAAAGGGAGGAGAAGGATTTCAAGAGGAGGTTGGATCTGTCCATAGCTGGTTATATTTGCTGGGAGGTATGCTGCATCCTGGTAGTGACGGGTGGCCAGAATAAGCAGAGAAATTAATACACTCCCTCTGGATATACTAAGCCTCCTCTTCATATTGAAATTTTTTTTTTTTTTAACAGAGTGCCATGGTTTGACCCAGCAGGCAGCGAAATACGATGCAGCTGCTTGCTCACTCTTCCCTCACCTCCTGGGGAATGAGAGAGAGAATTGGAGAGGTAAAGGTAAAGGGACTCAGAGTCTGAGATAGAAGCAATTGAATAATTGAAATAAAATAATAATAATTATGATAATAATAATAACAATAGAATACACAAACAAGTGATGCACAGTGCAACTGCTCACCACCCTCTGACTAATGCCAGCCTGTCCCTGGCTTGCTATCCTGAAGAAGAGAAACCCCAAAATCACAATCCCGGAAGAGAGAGAGAGAGAGAGAGCTTCCCGGCCAAATCTCGTCTATGTACTGAGCCTGATGTTGCATGATATGGAATATCGCATCAGCCAGTTTGGATCCGTTGCTCCGGCTGTGCTCCCTCCCAGCTTCTTTTGCACCCACACACTAGCAAAGCATGGGAAGTTGAGACGTCCTTGATTTCTTAGCAACAACTAAAAACATCAGTGTTATATCAACATTCTTCTCATACCAAAATGCCATACTAAATCCAAAATACAGCATTGTTCTAGCTACTAGGAAGAAATTCAACTCTATCATCTCAGCCAAAACCAGGGCACAGAGAAACACCATAGGGATGGTGACAGAAATGTGATATGCTGGGGAAAGTTTTGGTGGAGGAAGGCTAGGGTTTGGTGGAATAAAGCGGTAAGAGTCCTCTCTATGACTTTGTCTTTTTCCATTCTCTTTTTCAGTGGATAAAACAGAGGTATCATGGTACAAAGCACTTGAAAGAGAGCTATTTGCTCCTCATCACTCTCTTTCCCACCCTTTCCTTTTCCCAGCATTCAAACCCAGATCTGGGGTCACACCACTTTTCTCTCACACTTTTCGCCTCCTTCTTTTTTGTGACTCTTTCTTCACTGTGCCATTCCCAGTTCCTCTCCTTCAGAGACACTTATCTCCCTTTTCTCCAGCCTCCGGTCCTGCAGGTCGGCATCCTCTCTGTCCTTTGTGGCTTTCTCCAACAGCTTCAAATCCTTCCTCCTCAGAACAATCCCAAGCTATCCACTCCGTTCACAACATCCTTAATGCAGAAATATTTCCTTTCTGCACCTCTAAATGAAGGCTTTACACTCCCGCCTGGTTCCCCTCCTTGCCCACTAATGATAAAGGGAGTTGTTTTTTTATTATTATTGCTATTATTTTAAGCAGCAGCCTGCTTTGTCTTCTAGCAAAATGTCTAATAGAAGCTGAATGAAAGAAAGCATGCTTATAAGCTTCAAAGAGAGTCAAAGGGGACCCGCTATTACCCAATGTAAGCTGGACTAATATATTATTTTTAATAGAAAAAGATAAACATCTAATAGGGCACTGGGCAAATATTCATTGCCCCGAATGCACCTGTCTCTGAGTAATTCCACCTTCCAACCAGGGTCACTACTCAACAGAACTGACTTAGTTCAGCAAATGGGAAAAATTTGCAGATAAGACCATGCATTTCAAATTATTCTATATTAAAAATCAATCTGAACATTAAAAACTGAAACTTGTAGAAAGTTTTGAATAAATGAGCGGGTTGTGGCGAAGAAGTTAAAAAATGGGGAATTACATTTAAAGTCTTTTAACCACTTGGTAATGGTGGTAAATTTACTACCATTGACTTTACTAGGTGGGATAGTCTGATACTGTAAGCTGGCAAGGAGCTCAGCGGAACCATTTTGATGAGTTTTGAAGCCTGGGCTGATCTCCACGGTTTCAATAATGTAATTTAAAGGAAATGGCAAGTGAAAAAAGAACAATCAACCAGTAATTTGAAAAAGTGACTTTGAAAAGTCTTTTAAAAGACTTTGGTACAACACACTGGTGATGGTGTCATTAAGGGTTCCAGTCTGAAGGGAACAAAATAAACATACACAGTGAGTCACTGTTCTTCACCTTTAAGAGAGGTGCATATAATCTTTGTATCCAGCAAGAATCATGCCGAAGCTTAGTATCAGGTAGCAAACAGTATCAGAAACACCACATTCACTTTGGACTTTCATTACTGGTAACATATTTGCAAGCTGGAGGAATTTTAAGAGGACTTTAACAAAAGTGATTAAGCTAGAGCAATTAACTAACAGAGAAACAGTAAAGTATGAACAAGGCTGCTATTTCAGTGGATGGAAAATTACATTCACAGTGCTCGAGAATGGCTCTTCAGCTTCTCCCCTTGCTGTTTCAAACTTCACCTAGGGATTGCCTGCCATTGCTTTCAAAGAGATTACTTACCCTTAGTTATTTATCTCCTTATTGGGACTGCCCTCAAGTATGCTGATTACTATGGGGCATGTTTTTTCCTGACTTATGTGGACTTTTCTTCCTCTTGTTTGGAAGAACAAGCCATTCCTGATATTAGTAGGCATTGCGCAAAACAATTCAGTACGCTGCTGACTCGTGCTGGGCTAAATTCAATCCAGCATGTAAACATTCCGGGATTTTTTTTCCAGCATTATTTTTTCAGGTTGCATGACACTTTACCAAATCTTTAATACGTGCTTCTGTTTATAATGTGAGTTGTTAACAATTTACACATAATTATTGGGGCAAATCAATAATTATCTGTCTCTATGGAATTCTGATCTGATGACAAATCATACAATAATAACTACATAATACAGATTTTTCTTGAATTATGTCTGGACTCACAGCTCAAGAGAGGTTAAGCAGCATGGCCGGAGCAAGGCCACCTTGGTTCACCTTGGAAGTGGAATGAAGCTAGAGAATGCAGCCATTCCCCAGCTCAGCAGTGCTCGGGGCTCATCAGTTTAGCTGCAGCTTCGCTAGCCATACTGCTTAACCTGCCTTGAGCTGCTGGACTAAAGGGTTACATAAGAAATATAACGGTAATTAGAGAAAACCTAGCACCCTCTCTGGCACTAAGCAGCCCACATCTTGAAAGACCCTAATAGCATTTCAACATGCAAACATAAGAAGTCTGGAGTAAGGCTGCGGTGATGAGCAAACACACAGGAATTGCACGGGTTTCCCTACTGCAGGTTCCTTTTCTAGCCAATGGACAAAGGACAGTTCTCTTTAAAGGGTGATTTAGAGATGGAGGGAGGCTGTTGGCTATGGTGGCCGATGATCCTCACTGAGCTACATTTTGCCCTAATCAGAGATCTTGTTGGTCTTGAAGCTGATCTACCTTTTACCTCTATAACTTTGCATCTTCAGAAGCACAATGATGCTATCATCCCAGTAATTATGGTTGGTATCCAGCTGTGGTATAGCCAGAGTCTTTCATGAGAAAATGTGGGTGTTTTTTTTCAATTCCTAATGATGAATGGACTGGGACCAATTAGGAAAGCACAGTCAGTGAATGTCACAGTGACAGCATAGGACAGTTTCAGCTGAAAGTCTCTTGTCAAAACCAACCTAATGGCTGTTCTTTACAAGAAGTATGTTGCCACTTTGCTTTAGATGGAATTATAAACAGAACAGGAGAGTTTCCAGATTAACTGCCATGCTGAATCCCAAGCCTGTCAAAGGGTTGTACTCTGTAGCTTTCTAATTCTACCACCCTGAGACACCTCCATCGCATGGCTTTAGCACATACCTGCTGTTCTGTTGCCAGAGGCCGTAGCAGAGGCTGTGCAGTGTGTCTGTGCAGTGTGGACACGCATATACATTTGACAAAAATTCAATTAAATTGTTTGGTCCCTAGCATTACTGAGGAGACAGAGAACAGATGCAGTTCCTCATTGTTGCTGATGGTTTTCAACCCTGCTTCAGTGTAAAATGTACCTAAGTTAAAAAGTAAGTGCCAAGAGAGGAATAGTATACTTCCTTTATCAGTGAAAATTAACAGTTGAGGCAAATGAATAGAGTAACAAAAATTGACTTTCCTGTTTAAGCGAGTTTGACTACACTTCTGTTACATGCGAGGTCAGCAGGATTTGATTTCTGCATCATCAGGATCTTTCTAGTAGCAGTTGGTACGCAGCTGTAAGCTAAGTAATTTCTGCATCCACTATACTACAGAAATGGTTTGGCAGGAGAGGCCACTAGTTACGGAATATTCACAGTGACAAAACCAAGACTTAAGTATATACAATACTGGTTGGGCTTCTGTTTTGTTTATTTGTTGGTTGTTTTTTTTAAAACAATTGGTAATAAAGGACAAAAAGAGACGGGGGAAGTAAGCAATGGACAATAATACTACTATGAAAATTAAGAGATATAGAACATTTCTCTGCCTACTGCTATGGTAACTTATAAGAGTTCATTGTTTTTAAACATTGGGAAAACAAGTTTCACAGAAACAACCTTTCTTTTTTTTCCCCCTGATGCTCTAACAACCCTTTTATTTGTACTGGCAAATATTAAAATTTCAAAGGTGGTTCATGACTATAATAACAGATTTCTATAGGACTCATAAAAATCAACGTTCTGTTCAGCAAAATAAAAATGCTTGATATAGATATACGTTTGCTCATTGCATGTTTGCTATCTCGCATTAAGAAAACATGATTATTTGAGTCAAGTACTGCAATCCTGTTAGTTGTTTTTGCTTTCTGCTATTATGTTTTCAGCAAACAATTTCAAGAATAAAAAAGATCACTTTAATAAAAAAAAGCAGCTGTTCAGTTTATTTGCATTACTTAATTCACAGTCTAGTAGATTTTAAACTTTCCTTGAAAAAGAAAACAAACTAAAAATTGAATCAGCCATTTTCTTCTCTGCTTTGCACTTCTGGAATTAAGGGAGTGTCATAACATACTTTACATCACTGGTACAAATCAAACAGACGTACTGGTATAGGAACCCAAAAATTTCTATCAGAAAAGAAGAATCAACAATCTCCTTGGCCCTTCATAGAATCATAGAATGGTAGGGGTTGGAA
>VZSC01000699.1:4005-14718 GCA_013398225.1 Steatornis caripensis | reverse complement strand
CCCATCACCCCCACCAGCACTCCCATTCTCCCCTAACCCTCCAACCCCCCCACCCCTCAGAGATCTGCTGGCAGCGAGCACCCAACGAATACCGGGACTTCTACTACGTGTTGACCACGGGAGGCGTCATCCACTGCATCACCAACTGCACGCCCAACACACTGAGCACCATGGATTGCCACTACGGCCAATGCCACATCACCCGGGCCGGTCCCCAGTGCTTGTGAGTGTCACCACGGGGTCCAACGGCCGTGAAGTTGGGTGATGGAGGAGTCTCTGTCACCCCCGCTCTGATCTCATGGCAGCGGCGCAAGGAGAAGGTGGGTCTGATCCTGTGTCCTCCCCACAGCTGCCAGGATGAAGCCCTGTACTGGTACACGGGTTCCCGCTGTTCCGGGCGCGTCAGTAAGTTGGCTATGGNCCCCGCTCTGATCTCATGGCAGCGGCGCAAGGAGAAGGTGGGTCTGATCCTGTGTCCTCCCCACAGCTGCCAGGATGAAGCCCTGTACTGGTACACGGGTTCCCGCTGTTCCGGGCGCGTCAGTAAGTTGGCTATGGGGTTGGGGCTGGTGGCCTCCATATTGCTCGTCATCTGCGTCGTCCTCGCCGTGATGCTGATCAGGAACCGCCGGAGGAAGTACACATTGAGGTAGAGGAGCCTGGATGCCTCGGTTCACTGGAGGGGGAGCCTCCTCCTCTGGCTCTCTGCCGCTCCCCCCCCCACTAAGACACCCTCTTACCGCCCACCCAGTGACCCACGTACCAGTGGCAACTGGTACGAGGACGACAGCTTCACCTGGCACTCGCCTGATGGATTCCTCTACTGCAACATGGGAGCCGACAGCACCACAGATGACCCCCTCTTCCAAGCCCAGTCCGGGTCAACAGACACCAACGCGTGGGGAAGACCCCCGAGACATCCAACCGCCCCCCACCATCTCCCCGTTGGTGGCGAGAAGCTCTGCAACTTCACACCTTCATTGGAGCTGGTGGATACCTCCATCCCGGTACGTCGTCCTTCTTCTCCAGCAGCACCCAGCACCCCTTCCCTGGACTGAGGACCCAAGGGAGACCCCCAAATCCTTCTCACGCCCCTTCCTTCTCTT
Source organism: Steatornis caripensis (assembly GCA_013398225.1). Lineage (NCBI taxonomy): Eukaryota > Metazoa > Chordata > Aves > Caprimulgiformes > Steatornithidae > Steatornis > Steatornis caripensis. The sequence goes on along the minus strand of VZSC01000699.1, from coordinate 13,612 downwards.
CCTTCTCCTCCCCAAGATGAAGATCTCCCGGCCAAAACTCGCCACCCAGCTATGACCCTGCATCGGGGACATCCTGGCTGTCGACAGAAGGAACCCCAAGCGGGATGAAGAGTAGAGGGTCCTCAACCTCAACGCAGTGGGTCTTCTGCCCCCACAAGGGGAAGACCCAAAGCCACCCAGCCTGGCCCCCCACCGGCATGCGGGTCGTGCCGAAAACCGGGCAAGATGTTCGGGTTGGCTTGGGGGAGGGGTGCGGGTAACCCCCAATATTTATTATTTATTTGGATGATGAAACTGCCCAGGACTCCCTGGTGTTGGAATAAATTTATTGTTGTTATTAATAAACTGGGAGGTACTGGGGTGCACTGGGGAGCACATGGCACCCAGAATGGACTGGGAGGTACTGGGAAGTCCTGGGAAGCACGTAGCACCCAGAAAAAAATGGAAGGTACTGGGAGACACTGGGGAGCAAGTGGCGCCCAGAACAAACTGGGAGGTACTGGGAGATACTGGGGAACACATGGCACCCAGAACAAACTGGGAGGTAGTGGGACATACTGGGGTGCACTGGGGAGCACATGGCACCCAGAACAAACTGGGGAGCCCTGGGAGGTACTGGGAAGCACGTGGCACCCAGAAAAATCTGGGAGGTACTGGGAGACACTGGGGAGCACATGGCACCCAGAAAAAACTGGGAGGTACTGGGGAGCAAGTGGCACCCAGAACAAACTGGGAGGTACTGGGAGGTACATTGAGGAGCAAATAGTCCTCAGAAGAAACTGGGGAGTACTGGGAGGTACTGGGAGACCCTGGGGAGCATGGGGTCCTCAGAAGAAACTGGGGAGTACTGGGAGGTATTGAGCATGTGATGGCACCCATGGGTGCCTGAGGGTGGGGGGAACCCAGGATGGCACCCACAGGTGTCTGGGGATGGGGGAACCCAGGGATGGCACCCGTGGGTGTCTGGGGATGAACAGACGCACCCAATCCCCTGTTGCGTGGTGAGAAGGGACCACAAAGCCAGGCTGGGGACGGCGCCGGGAGTGGCACAGGGTGGCACAGGATGCCCCCCGCCCCAGCACCCAAAGGACTTGTACCCCAGTGTTGTCCATGGGTGGAGAGGGGCGAGGACGTGGCCGCTGCGCCGCTTTGCCGTGTGCCCAACCTGGCTCGAGCTGTCCCAGGGTGATTCACCAGGAGCCGGGCTCTTGACCCCACCTCCCTTCTCCATCCATGCATCCATCGCCGGGGAGGTTTGGTGGGGGGGAAGGGACAACACCCCAAGGTGGGGCAGGACAAGCGGGGGCCGGTGACGGACGGGACTCGTCACGTCTCGCCCTAATCTTATCAACGTGGCCGGGGGAACCGTGGCTCCCTCCCTCCCTCATCTCCGGCGCAAGGGTTGGGTTCGTTGCGGCCGATCCAGAGCTGCCCAGGAAGGTGGAACGCCATGGGGACGTCCAGACCTTCTCACACCCTTTCTATTTTGGGATTCGATAAAAATTACTCAGCAATTATTTACCGTCACGGCCCTATTTTGCGGTTGATGACCGTGCTGGACTCGGCACACAAAGTCCCTGCGTCCGGCGCCTCCGGCTCAGTCGCTCCGTGGCTCCTGGTTCCTTCAGGTTCTGCTGATGATGGAGTTGGGTTACTTCTTCTTCTTCCTCCTCTTCTTCATCCCCTCGGAGGCTTTGTCAGGTAAGAGAGGGACAACATGGAGACATCTCCATCCTCCCGGCAGCAAGGCATCATCCCACCTCCTCCGAAAAATCCCTCGAGGGGGGTTTGGTTCTTTCTGGGCTTCCCGGTCCACTGGAAGCTCCTCGGCAAAGAAGTTCGATCACCCAACTGCCCTCGGCACATGGGTGCTATCCCCGGTCTGGGGTGCCCATGAGGGTGTCTCACCTGTCCTCCAAGGCCAATGTCACTCTAGAGGTGCCCGTTCCCCTCTTTCCTTCTCCGGGTGGGGGATTCATTGCCTCGGGCACTGGTTGGAGATGGATTTTGTGGGTGGGGACACAGCCCAACTCCCTCTCCGGACCCCTGGGTCCTCTCCTGAGGGAGTTGGGTTGGTTGATGTTGACTCATCAGAGGCGGGGTGGGAACGGAGCTGGACTCCCGGGTCCTTCCTCCAACCGAGGGATCCGGGATTCGCTCCGTGTCCCACCCCCGGCCAACCTGAGGTACCTTCCAGCCCCCTGCGAGAACGGCGGCACAGTGGTGGGGGACAGATGCGTGTGCCCCCCCGGCTACAACGGCACCCGCTGTGAGACCGGCGACCCCGCCAAGGCTTGCCAAANCCACAGCCACCTCCATGGAAAGCAACACCACTGCTAGTCCCATGGAAAGCAATACCACGGCCGCGGAGAGCAACACCACANTGGCACAGGGTGGCACAGGATGCCCCCCGCCCCAGCACCCAAAGGACTTGTACCCCAGTGTTGTCCATGGGTGGAGAGGGGCGAGGACGTGGCCGCTGCGCCGCTTTGCCGTGTGCCCAACCTGGCTCGAGCTGTCCCAGGGTGATTCACCAGGAGCCGGGCTCTTGACCCCACCTCCCTTCTCCATCCATGCATCCATCGCCGGGGAGGTTTGGTGGGGGGGAAGGGACAACACCCCAAGGTGGGGCAGGACAAGCGGGGGCCGGTGACGGACGGGACTCGTCACGTCTCGCCCTAATCTTATCAACGTGGCCGGGGGAACCGTGGCTCCCTCCCTCCCTCATCTCCGGCGCAAGGGTTGGGTTCGTTGCGGCCGATCCAGAGCTGCCCAGGAAGGTGGAACGCCATGGGGACGTCCAGACCTTCTCACACCCTTTCTATTTTGGGATTCGATAAAAATTACTCAGCAATTATTTACCGTCACGGCCCTATTTTGCGGTTGATGACCGTGCTGGACTCGGCACACAAAGTCCCTGCGTCCGGCGCCTCCGGCTCAGTCGCTCCGTGGCTCCTGGTTCCTTCAGGTTCTGCTGATGATGGAGTTGGGTTACTTCTTCTTCTTCCTCCTCTTCTTCATCCCCTCGGAGGCTTTGTCAGGTAAGAGAGGGACAACATGGAGACATCTCCATCCTCCCGGCAGCAAGGCATCATCCCACCTCCTCCGAAAAATCCCTCGAGGGGGGTTTGGTTCTTTCTGGGCTTCCCGGTCCACTGGAAGCTCCTCGGCAAAGAAGTTCGATCACCCAACTGCCCTCGGCACATGGGTGCTATCCCCGGTCTGGGGTGCCCATGAGGGTGTCTCACCTGTCCTCCAAGGCCAATGTCACTCTAGAGGTGCCCGTTCCCCTCTTTCCTTCTCCGGGTGGGGGATTCATTGCCTCGGGCACTGGTTGGAGATGGATTTTGTGGGTGGGGACACAGCCCAACTCCCTCTCCGGACCCCTGGGTCCTCTCCTGAGGGAGTTGGGTTGGTTGATGTTGACTCATCAGAGGCGGGGTGGGAACGGAGCTGGACTCCCGGGTCCTTCCTCCAACTGAGGGATCCGGGATTCGCTCCGTGTCCCATCCCTGGCCAACCTGAGGTACCTTCCAGCCCCCTGTGAGAACGGCGGCACAGTGGTGGGGGACAGATGCGTGTGCCCCCCCGGCTACAACGGCACCCGCTGTGAGACCGGCGACCCCGCCAAGGCTTGCCAAAACGGCGGTACCGCCGTGGGGACGAAGTGTTACTGCCCGCCGGGATTTCGCGGTCCCCTTTGTGAACACCCCGACCCCACGGGCAGCTGCCGGAATGGGGCCACGGCATTTGGCACGGCGTGTGTGTGTCCACCGGGATACTGGGGAGAAGTTTGCCAGTACCCAGAGCAGCCCAGCTCATGCCTAAACGGTGGCACGCTGGTTGGGGTGGCCTGCCGCTGCCCCCCAGCAGCCTGGGGACCCCGGTGTGAGTGCATCAACCCGTCCACGCCAACGTTACACACCAACGGCACCACGGATCCTGTGGACACCCGNACTCTACCGACCCCCACGGAAAGCAACACGACGGCCACTCTCCTGCCCACTTCCGCCAACACCTCTGTTACCCCGGCACCGGCTCAGCCCAACGCCACCCACACGGTCCCCCTCAATGCCACCACGGCATGTGCCGGGAACTGCACCAGCCCCGCTACCAAGACCACAGCGGTGACGCCCCAGTCACCTCCCAACACCACGGCGGCCACCACAGCATCGAGTCCTGGCTCCACCACCATCACCGCCTGGTCCTCTTCAACCAGCAGAGCCACCACCAGCAGCATCAGCACCACCTTGGCCGCCTTCTGCCTCTACCTCCCGCACGGATCCAATCCTCCGGCTAGTGGGTGTCCNCCGCTACCAAGACCACAGCGGTGACGCCCCAGTCACCTCCCAACACCACGGCGGCCACCACAGCATCGAGTCCTGGCTCCACCACCATCACCGCCTGGTCCTCTTCAACCAGCAGAGCCACCACCAGCAGCATCAGCACCACCTTGGCCGCCTTCTGCCTCTACCTCCCGCACGGATCCAATCCTCCAGCTAGTGGGTGTCCTGGCATGGGGTCCTTGGGGTGGGAGGGGTCTCCTTCCCAAGGTCAGAAGGGACGTGGGGTCTTCCGGGGTGGGAGGAGAGGAGGAGGAGGAGGGGGAGGAGAAGGAGAAGGAGGAGGAAGATGATGATGGACGTGGGTCCAGCCCTGTGGTTGGTGGGTGCCCTGGTGCGGGGTCCTTGGGGTGGGAGGGGTGTCTTTCCCAGGGGTCTCCCAGGGCAAGGGGCTAAAGGGGGAGGAAGAAGGATGGCTGTGGGTCTACCTCGCCCAAGGACCCGAGTTTCTGGGTCCCCTCACCGCACCCTTCCACCCCCACCTCTCTTCCAGTCGTCTGCCGCAACGGTGGCGTCGCCAACTTGACCGAGTGCCTCTGCCCTCCCGGCTACTCGGGCCCCACTTGCGAGAGGGCGGACACGAGCGACGAGTGCGCCGACGGCAGCACGGCGGTGGGCAACCGGTGCGTCTGCCCACCGGGGCGGTCGGGACCTCGTTGCGATAACCGCGACGAAACCACGGCTTGTCAGAACGGAGGCACTGCCGTCGGCACCGAGTGTTACTGCCCCGACGGGTTTTCCGGCCCACGGTGTGAGGACCACCACACCGCAACCCCCACCACGTCCAGAAGCGCCGCCGTAGCCCAAACGACACCCGATCACCCAACGGAGAGCAGAACCACGCTGAGGAGCACCAGGAGAACCGCCACCACACCCATCCCTACCACCACAGGTCGGTGGGTCTTCCTTGACGTGGATGCTCACGCAACGACCTCCCCGCCCGCCACCCCATTTCTAGGAGGGGACCACCCTCCCCCACCACCCAAAGGGGCTTGCACCCGTGAAGTGTTGCCCCTCCCCCCCCCAAAGAGCTGCTTGTTGTGACCAGCTATCACTTTTCTCTCTGTCACCCCCCCCCCAAAAGAAACCTGGGGGGCTGTGGTGATGGTGCACCCCACAGGATGGATTTGGGAGGGGACACAGAGTGCTGGATGTCATGGTGGCGGGGAAGCGGGGTGCAGGCAGGGTACCCATGAGTCTTTGTGTCCTTCTCCCCACAGACCCCTGCCAGAATGGGGGTCACTGGACGGGAACGGGTTGTCTCTGCCCCCCCAATCTGGTTGGAGACCACTGCCAGTTCGGGGCATCGACCATCAACATCACGGCAGGTAAGGGACACCAGGACTCCCCACCCTGTCCCCCCTTGTGTCCCCGAGAGGGACACCCACCCCCCCCACGGGATGTCCCATCTCATGGGCACCCTACTGCCTTCCACGAAGAGCTGGGCCCCTCCGTGACGATGTCGGCGCGCGTCACCAACCGGAACTTCTCCGAGGACATGAGGGACACCTCGTCCGCCGCCTATCGCAGCTTCATGCTTGAGTTCAGCCAGATGGTGAGGCCACCCCCCCACGTTGGGTCCTCCCCCCAAATGCACAGGGATCACCCCATGGGATGGCCCAGCCCAGCCCCACCGGTGACGCGTGTCTCTCTGTCCCCAGATGGACCGGATCTACCGCAACGTCACCGGCTACAAGGGCATCCGGGTGCTGACCCTGACGTGAGTGTGCGGCGGGTGGTGGGGGTGGGATGGGATGGGATGGGATGGGATGGGATGGGATGGGATGGGGTGGGGAACCCTTGGGATGAGATGGAATGGGATGGAGAGATGAACCCCTGGAATGGGATGGGATGGGGAGAGGAACCCCTGGGATGGGATGGAGATGGGATGGGATGGGATGGGATGGGTGAGGAACCCCGTGCCCCACGTCGATGCTTTCACTGCCCCACAGAAAAGGCAGCGTGGTGGTGAATTACAAAGTGCTGCTGCACCCACCGGCTGGAGACACGCCCACCACTGGCCTCGACCACCAAGCCCGGGAGCTGCTGGAAGTTGCCAACGCTGCGGCTCAGCCCCAAAACTGCAGCCACTTGGAGGGTAGGTGCCAAGCGACCCACTGCCGGTCAGGATTGGTCCCCCACGTCTCTCCAGTGACCTCCAGTGACCGCTCCCCACTCTACTTTCTCCCAGAGGGGCTCTGCTTCAGCACGTCCTCCTCCAGAGCTGCCCATGCCGACGCGCCGGTGCTCAACTTGACGGGTAAGCGTGGGTGATTGGGACGTTGTAAGGGAGGGGGATGGGCTCAGGGCTCACCTGATTGGTGCTTGCCTTCTCCAGACATCTGCAGAAAATACACGCCGGCCAACTTCAGCCGGTACTACTACCTCTACCGCACGCAGAACAGCTTCCTCTGCATCACCAACTGCACCCTCAACGTCCCTGGCTCCATCGACTGCAGTGGTGGTCTCTGCCGCGTGACGTTGGAGGGGCCCCGCTGCTTGTGAGTGGACCCAAACCTCACTCGTCCCCACCCCAACACCCCAATTCCTGCCCTCCAAAGCCAACCCTTGACCCCCAAGTGCCAATCTCTGCCCTCCAAACCCAACTCTTGCTCTCCAAACCCAAACCTTGACCCTCCAGCTCCAAACCTTGAACCCAACACCCCAACTTCTGCCCTCCAAACCCAATCCTTGACCCCCAAGCACCAACCCCTGCCCTCCAAACCCAACCGTTGATGCCCGAAAGCCCTTGACTACCAAGCCCCAAACCTTGAACCCAACCCACGGACATGCGGCCGGTTCTCCCGGGTTCTCCCCAGGTCTGGAAAGGTCCCTGAGATTCCCGTGGGTTTCTTGGAGGTTCTCAACCCCCAGTGCCCACCCTGGGCAGGATCAGGGGGGCAGAGACCCTGCCCATGACACGTCCCCCCCCACACACAGCTGCCCTGACGTGCCTTGGTACCTGACATCTGGTGACCGCTGCCAGACCCACATCAGCAAACTGGGGCTGGGGCTGGGTGTGGGGCTGGGGCTGGGACTGACCCTCCTCATCCTCCTCGTCCTTTGCATCACCCTCACCATCTGCTTGGCCCAAGGGAAGAAGAAATCTGCTGGTGTCAGGTGAAAAGGGCTGGGGAGGGTCCACGGCGGGGGTAGGTCTGGGGGGAAGAGTTGGGTTTGCTACCAAGCTGGGTTGCCTTCAGCTGTGCCCCTTCACCAAAACTTGGGGGGCAGCAGCTTTTCCCCATGGGGGTGGTGGGAGGGTTCAACTCCTCAGCCCCAGGGAGGGCTAAGACGCTGGAACTCCCAGCCCCACACACAACACCCATGGGTTCACTGGTTTCTGGTTCTACAGCACGACCGGTGAGGACAGCAGTTGGCCGGATGGCAGGCGCAACACCCGTGCCACCGGCATCTACCACGTGAATGGCAGAGGCTCCACGCCCCGGCAAGGTGAGACCCCCTGTCGGGGGAAGGGGGCAAAACCACCCCCTGAGTGGTGAGACCCCTACCCTTGCCAAACCCTCACCCCCTTCCTCTTCCAGGTCCCTACGAACGAAGCTCCTACAAGCCCAACGCAGAGGTAGCAGCACCCACCACGCCGGTAGGTGCCCGGGCAGTGCTGATGCCGCAGCCGGCGCTGTGGTTGCCTGGGATGGGACAGGGGCCAACCCCATCCTCACTGCTGCGTCTCCTCTTTGCAGGTTCTGGCAGAAGGTGCNACGCCGGTAGGTGCCCGGGCAGTGCTGATGCCGCAGCCGGTGCTGTGGTTGCCTGGGATGGGACAGGGGCCAACCCCATCCTCACTGCTGCCTCTCCTCTTTGCAGGTTGTGGCAGAAGGTGCAGCATCCCCGTGACCACCCCACCTCCAAAAAAGAGCTAGTGAGGGGTGATTGAGGCTACCTTGGTGCCCCACACCAGGCAGGACCCTTGGAACGGGGTGGGCAGCGACCAAAGACCTCAACCCCTCCGGAGAGGGGAGGTGGGGAATGCTCCCCCCTCCAGCATTTCTCATTTTGGGGGGCAAAAGTAGGTGGGATGAGGTTCCTCTGTGAGAGGGGAGGGCTTCCCCTGTGGTCCTGGGGGGTTCCTCACTGGAGAGGACATCCCTGCACACGGCTGGGGCTCAATCCAGCTCACGAAGCCTCGGCTGAGCCAGTTGATCCTTATCTTGGCAGAAATTATATTTATTAACGTATTTATTTCATCTCCTGAAAAATAACCTGGAAAGATGGGGCTGGGAGGGGAGGGCCGGGGAGGGGAAATTCCCAAATGCAGAGCGCCGACACCGCCGTCTCACTTGGGGGTCAAGTTTTGGGGCTGGGGGTCATGGTTGGAGTTTTGGGGGTCATGGTTGGGACCTTGGAGGTCATGGTCGGGGTTTTGTGGATTGAGACAAGGGTCTTGTGGGTTGAGATGGGGGTCTTGAGGGGGTCATGGTTGGGGTCTTGGGAGTCACAGATGGGGTTTTGGAGGTCATGGTTGGGATCCTGGAGGTCACAGTGGGGTCTTGGCGGTTGAGATGGGGGTCTTGGGGTCACAGTTGAGGTTTTGAGGGTCATGGTTGGTGTCTTGGAGGTCACAGTTGGGGTCTTTGGGGTTGAGATAGGGGTCTTGAGGGGGTCGCAGTTGGGGTCTTGGTGGTCAAAATAGGGGTCTTGGAGGTCATGGTTGGGGTTTGGGGGTCATAGTTGGTATCTTGGGGGTCACAGTTGGGGTTTTGGAGGTCACGATTGGGGTCTTGGGGGTCACAGCCAGGGTTTTGGAGGTCACGGGCAGGGTTTTGGGGTGTGGGGGAGGAATTCCCAGCAGGGTGACGTCACCAACCAGGGCTGGAAATGACGCGGGAAGACCCAGCCGTGACCGGAGGAGGAAGAAACTCTGCAAAACCTTTGTTTGCAAAACCACCGGTGCACCCGGCTGACACCTGCCTGGCCAGAAATACGATAAAAATTTATCCTCTGCCACAATAAAGCGTTAATCCACCCTGCCCAGCATCTCCTCACCCCTCCCACCACGCTCGGTTGCCAGCCTGAGAGGTGGCGGGTGTTTGTTTTCTGGGTGGAAAACGGCCTTTCCCCCATCGCTGCCGTGCTCGGAGTTGGGGGGGGAAGGGGAGGGGGGGAGAAAAGCAGGCGGAAGTCGAAAGATTTGGGGTCTCGGAGGTGGGGGGGGTGGGGGTCCCCATGTGCAATGGGTAACGTTGGGGTGTTGCCCACGCCTTGTTGGGGGGAGGAGGTGATGGGGTGGGGGTGGGGGGGGG
>VZSC01000698.1:62197-131111 GCA_013398225.1 Steatornis caripensis | reverse complement strand
TAGTTGTAAACCATGCTTTGACTTGAGTAAGACCTTAATTTATGCTGGTACTGAAAAGGAGCTTGATCGATTCACTCCCTATGTGCATGAACGCAATTTGGTATTCTACAGACTCTACTGTTGACAGTATCAGGGCTAAAAAAGCTTAGAAGAGAAGTAAATGCAGTTGTTACTCATTTAGGACTCGCACGAGATGAATTCACTGCATCTGCTGTATTGCTGTAATTATATACTGTATTGACAGTATATTGCATCTTATTCAAGATTACGTATTATTTTCTGCCATTTTCAAGCAGTTGGTTCACCTGCGAGTTCATAAACTTAATGCAACAGATGTCCTCAGAATAACCACAATGGTTCTGCTTCTTTTTANTGAATTCACTGCATCTGCTGTATTGCTGTAATTATATACTGTATTGACAGTATATTGCATCTTATTCAAGATTACGTATTATTTTCTGCCATTTTCAAGCAGTTGGTTCACCTGCGAGTTCATAAACTTAATGCAACAGATGTCCTCAGAATAACCACAATGGTTCTGCTTCTTTTTAGGGATTCTATTATACAATTATAGGGGACTTCAAAGCTGTGAATGTAGACCTTGCACTGACTTCAGTCAGAGGACCAGACCCAAATCTTTGTGGAATCAACCTCTTTTCTACCCAAATGATTAGAGCATTTGGTTCCATTTACTGGTTTTAAACTTAGCTTGCTATCTGTAAATACCCCAAACCCTATATGCAAATATTGCTGGATTCTGATGTCGTCTTTAGTTTCCGTTTCTCTCAACTGAATGTCCTTTTCTGATTTTGAATGTTTGAGTACTTACTGAGGGAGGCTTGTAGGCTGGCGTGCCTGGAGATGTTTGTTGCTGTAGTATGCTATTTCTCACATTACAGTCATCCCTTGGGCTTTGCATCCTTATTAACAGAGCTGGTCGTGCAGTCTGCAGCCTCACTGGTGACGGTGACCTGGAGTTGTGGTGAGGACTGGGAGGGAAGCATCTTCTCATTCTGCTCGTAATAGTGTGACTCTCCATAATGCCCTGCACATTTGCAGAGTCTCTCTGCCTAGGCAAACTTATTTTCGCAACTGGAGATGAATCACCTACTGGGCTCATAGATTAATTTTATTAATAAGCACATACCAGTTCATTAGTTTATGCTCGTGGCTTGATCTCACGCTTCTATTCTCCTCTGACAAGTGGAAACGTTTTATAAATTGTAAATGAAGTGAAAATGGGATAATTAATGCTATGAAGTATGAAAAACATGTTGTTGTTTAAATAAGTTAGTTGGAGGAGACATTGTGCCAAATTGCTTTTCCAAGCTTTTTTTTCTCTCTATTTTTTGATTACATTTGTTTTCCTCTGCATTTTATAATCCCAGCTATTTGTTATGCTTGGTATATAGTTTATTAGATGCTCAGCAGATAGTTTACAACTATACATTTTACACTGGTCGTACAATTGCATAAACTTTGTGTGTTAGGATGTAAAACTAGAAAAATAACATTCCTCAGCTGGTCCTGTCCAAGCAGAACATTTGAGGGAATGAATCTTCTTTTCTGGCTGTGCGGGCACATTGCTCCTTAATGGGAGAACAAAGGCAGAACAACACACCTAGCAATCCATTAACCGGGCTTCATAGCCCTTCTGTTTATGAGCAAACGTCACTAATGACCCATAGGGTTAGAAAACTATGCAGAGAGCCATGCTCCTCTGGGCTTGCCAACATGAAGGCTAGTAGGGAATCCAGAGAGTCCGCTGACTTTCATCTGTTGGGCCCTATATCTGCTAGTGCTAGCACCTGTGGATGATGGACAAAGGTTTCTTCAATTCTCAAAATCTGTGCAAGTTGGGCCAGTATGTTTTGTCGCATTGTCACAAAAATGCAAATTGTGAGCAGAAGTGGGAATCCTTCAAATTCATACAGAAAGCGAGGCAGGGGCGCTGCTGTCTTAATACTGTATTTCTAACAGTTCATTAAAAATGTTTCCTGCACATCTGACCGTGAATTGTAATGGATTGTAACTATGGCATGAATATATGTAGTATTTTGATTTGAAATCCATTGCTAATTAGTTAAGTGTAAATCTGAATGCTGTAACAACAAAATGGTGGCTGATTTATGCATCTGGTTTAATTTTCTGTTCTGACATAACATGAAGCTGAGGTTTTTGTTTTGAAGTTTACGGTGCACTTTTAAAAATTATCTGTGACGTCACTGCCTCCTGTAAATTCTACCTTTTGACTTCTTCACAATTGACCTATTACTGTCAGTGGAAGCTTCGGGGCTTATGTAGGTGTCTCTGTAGACATGAGCATCTCCTGCCTCTCTGTACTGCGGTTAGGAGCTCAGCACACAGCACCAGGTTCGTGTTCCCTGACAGAAACCGCACAGCATGACGCAGCGTGTTACTGCTTTTATAAACCAGCTTGTGCGTTAGCAGGGCCTCAGTTGGGCAATGGCAGCGTGTGAATCCCAGCTCAGTTCTCCAGGCCGCTGGTCGCCCTATTGACATCACTGGGGGCTTAAAACATTACGGGTTTGGATCTGGGAGTGATGGGGGCTGGAGTGTTGTTTATTGACAGACACAAGGTGTTGGCAGTGACCAGCTCAGGGTGACATGAGATGCTTCTTAAAATTTGCTTTTTGTGCAAAGTGAGAACGTGGAACAGCATCCTCCCAGCTTACAAATCTGAAGGTGCTGAGCTTTTAACCAGTGGGGTTTGGCTTTTAAAAACAAATAAGTACATGCCTGGGTGGGTTTAAATCAGTAAACTTATTGATACTATGTGATTGTTCCGGAGTATTTTCCCCACGTCATTGTGATGAGATAATATGTTGTTCAAGCAAAACTCCACAAGTCCCTCGAATTACCTGTATTGTTTATTAGGAGTGAGGAAACTCTTGGGTTTGGTTTTTAAGATTTCTATCGGGTTTTCCTTACTTGTAAAGGTGGGTAGGCTTCACTAAGCGGCACTGCAACTGAAGGAAGCAAATTAACATACAGTATGTTAATTTGTTTTCCCTGTCCTTCAGTCACCATGAGGAGAGTCTAAATATTTCAGTGACTGAGACTTCGAATTCTCGCTGCACAACAACAACAAAAGCTATTTATAGCAATAACAGTTAGCAGCGGTACAGCAGCCTCAGACAGCTATAGGCAGCGTCTCACCATGGCCACAAATGTTAACTGCTTTTGCACTGAATGCCTCTGTGAAAACAAAGAGCACTGAGAAATAAAGATCAAAGCAAAACCAAAAGAAAGCTTTTTTTATTGCTATGTTTTACTTTGCTGGCAGACCAGAGCAAAGGTTTTCTGAACATTTAAAAGATGAAAAAGGTGAAGAATCCCAGAAGCGATTTATCTTGAAGCGAGATAACTCTAGTATTGATAAAGAAGACAATCAGGTTGGTTCTCGGTTCGAGAGTTGCTGAAATTTGTTCTGTTTCTGAAGGTGGGCTGACTGATGTTATTGTTGTTCTTTTGTTGTTGCTCTCCTCCTCCTCCTCCTCCCCTGCCCTCCTGCCCCCTCCCCGGCTCCTCTGGCGTACGTACCACCGTGGGTAGCATCGAGCCCCGGCGTGGCCGCTTCAGCCGTGGCAGTGTGTGGGTTTGCATGGGCGGTTTGCTTGGCGCAGGACTTGCTGCATGCCCACGGGAGGGGGAATGCCGGCGGCTCCGGGCTGCGTGAAAGGCTGTGTCAGTCGCATTTCTCAATGTCTCGCCTAACTATGGCAGTTGTTCCGCTCCCGACAGCTTTCTTTTTCTGTTGTACCCATTCAGAGCTGGATTTCGGTATGGACCGATGATAAACTGATGTAGCCCAAAAAGGAGAGAGGAAAAAAAAAATACATTTATTAAAAAAAATAAAATAAAACCCCAAAGAAAAATGTGACGGTGAGGCCAGGCTGATTTTTCTTTTGTTTTTAAAAACCATCCTAAATTAAGTTTTGACCAAAAATAAGTTTCGTGTTTTAGTTTCCTCCCTTCTCCTGTGCCCTCACCACCTTTTATTGTCTGTGTAACTTACTTGCTTGTCATGCATGTACTGTGGCAGACGTTGCTCCTCTGTGTTGCCTGTGCTGTAACACCTTAGGTGAGCCCGATGAGTAGGGGAGCGCCAGGGAAATGTGTGTGTTTGTGCTGCCTTTTAAAAGTGGGTGTTGTGCTGTTTCGATCCAGTGCAAGCTGTGTATGTGGAATATATTAACAAAAAAAAAAAATCAAAAAGCATTCTGATGTGAATTGCTTGTATCAAAAAATTCTCACAGGTAAGAAGACAGCGTATGCTTTCTTTGCTTAGGTTATATTTGTGGAGGGACGTGCCAGTGAGTCTCTCATTGCCACTCTCCATGTTTTCGGTAAAAGACTGATTTTTTTTTTTCCTTTCCTTTTTTTTTTTTTTCTTTTTTCACCTTTTTTCTTTGACTTTCAATTGCCAGTTATGGTGCATCAGAGTTTGCTTCGAAAGCAAAACCCAGGCATTTTCAGGGTGTGATGAACATGGGGATCAGCCAAAGGAAAGCGGCATGACCTATCTCACGAGGTGCTGGGATGCAGGGGGAGAAGGAGCAGTGCTTGAAACTCAGTTGCCAATGAAGTATTTCTTGCTGGGCATCCTCTTCTCCTCTCTTCCCTCCCACAGCACAGCTGTTTCCCGCACTGTGGTTTACCAAGAGGCACAAATGGCCTTTCTTTTCCCAGCAAAACTGAAATTGAAGGTTCTTTTATGGTGTGGAAATGGTTAAAACTATCGTGCCGAGTATTTGGGGCTTCTCCTTGTACACACAGGCTTTGGGTTTCTTGCAGGGTTTGCAGCTTAGCTCTTACCACCTAGTTTCCCTCTTTTCTTCCTCAATTTCGTAGGTAGTGCAGCGCTGCCTGCCCTCCCGCTCCTCGCAGCCGGTAGGGGAGTCGAGAAATCCTAGCAGTTGAGAGCAATGGCACTTAGGCTTGGGGTGAGAACACCCGATTTGAGGGCAGTAGGTCCGCAAAAGGTATGCAGACAGCCTTGTTTTGGCCACTCGCTCAACGCACCCCCGTGCAGTATCTCACTGGAAAACCTTGGGTGCCTAGCCTCACAGGGGGCTGCGCGCAGGAACGACAGCTATCGTTTTCATGCTTCATTTGTTTAAGTGAACATTTATTATTCTCAGCTGACAGTTACTTAATGGCAGTTTTTAACAGCTCAACTTATATAACCCTCCTGGTTTTCTTTCTGCTCAGCAAAACAGAATTCTTCCATTTAGAGATGACAGACGAAGTAAATCAATTGAAGAGAGAGAAGAGGAGTATCAGAGAGTGAGGGAGAGAATATTTGCACAAGATGTGAGTAGTTGTTTTCATTGCCTCTTTAGTGCCATACCTTTGCCGGTAGTCAGACAGTCTTGCCCCCCTCCGTCACGAACACCGCAGCTGGACTTGCTCTGTGGAGCTGGAGGCGACAGGGAAGGACGGTTGGCGCAGGGGGTCTGAGGCGAGCTCGAGAGGTGCAGAGGTTGGTTTCTGGAGAAGGAGGTGATGAGAGTTGCAGGGAGAGAAGGGTAGAGGAGAGACTAGGCCCAGCACGTTGTCTGGCGAGTGCTCACCCTGTTTCTTTGTTTGTGTGGTCTAGGTTTCCTTCCTTTTTCCTTCTCTTTTGCCACCCAAAGAGCAGTGATTTAAATGGACACTCTCAATAATTTCAGATAGCTGTGTTATTTCCTATTTGTTTCGAGCTAGATCAAATTCTGTAAGCGTCTTTCTGCAGAGCCGCCTCATGGTTTTGTTTCTTTGCACCAGTGCTGTAGCACTAAGAACAAAGAAAAGACAGAGGTAAACATGGAGTTGCACGGGTTTCTTGAAATGACCGATTGAGGAACTGTATTTCTACCTTCAGAAAGAGTCTGTCACGTTGTTGATGTTTTCACTGTGAAAGGAATAAAATGAAATAGGCATTATAATTCCTGCCTTGCCAAAAAGACATAACTTGCACAACAAGCTACATTACAAGAGGAAAACATTTAAATACAAAACAGCTGTGAGCAATACCTCATGTTCCCCAAAAAGGAAGAAAATCATAATTTGCTAAGATACTGTAGTGACAGGGTCCTAAAAGGGAAAAAAAAGAGGAGGAAAAAAGTCAACGTTTTGTTATCTTATCTCATGTCTCGGTGGGAGCTCTGCCACTTACAGGAATATGGGAATAAACCCGATTAACACTGTTACTTAGAAATGTATTTGGCAGTGTCCTTTTAAATTAAAACTGTTCTTATGTTACAGGGCTAATAGTACTATTTTAGGTATCCTGCTTGGGTTTTGGAGTCGCACACATCCATGTTATTTTTCTTTAGCAGAATACATCGTATAGTTTCAAGATGTGTGGTGTCTCATTTGTGATAAGTAATTTTGCTTGTTAATTATTAGCTTGCTACATATAAGTATTTTTGGCCTGGTGTTTTCTTTCTTGAGTTGAGACAGTTCCAGTAAAAGCAGAGGCCCTGTGGCTTATGTTTTGCTTTCAGCCCGTGGGTCTGATGTCGCAGTATATGCGGTAGTGTTACTGAGTCGTTCAAGGGCTGCGGAAGCCTCTTTACAACCTGTCTTCTAGATGAAGGTTGCCGTTTCTGGCTTATTACAAAGCAGCTTGTACAAAACCAAAACAATCTTTGGGTTTTGAAGCAGACTTTAAGTGAGTTGAAATGTTGTTTAAAAATACCGTGTGCAAAGTTGTTGCCGAAACCGTGCGGTTTCCATCACAAGCAACAGCTGGAAATGCCGGGCTGGGAAACGGAGGTGGCTGGAAAAGCGCACTGAAACTGGCTCCACAATATGCTGCTGTTTTTGTCTTCAGATACTTGAGTTTTNTGACAGGGTCCTAAAAGGGAAAAAAAAGAGGAGGAAAAAAGTCAACGTTTTGTTATCTTATCTCATGTCTCGGTGGGAGCTCTGCCACTTACAGGAATATGGGAATAAACCCGATTAACACTGTTACTTAGAAATGTATTTGGCAGTGTCCTTTTAAATTAAAACTGTTCTTATGTTACAGGGCTAATAGTACTATTTTAGGTATCCTGCTTGGGTTTTGGAGTCGCACACATCCATGTTATTTTTCTTTAGTAGAATACATCGTATAGTTTCAAGATGTGTGGTGTCTCATTTGTGATAAGTAATTTTGCTTGTTAATTATTAGCTTGCTACATATAAGTATTTTTGGCCTGGTGTTTTCTTTCTTGAGTTGAGACAGTTCCAGTAAAAGCAGAGGCCCTGTGGTTTATGTTTTGCTTTCAGCCCGTGGGTCTGATGTCGCAGTATATGCGGTAGTGTTACCGAGTCGTTCAAGGGCTGCGGAAGCCTCTTTACAACCTGTCTTCTAGATGAAGGTTGCCGTTTCTGGCTTATTACAAAGCAGCTTGTGCAAAACCAAAACAATCTTTGGGCTTTGAAGCAGACTTTAAGTGAGTCGAAATGTTGTTTAAAAATACCGTGTGGAAAGTTGTTGCCGAAACCGCGCGGTTTCCATCACAAGCAACAGCTGGAAATGCCGGGCTGGGAAACGGAGGTGGCTGGAAAAGCGCACTGAAACTGGCTCCACAATATGCTGCTGTTTTTGTCTTCAGATACTTGAGTTTTAAAGACAGGCAAGCAGCGAGCATTTTAATTGCTCGCAGCAGGAGGTTGTTGTGGTCCGTTGGGTTAGCATCTCTGAGCGGCGAGGCCTAAGTAACGGTGCGGTTTGTGGCAGGNTGTTTAAAAATACCGTGTGCAAAGTTGTTGCCGAAACCGTGCGGTTTCCATCACAAGCAACAGCTGGAAATGCCGGGCTGGGAAACGGAGGTGGCTGGAAAAGCGCACTGAAACTGGCTCCACAATATGCTGCTGTTTTTGTCTTCAGATACTTGAGTTTTAAAGACAGGCAAGCAGCGAGCATTTTAATTGCTCGCAGCAGGAGGTTGTTGTGGTCCGTTGGGTTAGCATCTCTGAGCGGCGAGGCCTAAGTAACGGTGCGGTTTGTGGCAGGCATTTTAAATGGATTGGGAGCGAGGATTTTTAAAGATCAGCAATGTTAGGTATCTCTCCCTCTCTCTCTCATATCCACTCATTTGCTCTCTCTCCCTGCTATTGCAGGTGTTAGTGAGTGTCATAGTGCAGTGAATTTCAGCAAGCTGTGCTAAATAATATTAGCAGGAATCTATGCCTTAGCTGAGCTTATTTGAGTGGAGCACTTCTCACAGATATGAGGTGTTTTTGGGACGATGTCAGTGGTTGTGCTGGTGGACAATGTAATTTTTTTTTTCAATTTTAGGAAAGAGAGCAATGGCTTCCTATTGTAGGTGGCCACTTATTGCATGTAAGACTTTATAGATTTAAAACCTTCTCCAGTCATGAATGAATGCAGTTCTCCCCAGGTGTCCCTGAGGTAGGTACCTAAACCTTGTCATCCTGCAAATTATAGATGTAGAAAGAGAGACAGGGAGGGATTAATCACGTGGTGTTTTCATCATCTGTATACTGTTTACACTGTTGTAGTCAAGCCTTTATCAGTGCCTTGCTTATGAACCTTAGAAAATGGATTATAGATACTTCACCTCTAATTAGAGTATGCATGAAGAGAGCTTGCGTGAGAGGTCTCCGAAGGGCAGCCATGAAGGTCACGAGTGCTGCCATAACTTGTTGCACGAAGCACCCCCTCTCTAAACGTGTTTGAAGTATCCAGAACTCTTTGGATGACCTAGCAGCCCAAGAGTCAGAACTTTGGACAAAATTTAGGAAGAAAAGGCAGTCTGGTTACAGGGGCCAAAAATTCTGTGTCAAGTGTTGTGAAAACTTTCTTATCCGAGGTCCCACATACCAGCCAACAGAAAGCTTGCTTGCCCTTCCTTTGGTTTTGCAGCACTTTAGTGCGCCAGATATCTTCATTTCCAAGTGGGAAGGTTCTAATGAAATAAATAAGTTCATGAATAATGCCATCATTACGATAATCCTTATGATCATTAGTCTGATGTTAGTCAGCGTAGATTATACTTTCTGGCAAGTTTTCCATCTGCTGTGTTGGCTATCATAAATTTTGACAAGGGGAGCTGGAGGTTTTAATGACTCCTGTCACGTGTAGAGTCATAGCAAGTGGCAGAGATTGAGAAGCATGTTAATGTGATATCTTAATAAAAGGATTGGTGAAGAAATAAATAGTTATTAAATGTGATCATTCCAGCTTGCTGAAATAAGAACTACAAAGTGCACCTCGAACTTTTCAGGCTGCTAGCAGCAAAACAGCGCTGCATGAGCTCCGTTACGTTCAAAGCTATTTTCCAGGTTATTTTTTTAGTTGCAGACCCTACAAGCTTCCTTTTTAAAACATATTTTTATTGGAAAACTTAGTTTTGCAACAGTTTGAATTTTACGACAAAGTGCTCTGGAGCAGAGGACCTGGGCTATCTGGGTCTTACAAAAGAAGTAGTTTCTTGCCTGAACTACTTTAGTAGCTTTTAGCAGGTTGGAAAGTAATTGTCCAAGAATGACAAAGAATGATGTAAAAGAAAAATAAAAATTTATATGTTGTTCTTTCCATGTGTGTTAATTCAAATTGTAGCTTTAACTGAGAATCCCAGGTGCGTGCGTAAATGGTACGCTATGTTTGGCTTTTAAGCATGCAGAAAATGGATTCTAAAGACTAGCAATCAAATTACGTAGGGGAAATTTCATTCTTCGAGGCTAATGCAAGGTATAACCTCATGAGCCAGTATCACCTAAGGACCATCCATTGTTCATAAGTGTGTTCTCTAGTAATCGTTCTGTATTCGCTGAAAAATGTAGATGTTTTATTACTTACACAAATGCTAAAATTGCTCGTGGTACACATGGAACTTATTAAAGGAAATACACTGTGCTTTTTATTTTTTGTTGTTAATTGCAATGGCTATTTTTGCCTAAGGAGTGTATTCTAAAGAGCCTGATCCTTTAGATAAAATAAATCATGATTCCTCCACTTCAGAAAACACTGAAGATCTTTATCACTCTCTGATTAAAGAGAGTAACAAAAGAAATTTTTGAAAAAATGACTTCAGCTTGTCCTATCCTTCTAGTAGGAAAACATTAGGAGGAAGAGGGTTTAAAATTAATAGAAACTAGACAAAGACATGCCTCATGTTGCCTGCCATGAACCCATAGACAATAAAACTCCCGTACTGCGGTTCCGAGCCTTTGTTTGTGGCTGCAGATCAGGCAACAAGCATTAGTTGGAAGCCTGAGATCTATCACATCTTGTTAACTGATGTGAAAATGATTACCTGATGGTATCCACTGCAGGATATTGCCACATGTTAATAGTTATCTATGCTGGCTACTGTAATTAAAAACAAGAGCAGCAACCCCCAGTACACCTAGTGCACTGACAGAGCTGATGCACGTTTTCCAGTTGAGATTTCAAAGGTTCTGGGAAATTGGGAGAGTGAAATACTCGTTTCATAAATGACAGTCAGTCACACAGAACACCCTAATGGAAGTCTTGCATGCAGAGGGCTCCGAGGAGGTGAATTTGTAGGTAATCTCGCATAACTTTTTTTTTCCCTTTTGTAGATTTGTTGTCAGTGTCTTTGAGTATACAAGACCCAAGTGTTTTAAGGTCTTTGACAGCAGTTGTGCTGTGTGCCTAAGCTTTCCTGGTACTTTAAATTGAGCATTATTGATGTTATAGATCAGGAAAGTGAGTTCTGACCTTGTAGTAGCTAAATTGCTATTCAGAGCTGCTTAGCCATCTGATTTTTAACAGTAAGAATAACATAATAATAAAGTGCCTGTCTTCTCTGCCTCTCAGCCTCACACCTGTACTGAAAAATAGTTTCCATGGATTGTGTGGCCCTGTGCCAGCATCATCAGCCAGGAAGACAAATGGAGTTATTACAGATTCTGTCCTTAAGTCTATAATGCAGTTGATACTGGTTCCCATCAAGACACTGAAAAGGGAGCAGACCTCTCCGCTTGCTTGATAAAATATAAATCCCAGACATTTATTCTGCTTTATGCCTCAGTTGCTTTTAAAAAATCGAAAAAATAAAAGAAAATTCTTAAAAAAAAAAAAAATCCAGACAGGTACATGCCCCTTAGCTTTCGTAGCTTTGTAGGGATGCAGACCAGTACTCTGGTCGAAGCAAAGGTTTGTACTTGCTTGATCTGGAAGAGTAGCTATAACACCGCTTTGAAAATGCGACTGCAGTGAAGTCAGTGCACAAATGCTTATGGTAAACCTCAAAGTGAAGACACAGCCTCACAGCTGTACGTGCCCACGGGGTGATTTCGCTGTGCTCATAGGCAGTTAGACTATGCTGAACCCTGCACAGCCACAGTTATTAATAAAACCTTGTGAGTAAGGTACATGAAATGAGAGAAGAGGCAGTGTCATAGCTGTACAAAGGATCACGGTAGTTTTAGGTGGAACAGTTTGTGTCTCTTCTCAGCCTGGGGTGAAAACCTAGGTCTGCTGTAGCTGGTGGAATCCGGTCCCTGGCAATGGAGAATTTGCTCCTGAGTTCCTGAGGCTTTAAGGAGAGAAGCACTTGCCACCAATGCAGCCCAGAGCCTTGCGTGTTTAGTTGGAGTGCAGGATGGGAGCTTGCCTGGGAAGACCACGAAGCTGTCAGATGTTCCCTAATGTGGATGCTGGGTGAGGGAATTACAGCTTTAATGAGAAACCACATTGCCTTCTCAGGGCTAAATTTCTTCCTTGTGTAAACTGATGGGATGGCACTGGCTGCGGTGCCAGGGGAAAGCTTAGCCCTGGGAATGAGCAGGGTGTTGCTTCTGGTGTTGGACAGTGCTCTTTGAGTACGTCATCAGCTCACCCTTTTCAAAACAGAAACATCCCAAATCAGTGCATACCCCTTACCGTTAAAATTTGACACAGCTAATGATGGCGTTGCATTATTCTTTGAGCCAAGTCCTGTTTTTACAGAAGTAATGGGCATGATCTCTGTTGCCTGCCTTCTGTTTAAATTCAGTGCAAGTACTGACCGTCTGTCCTTCTGTACCTCACGGAGATATAATCCAGTGACAGCTACGAGGCACTTTGTGTAGTGAAATCAAAGAGGGAGAGTTATTCGTGGGAAATTGAGCTCAGCTTCATTTCTCGGCGTAAAAAAACCTAAGTAACACTAGAAGAATTATACACTTGCTGATAGGATTTATTTCTTCCAAGCCCTTCACCTTTCTTGAGATCTAAGTCCTCCAGCAGAGAACCTTTTTGCAATAGACCATTACTGTTGTTAATGTTATTGTTAAGACTATTATAATAGTTTTATATCTGAATGCGNTCAAAGAGGGAGAGTTATCCGTGGGAAATTGAGCTCAGCTTCATTTCTCGGCGTAAAAAAACCTAAGTAACACTAGAAGAATTATACACTTGCTGATAGGATTTATTTCTTCCAAGCCCTTCACCTTTCTTGAGATCTAAGTCCTCGAGCAGAGAACCTTTTTGCAATAGACCATTACTGTTGTTAATGTTGTTAAGACGATTATAATAGTTTTATATCTGAATGCTGATATAACTGTTTCCTCTCCAACCATAAAAATGTGAAATCCCATAGTATTTCTAAGCACTGCAGTTTCTTCTCTCCCTTTGAAGAACTTTGTCAATTCTGCATGCTTTCCTCCTGTTTGTCGTTCCTACCTGCAGTCCTGTGCTGTTCTGCAATCTTATTTTGAGGTGGTAGGGCAGACCAGTGGAACCTTATATTATGTAGGAAAAACGTTTTTGCCCTTTAGAATGCCAGTATTTTGCACATACCGCTGCCTTCTGATCTCAGGACTGAGAAGTTTCAGTTTGTTTCCAAACTGAGACCCCTTGTTGGCAATGTGTTGTAATGCATGGAATTTATTTTACTGGCCTGACCTTATTCTTGACCTTTTTTCCCCTCTTGTCTTCTGCAAATGCAAATGATGCATGAATTGAAATCCTTAAGCCTGAACAGGGGAGATAATTCTAAAATCAAGGAAGGAATTGGAACAGCAGAGCATATCTAGAACGTCTGATACAATGCCTTTTTTATTTTTCAGTCAGTTTGCTCCCAGGAAAACCTTTTTGTGGAAAACAGGTAAAAAATAGCTTTGTGTGTGTGTGTGTGTGTGTTAAACTTAGCTGTTGCTCTCTCTTACTGTCTCTCTGTAGTTCCGTAGCTGTTTATCCTAACGCAAAGGCTGTTGAGCAAATTTGTAATCCGTATTATCTGCGGTGTTTTTCTGCTTTAAGAGAGGGGGGAAAAGAGATTGCCTTGCAGTATTGTATCTCAGCAGATAAAGTGTTACTTCTGCTTTCCCAAGACTTCGCATTTCGATTTAAAAAGCAGACTGGGGTGCAGGATGGGGAACCCGCCTAATGTTTCATTTCAAATGCTTAACTTGTCTCTGGAGTGCCTTTAGAATATAACTTATTGATCTTTAAAAAGCACTCCAGCAGTGACTGGATGATGGTATTTATGAAACACCACACTTGTGCTTCTGTTGTTTAACCCGCGGTCCCGTGGGGCTGAGCAGCAGCGCTGACTTCACTTGTTGCATGTGAAGGCTCGCAAGTTCCCCAGACCAGACCTGCTTTACTGCTGTTTTATAGCAATGAAATGGTGATATCTGAGCCAACTGTTACTTTGCATTACTGTGTGATAGTTCTTATAGATGTTCATTTTATCATAACAAATCCATTTAAAGCAAAGAGAAGAAGAAACTGTGCTTAACTAAGATCTACAAAACAGGAGGTGTTAGCTCCGTAGCAGCCATAAATTAGCTTAGCTGTGTTGAAGATCTTAGAAATTGTGCATCTTTATGGCAGATGATGATTGTAACCAAAACGCTGAGAATTTCACTGGTGAGTGTTTGAGCAGTGCTAGCCCAAGTCTGTCCTGTGCAGGTTTTAAAAATGTTTGTCACCCCCTTGAAGAAGGGAAGGTTATCTTTCACAGTATTTCTGTCTCTGTCCATCTTCACATCTGTCAGATGCATTTATGGGTAAGGCAGTTCCCATAGAAAATGACTCTAAAGTAATGGTATAAACCAGCTTTTCCGGTGGACAGTCCTGAAAGTGGAATGAGGGAAGTCCCTCAGGAGGTGATGGCCGCTGTCACCTAACCACTTAGTATTCTGAGAGCCAAGGATATTTCCTCAACTACCTCTTCTGTATCATGACTGTAGAGTTATGTTTCATCAAAAAAAAAAAAAGGCAACAGAGGAACCCAAAAAGCAAAAAAGAAGATGCTCCCCAAAACCTGTTTTTCCCCCTCTGGAGAGAGTGGGACAATAAACGTGACATCGTTGTTCACGTTCCCAAGTCAGTATGGAAAGTGCTCAGACACTGCGCTGCCGAGGGTAGGGTGGGGACTGTTACAGGGTAATCCATGAGCTTCATACCCAGGCCTCTGCTGGTTTATGCATTCAGTCCCACATCTGCACGCAGGAGAATGTGGCCGGTTCCGGTGTCAGCAGTTGGTTCGCTTCGCTCAAACCCNTACAGGGTAATCCATGAGCTTCATACCCAGGCCTCTGCTGGTTTATGCATTCAGTCCCACATCTGCACGCAGGAGAATGTGGCCGGTTCCGGTGTCAGCAATTGGTTTGCTTCGCTCAAACCCGTGAGCTGGCTGACCAGCTTTCCCGGTGTGAGGATGCATACCCAAGTGGAGACCAGTGAACGGCCGGGTTGGAAACTGGGCTTCTGTTACTGCCCGCACTGTTGTCAGGAGGGATACTTCAGCTGCGTTCCTCAGAACACTGCTTTTTCTTGCTGCGTGCCTTACAGCCTTTGATCAGGTGAAGCATTTAAACCTGCACTTAGCTCTGTGCCCATGAGCAACCTTGCTGATTAGCTGTGTTGAAAGCTAGGTGTGTGTCTAAATGCTTTGCCTTTCTTTTTCATCAGAGAACTTGAGTGTTTTCTCTGAGCTGCAGAGATTTCCAAGCGACTTAGCAAGTGCTTAAAATTGCATATGCAGTATTTTGCTGGCTTGCATTTTTTATGTTCTTATGAGGTGATATTTTTATGAATTTTCTTTTGGATGCAGATGTATGGTTCCTTGGCTTCTGAGAATTACTTTGCTCGGCAACAGGAAATGTTAAATGGCCTTCAGCCTCCCTGGCTGACATTTCTTATGTTCGGTTGACTGTGCACAGTTACGGGAGAGGAAGCGGGGCAATTTTAGCTTTGTTTTTTTAAACGATGAATCTAGTGCGAGTTAGAAGATGTTGCTAGAAATCAAATGTAGCTTTACAGATAAGATAAATTTGAATTACCATGTCTGTTACCATAATCTTTCTTTTCATTTTTCAGTAGGCTGTTGGAAGACAGTAGTATATGCAATGATACCCACAAGAAAAGACAACTGTTTAGGTTTGTATGACTGTATTTAATATTTATCTGTCATAACTCTCACTCGTGATTCTATCCGTGCCCTCGCTGAGGGAGATGCGTGTGGATATGTCATTTTTCTGGTTGGAAAGGAGCATGGAGGACAGAGTTCTTACCCTGCTCATCCCACACTCTCTGAATGGGAAGGCCACAACGGGACTCTTTCCTTTGTTTTTTACGGATCGTTGGCTCAGGAACCTATCAGACTTTCAGCTGCCCAGCTGCTCGGACTGCCACAATTTGGGGGTGACTGTGACTACTGGAAGTTCATTATGGTCTAGTATATACGACAGGCACGTTTCGCAGGCTAGGGCCCAGGCTGACATTTTTTCCTTTTGTTGGTTTATTAAAAGCTGAGGTGAAACTGATGGAAGTTCCCTTGTCTAAAGCAGTAATGTCTTGAAACTTTTTCTCTGTGACCTTTGTCTTCCAAATTCCCAATTCCTTCTGCCCAGACAGCATTCAGATGTATCCCAAATCACATCCCAAGGCACAGGGAAAATCAGTAGGAGTCAGTCCATATTTTCATGGAGAATTTTTTTATCAGTTGGCACATTGGATCAGTGGAGAAGACCCAACCTGGTGGTGACAGCATTCCTCTGAAAGGCTTAGGAAGGCTCTCTTCCCACACCCCCTGGTTCAGTTCAAATTGACCAGAGAGGAGTATGGCAAACTGCTTTTAAAATCAATCGGCTGCCACAAGTCTTAAGCAAAGCGGGCAGAAGTAATGGATGCTTTCTAAAGCATGTCCTTCATTCAGTAAAGCATGTGGATAGCTAGGCAGAAGTAGGGTGATCACTACACGTATCTGTAAGCATTGAGGTTTGCATATGTGGCAGTGACAGTTTGTCACTTCAAACCTATGTCATCTATACTATGTGATTTTTCACCATGAGGAAAAAGGATGCGGGATTATTTAAAGTGTGGTTGCTGGCTGCGCATGTCTGCACGGCAGCCACGGAGGAGATCCAGGGAAGGGGCAGCGCTGGAACATCTGGAGCTGTGTCCCATGGCCACAGGCAGCAGGCAGAAAAACTTTCCTTCATGCTTTGGGCTAGCCTTGATGATCTGAGAATCATTGGGCATGCAGAAGTAAGGAGGCATCTAAAATACCCATGCAGAGACTTATAATAACTAACACCTGTTCAAGTTTGGGGAACAAAAAGGAATCTAGTGTAACCCAAAACCACAGATAACTGGGATTAAAAAGCATTCTGTTTCTCTCCTTCTTTTCCACTAGAATATAACAGAATTGCGAATTTCTAAGCGCAAGAATGCAAGAGAGTCATGAATAATACACTTTGTTTTTCCAATTAATTCTGAATGACAGTTTATTTTAAAATCTTTTTCCTTTTTTTATGTTGTTGCTTTTGTGCTGTTTCTCTTCATGCTTTCCCAGTGTCTGGGTTTAGCAAAGATCAACAGGTTAATACTGCTGATCACATCTGTGTGAGGCTCTGATCACGCACCAGCCTGATCCCGTCTTTGACGCGCTGCTCCTTCACGTCCTGAGTGACACAGCTCGACAGGTTCTCCAAATAAAAAGCAGGAGCCACGTTCACAAGGAGAAAGAGGACCAAAAAAAAAAAATAGATAGGGTCTCATCCTTTTGATTTGTAGAAAGAGCTTTGAGCCTGCAAGGTATTATACTGTAAAATAAGGCACAGGGGTGGTAAAAGTCTTCTAAAAGCCTTCTGAAAGCCAGTGTTGTTACGGCTTTTAGATTATCCCGTCACTTGGGATAACGGTCGTGGTTATCAGCTACCAAGCTGTGGTAGGCATGCTGATTTTGTCGTTTTAGCAGCACATTGTAAGCTGTTCACCATAAATAAGCCAAATTCTCCTCTGGTTTCTGCTCACAGTTAACTGTGTTGTCATTCGCAGTACACTGGGTGCTCTGCAAATGTTCAAGAACAAACAGTCTCTACCCAGAGATTCTTGCAATTAGTGCATGCAGAGGGGAGAAAAAAAAAATCAAACCCAAGTGGTGGATTTCTTAAGTGGAGCATCAGCATTGAAAAGTTTGGGGTCGTGCTGGGAGGCCACATGTTTAGGGGAAGGCTTCGGGTGATCTTGCAGAGCAGATGGTGTGTGGGTGTAAGGTGCAATAGACATAAAGAGGATGGGTATGAAGACAAAAGTTGAAGGTGAAGTTAGTGAGAAAAACCTTACAGGTGATGGACAGCAAAGGGAGAGGTAGCAAGGCGTTGCTGAGGGAAGAGACCAGTCAACAGGCAACAGAAATGCTACGTCCGTGCTACGTAATACTGCTACATCAGTCCCATCTGGTGAAGTGCTCTTAGGATATATGCGAAAGGGGAGCAGTGGTAAGTGCTGTGCATGTAAAAGGGTATAGCAATGTTTACTTGATGAAGGCAGATGACTGTGGGGGTCAAATCCCCTCTTTCAGGCATGCCTTCATAAAGACAGAGTATTTCCTTTTTTCTTTATTAGGCTTGCTGCAGGGTAACCAAAGGTAGACTCTGCCCTGACATGTTTTTGTTTGCGTATAAATCTTCGTTTCCTGATGTCCGTAGGGGTAACAGAGACAGCACGGGGAAGGCATCTGGCAGTCGGCAGAGCAGTACAGAGAACGAACTGAAGTGGACAGACCACCAGAGACCATGGAGCAGCACAGACTCAGACAGCTCAAATCGAAATTTGAAGCCAGCCATAACAAAGACAGCCAGTTTTGGTGGGATAACCGTCCTGACAAGAGGAGATAGCTCATCAAGTAACAGAAGTACCGGCAAACTGTCTAAAACAGGTAGCTAGTACTGTATTGGGTTCACAGTACTACTTGTTGTGCGGTGATAAAGGACGATACTGGTACGTGTCTGAGTGTGGTATATTATGGAATGGTTTGAGTTGGAAGGGACCTTCGGAGATCATTTGGTCCAACCCCCATGGTTGGACTGTATGGTGAATTACAGAAACAGTTGTATTTCTTATGCATAGAAAATGTGTATGTCCATCTACATATGCTAGTATCTGGGTACCTGGTATTGAGTTTTTAAGAATCGAGAAGAAAACCTGGTGCCTGAGGCTTGCAAATCATAGGTGAGGTAGGCTTTTTCTGGAACAAAGTATGTGCGTGTCCAATTTGAACGCTTTTTGCAGTTGTTGTAGCCTGAAAAAGACAGTAGTCCTTTCAGACAAAGCACAGATTTTACCTTTTTATCAATCTTACTCTTTTTGAATCATGAGGAATTAAATGTCATATATCTGATGAGAAATCCAAGAACACTTCATTCTTGTTAAAATGCAGACCATCTGTATCTTGGAGCACAGCCTCTCCCTCGCTGCTGGCAGATGAGGCATTGCGCTGCGGTGGAAGCAGTCAGAAGCACTGCATTCACAGAAGTCCGACAGTCTCTCCATTTTCTTGTTCAGTTCCCATTAAATTAAAGCATCATTTAAGGGGACTGCAAACCTGGTGGGAATTCTGCATTTATTTGCATTAACTTCGTAGGTATATTAACATATGAGTTGAGTCACAGGGTCTGGATCTAGGTAATTTCAAGGCATGCTATTAAGCTAGTCTATTACATTTTTGTGTAAAAGTGCATAATAAATAATGAGCCCATCAGATGATTCCATCCAAGTTTGCTTCATTTGATAAATATAGTACAGGACAAGTGGTAATCAATACTTAGCGCTTACTGCTCCTTCAGGCTGAGAGTGTTTTATGGATGGTACTTGATTTAAACCCAGTTTAGCAAACCTGGGTTGTTCAGATTTCACTTCTATTCCCAAAATTGTACAGTAGCCTTTGCTGTGATCCAGGATGCTAGGGAACGGAGTTTTCAGAGTAAACCGACGAAACCTTTCACTTGGTACCTACATCCCGGACCTCCACATCTTGAACATTGTTTAAAATTTTGTTGTATTTCACAGCTGTAAAGGAGCCAGGTTGGTTGCAAAGCTGCTCTTTCAAACCCTGCTGGTCATAAAGCTGCTGGGAGCTTTTGGAATATCCTGCCTCCTCTTCATAATGCTACTATTCTATGTTTCTTTTGAGACTCTAGGCAAATACTGAGTTTACTAGCTTGAGTTTCATAGAATCATAGAATATCTCAAGTTGGAAAAGACCCATAAAGATCCCTTCCTAAGATAAGATTCTGCTTGGAGTTTGACTCTATCCTTATGTATGTGAAATCCTGCAGAATTAAGACATGAATTTGACTTGGAAAATTATTACAGTATAGTTGTTTACCTATGGCTTGTTCCGAAGCATATGCAACATAGCAAAACCAGTGTCTATGTAGTTTTGAAACTACACTCTCCTGTATTTTTTTATTTGTATAAAGGCTGAATAGACTGTACAGTGAGGCCTGAAGTATGCAGTAGGCCATGTTTTTACCTCGAGATTTCTTTGCCTCCCACAAATCATCCTGATATGCATGAATTACGGAGGAGGCACAGGTTCCTGGTATACTTTTTTTCATATCATTCATCTTCAGCAGAGTGCAGGTATATGTATTTCTCTGCAGCATCGTATTGCAGAGGTGCAGAGCGTTTAAAATGGTGTCAGGGAAATCCAGTCTGGAGGGTTGAGACATCTAATTGCAAAAAAGTAAGTAGCCATTTAAGTAGCTGTTTTAGTGTTAAAATCAAGCATATTAGAGAGTGCACTTAGAAAATGTGTTACGGAAGAGATCTCTGAAGCATGCCAATACTTGTAAATGCATCTGCACTTCGTATGCACTAAACCCAAAATTGCTTTCGAATGAAAGCTCTTGTAATACATGTTTTAAAATATCAGTGATACTAAAATTCCATGTTCTTTGCAGATCAAGTACGTATTGTAAGTGCTTTGGCTTTTTTTTAAGCAAAGTGTTTAAATTTGAAAGCTAGTTGAGGCACAGAAAGAGTTAAAAAAAGAAAAAAATAAAGCAAGAGGTGGGGGAGAAAAAAGCAAGGCTGGGTGTCAAAACAAGCTTACACCTTCAAAGCCAGGACACAGTCAAACTGTCAGTCAGCCTGAGGAAAGTCAGAGGAAATAATATCTGAATCACTATTTCTGTCCTTCTTTCTGAAATGTCATTGAATGGCATTAAAGCAGAAAAGAATGACTGTCCAAAAAGTAATGGGGAAATATGATAAAGTGTTCTCACTTCACCAAAAAAGTGCTGAATACATTCATATAGCTGTCAGAGGCCCCACGTGCTATTTGCATGTGTTTTCTGAGTACATCAGGTACCAAGTGACACTTCATTGTGCGTGTTTTTGCATTAGGTCTTTCATCATTCTGTACTCCAGTGGTAGGCAGTGCTGGGCGTTCCGTAACTCAGTACACATTTAAAGCTGGATCGTGTTTTTATTTTGGCAGGGGGGTCGTGGGAGGTGGGGAGGGGAGGATTTTGTTTATTTTCTTTTGTCTTCTCAACAGTGACTGACATGGGATTGCAGAGGTGTAGCTACAAACATTAGGCACGCTGCCCTGGTAGTGTGGCAGAGCCTGGTAGGCACCGATTCTGTCCCCGTTCTCTGCAGAAAGGACTAATCTGTTGTCTGAAGTACTTTATGATTCACGGTAGTAAATTAAAGGCATTTTTGTCGTACATGTAGTGTATATGAAATCAGTCTGAAGTCAGCTGTAGGTCAAAATGTTCTTCATTGGCTAGATGATGGAAAATGTTTGTGACCAATTTAAATATGAAATTTATTCTATGTATATGACATTCAGCCAGAAGCGTTGTCAAACATGTTTCTTGAGCATGGAAATACTAAGATTTCAAGGATTTTCGCTGATGGCTCGTAGCTGCATTTGAGAGTATGTATAGTGATGTAATACTAGCACTGTAGCCTTTCTGGATCATTTTTAGTATCGTCACCAAAATTAAAGGTTCTGCCCTTAACCTTAACTTCTGATAAATCAGTAGTTAACGCTGTGTAGCAGACAAACAGAAACTGAAGCACAGAAAGATGTTAGCCTCCCCTTAGGCAAAGATAGATCATAGAATGCACTGTTCTCTGCAGTAGACTCCAGTAGTGTCAATTAGTCTTAGACTTTAATTGTGTTCAACTGCAACGGAATTAGAGTTTAGCAAAGGAATTATGTTACTTCGTTCTTGCAAACTTCACGAAAGAAGCTGCTTGAAACCCATTACAGGGTTGTCTTACTGGTTCTGATGGTTATTTTCATGCACCTGTTGACTGTTTAGAAAGCCCTGTTCCATTAAAAAGCATAGATTGTATATTGCAATTAAAATTTTCTGCTCTGTTATTCTGAAGCTTATAGATATATAGAGATATATTACATTATAATTCATTATTGAGTGGGGAGTTCATAATTGAACAAATTGCAATCAGATTGCATTCCTATGACTTAGGACATCATAGAAAACCTTGGTTAGTTTAGATTTCCTGTAATATAATGGACTTTCCAGGACTGACTAAGCATGTAGAGTGGTAAGTGAAATAGATGTCCCTGTAGGCATCAAAGATGTACCTGTTTAGTCTCTAATACACCCATGAAGAGAAAATCTAGGTTATGAACTACCGTGTTATTTTCACTGACACATTACCACGGGTTTTGATATACATTATTAGGAGAGAAGAGGTATGTCAAAGAAATGTCCTCTCTGTATCTACATATTTATTTAAATAATTGTTGGAAGACTGAAAAGATGTAACTATTGCATCTTTAGCTTTCTTAATGCATTTTCCATTCAGTGGAATGCACATCTGTTGGAGTGTATTTCTTTCCCTCCCATTTACAAAAAGCTGGCTGCATTTGAGTATCAGCTGTGTTGATACAGATCTGCAGGGATCGTTAACTTCCTTGGCGGGGCTCCAAGTAATCGGAGCCACAATCTAGTCTCTCCTGTTAGGTGTTCGTTACTACCTCTGTTGGGAAAAGGCAGTTATACTGCAGGCACTTCAATACATTCACTTTTTTTTTAATATAAAGTATCCTGTAAATTATAATTTTGTCCCTGAGTTTTGGAACTGGATTTCTGCTTCTTTATGATTTCTTTTAATTTAGTATTAGTCTGATGGATCTTGTGAGTCCAAGAGAAACTGTAGGAATACTGATGTATGGGCAATAAATCATGAGCCAACTGCTTCCAGTCATACTCTTCCCACCAACCAACTGTGCTGAAGCATCAGCCTTATTTTCAGAAGTGCAACTTGCAGAGGAAAAATTGTGTTCACATGAGCACGTACCATTATTATAAAACACCCCTAAATACATTGTAATATACAGAAATGCAAGTGGCTTATAAAAGTAGCAAATAAATATCCCTAATGCAAGAAACTTTATCCAAGATAAAAATACTTCCAGAGGTCATCAGCACTGTACTGCTTGTAAGTAATTGACCGTCTGGAGCAAGTAGTGAGTAGATCTTGGCAGTCCCTTTGCTAAGAAAGAAAAAGTTTACCTCAGACTTGGAACGTTGGATGAACAGAGATGTTGAAAGTCATCAGATACTGATTGCTGACCCAAAGAAAGTAGAGCAAGATGTGTTGCATCACTCACTAGCGCTCAGCATATTGCAAAATTAGTGGGACCTCCGTGTTCTCCCTCCCCAAACCTCCTAAGCTATTAAGACTTTGTGGTGATTTTTCTGGCTCTTTTTTCTTTTATCACTCTTTGAACGGCTGTATCTCTCGGAATACTTCAAAAATATTTTAATGGAAAGTGATGAGTATATGAAGGTTATTATTATGTCAACTGTGAAGCAGCAAGAAAATGACAGAAGAATCTAGAAGTAGCCGCCATCATTACATACTGAAAAAAGAGGTTGGATTGTGTAATGGGGGCAAAAATCTCATTTAGTCAAGGTTCCTTTCAAAAGTCTTTAGCAAGACATCTCTTAATGTGAATCTGAATAAAGTCAGATAGGTTTTTTTTTTTTTATTATTTGCTACAGTACTGAATTCATTATATGGTGATTTCTTATTCCAAATTTAGACACCATGAAAACAGCTAATCAGAGCTACAAAGACAAGATTAATTGGTGTTAATTTCCAAACATTAGTGTTGGAATTTACTTGGCTTAATATGTCTAGACTTAAAATGATAGGAAATAAGTTGTAGTGATGGAAAAAAATAAAATAGATCATTCTTACACAGGATGAACAGGGGGAAAATTGGTAAGCAGTAATTTCTGTGATTTACAAAAAAAATCAGCAAATTACTGAAGTGATTTTGCTTTACTTGTGTTCTTTCAAAATCACCAACTTGATCTACTGACATAGGAGAGCACATCTCTGCTCTTTTAAGGCAGACATTTCAAAGCTGTCATCTTGGCCAGTGTGCGGTTACGGCTCTAGAGCTTGTTCCGCTGCTGTTGCCTACCATTTGAGGAGTACCTCTGAATTCACTGCAGTCCTTTGGCTTTCAACGTTCAGAAGCTGGTAAAGATCAGTCTGCGATTCTGCCCTAAAAACAGCTGAAAGGGGGAGAAAAAACCAAATAATTGAGTGTCAGAGCTGCAGTCGTCTTAGACACCGATAGCGTTTCTTCAGAATAGCACAAGGTGGGGAGAGAGAGGTCTGAACTCGGGCTTGGTACTACTTACATACTCAGAAATAATACTGGGAGGTTTGTGAAGTCTCGTCATTGCTCCTGCTTCTCCAGGTGGCTTCCTAACCTGTTGAATTCAATAGGTGATGAAAAAGATGAGAAAGTAAAGGAAGAACTCAAAGGAGCAACATGAATTGCATGTAGAAGGACCAGAGAAATGCAGGAAAGGACTCAGTAACTATTGTAGAAAGAAAATGGAACTCATGCAGTTGCATTTACATTTGGGAGGAAGATGCCAAATACAGCTTGCAGCTTGGTGGGGATGACCTCCAGGAATATCTCTGCAATTTGTAGGAACACTGAAATCTGAAATGATCCCCTGCAGGAATATTATTTCTAAATTTCCAACCTCAGTCTACAAGGAAGGGAAAATACAGCAAGTAATACAACTTTTGAAGTGTATTTAAAGAAATGAAAAATTTATTCTGAGCTCTCTGTTACTTTCTTGATTAGATACTGGAGAAGCAGGTTTAAGGTCCTGCTGATGGCAAATAGTATGCAGTTCGTGAAGAGGACTGTCTCTGTAGTAGTTGCCATGTGGATATGAAGTTTGAAGAAGATGGATAAAAATTGTGTTTTACACAGCAATCTGCGGTCATCTGTGGAAAGACCCTTTATTTGTTGAGTAACAGGATACTGCTGTGACTTCTTCAGAGGAAATCTGTTTTGTTCGAATTATGAGGAAATAAATGAATTCCAATACACATTTCTGAAAACTAATCTGAAGATCTAAGCAGCCTACTGCAAGGTCCTCCTCTAGTATCCCAAACATGAAGGGATGTAATTAGCCCTCTAAAAAGGAAGTTTACTAAAACCTAAGTCTCAGTTCTGTCTTTTCTTTCAGTCAACACCTGCAGGAGCGCACTAAGGAGTTCAGTAATTAATGTAAGATGCATAGACAGTGCACAGAAGTAAAATAAAAGAAGTTGCAATTAAAATATACTTTACTTTTGGAAGGAAGCAGATACTTGCTCCTCCCTTGTATTTACCTTAACATCCTGCTTTAAGGAAGCCGTTCATCTGAGCCTTATGTTCTCAAGAGGTTCTTGTCATTTTTACGTGGAGCAAATTGAAATCTAATCGAGTAAAATCTCTGAAGCTTGGAAACTGTATTTGCTTTTTATAATAATGTGTCTCCCCATCCTTCTGGGCACAAATGTGTTTTAGCACATTTGATTTACCTTGATTGATCTGTTTTAATAAGCTAGGTGCTGAAAAATCGAAGTGGCAAAAGTGTTAGGTAGCTTTAAGGTAATACACGTATGGCACAGCTACCTTGTTACTTGACTGACAACTTAGTTGCTGGGCTGTTTGGGTTTTTTTTTTACAGAAAATATTTTGTGGTTTTCTGTGTTGTTTTTCTTTCTTTCTTTCTTTTTCACTTACAAACCTCATGTTTAATTTTTATACCTTATGAACCAATACTTTAGCTTTATAAATACACGTTGAGCAATTTGTGTTGTGTTTGATTAAAGCTATTTGCGGGGTGGGGGAAGCAGATGTCGCGGGAGGAAAGTGATCTTTTGAGTTGTAGAAATACCACTGGATACTGAGCTCAGTAGGGAGTGAAAACCCCACTTCTGCTAGCTGAGCATGGACTAGTGCTTGCCTTTGCAGTCTGTGAAGGCTGCCCTTGCGTCTGCGCTGTACCTGGTGGGGACTGGTGTCCCTTGTAACCGCCCCTCTCCCGCTGTGGTTGTGTCTCTCTGCTAGGCTC
The DNA here is from genome assembly GCA_013398225.1 of Steatornis caripensis. Lineage (NCBI taxonomy): Eukaryota > Metazoa > Chordata > Aves > Caprimulgiformes > Steatornithidae > Steatornis > Steatornis caripensis. The sequence goes on along the minus strand of VZSC01000698.1, from coordinate 105,485 downwards.
AGAGTCTTCCAGCAGCGCTGGCTCCTCAGGATCCCTGTCACGAATACATCAGCCTCTCCAAAGTGCATCTCTTGTCCCTGGGGTGACGGCCAACTCTTCAGGCAACGTGTCCTACCCTGAGAATGGGATGAGTGGCCAGGTGGCCCCCAGCAACACCAGCTATATCATTCTTCCACTTGAAGCTGCGGGGATACCGCCTGGCAGTATCCTTCTCAACCCGCACACAGGTCAGTACGATGCTCTCCTGCCTGGTACTGCACTTCAGTGTTTCCAGGGTCATCTGGGGAATTGGCAACTTTTGCGATTGTAGGGATTTTTTTCCTTGAGGCACTTTATGAGGAAGCAAGCAGCAAATACACGTTGAAATGACATTTGGCAGGTTGTTTTTTCGACTCTGCAGGTAAAGCTGGATTGGTTTTCTGAGGCTGTTGTGGCATAGCTGGTGGAAAGTGCTACAAAACATGCTCCTCTTGTCCCAGACAGGGTATTTATCTTGTGAAGTCCTGGCACTCCGTGGCTGTGACTCCTCTGAGATCCCATTAGCTTCAGTAAGGTCAGACACTCTTCCATATCAATCATGCTGAGATAGATGCAACTGAAATACAATGCTCAAGTTTTAGAGGTTGTTCTTAACAGCAGAAGACTTTCAAAAAGGCTTAGACGCTGCGTTTGAATTAACACTTCAAAGTTAATTTCCTTGTGTGATTAGCAATTGCATTTAAATAGGAAGTTTTGTGATAAGAGAAAGTCTTAATCTCTTCAATTCTACATCCTGGCCCTGGTAGTTAGTAGTACTGCGGAGCTTGGAGGAGGCATTCACAGGCACCCAAGTACTGTGGACACTTCAGAAACCACTCAGCTTGAACTTGAGTGCTCACAGGAAGTTTAAGGCAATTTGTTACCTCCTCGGTCCAGATGAATTCCAGATAGTGTTACGCTGTTACTCTCCACAGTATTGTACTGACAGCATTAAAAAGGTTCAGGGAGGTTGAGTCTGTGATGCTTCTTCAGTGATTTGGACTATTTCAGTGACCATGAGTAGCTGTGCTGTCAACCTTAGCTGAGTTATGCCAAGTTTAAAATAACAAAGCCTACAGTGCAATGTATTTTCCATTATAATGGGACCAGAGAGTTGAACTCAAAAATATTTTTTCAAAGTTGTAGACTCATAGAATGGTTTGGGTTGGAAGAGACCCTAAAGATCATCTAGTTCCAACCCCCCTGCCAGTGGCAGGGACACCTTCCACTAGACCAAGTTGCTTAACAGAGAATTCAGGAGCTTTTTATTTTAGTCAGAATGCAGTCAAGAAAAACTGGAAGTCACAGCGTTTAAGACTAACACAGCTTTGAGAAACTATTAAACCAAACTTTACATAAGACATTTAGAGATAATACTATCTGGGGCTCATCAATACATATCAGCGTATATAAAATCAAGGAGGAATTCTTGTTTGTTTAGATTAAAACATGCTAAGTTCTTTCCAGAGAGATGACTTAGAAAAGTACATGTTTGTGCAAGTTACTAAAGCCTTTCCTATTTATGTGTACTTCTTCCAAGCTATTACATTATTGACATGAGAGCCTGATACTGAGAGCATAAATGGAGATTATAGTAATTTCTTAAAATGACTTAGGGAAGAGGACAGAATGGGAGGTGGGCATAAGACAAAACCCGTCATTATTAATTTGCTCATTTCTGTTATTCTGGTAGTTGACAGTTCTGTCTGTTAGACTGGAATTTCTTGGTCAATACAGGAGGCGGCATTTTGTGGCTAGGTGCTTCATTCCCATATAAAACTTAGCAGGCCTAGGCAGAAGTCCATCCGTAATTCAGGTGATGGAACTGAGAGAAACGAATGAAAGGAATCGCTGCTGCTTCGAGCCTACCAACAGCTCAGAGGTTGTGCTCGTTCCTGACCATTGCAGAGACCGATGCTACAGCTCACCATGCTTGCAAGCCAGAAGAGCTGTTTAAGAGGGACATCTCCTACATCTGTGTTGTCAATTTAGCAATTTGCAGCAGCTAGCTGATATTTTAAGCTGGTACGTAGGGAGTCTTTGTCTGCCGTAGGTATAATGCCTTTCAGTACTGTCACTAGACCAGAGTACGTTGTCTTCCCTCCTAGCGTGCCTCATTGTCTGCAGAGGCGTAATCGAGAGCTCCATGTGTGTTAGCATGCTTAATATCAGGGGGCAAGTGTTTTTGTGTACATACAATTTTGCATTTCTTTCAAACCACATGTTTTGTTTCTGTAGCTCCCTTGTAAATACATACATAATAAAGAACACGGAGGGAGCAGATTCTTCTGAATACTGAAATTCTTGTCGCGGGCATATAGCTTCACGCTGTTACCTGTGCTGGAAGTCAGGCTATACTGTAGCATCTGCTGTGTTTTTAACATGCAGCAAAATACATGCTGCAAATTTGTCACTCTTTGGGCTCAGAATCTTTGCATCTTATTAGAGTAATATTACAAAAGAATCTCTGTAGGGAGGAGACTTAGATTGCTGGATGCTGTGATCGGCTATCAAAGTGATGTATGCTGTCAGAAACATAGATGAAGAGAAGACAGTTTAAAGAAAAGGAGAAAAGAGCTTTGTTTCCTGTAATGAATAGATTCTCTTTCTCTATGTAAGGCTATTCTTTAGCTCTTTCTTCTTCTCTTGCAGAGTGGCTACATGCAATCTTTTTCTCTCTTTTGATCATAACACTGTGTCCTTTAAAGATCTTTGTTTCCTTTCACACTGTATAGTCACTGACTGTTCGAGCCTCTAATGACATCCACGGATGCTGTTAGCATTTCTCTGCTCTGGTTATACCTCTCAGCTCCTTCTCAGGTGTTGGCAGTCCACACTTTCTTTTGCATATCTGCAGTTGTGTTTGTTTCTTCTCCTTCCCCAGACAGAGAAGCTTCTTCCTTGCTTTGGGAAAGGACCGTTTATGTGGCTGTGCTGCTTTGCTCTCCGTTTCCCTCACTTCACCAGTCTGATTCACCTTTTAAACGATTCCTCTTGACAAGTTCTCTGGCTTACCCCCTTTGACAATTTAAGAGCATTTATGTTTCATTTTCACTCTTTTAAATGACATCACAATTTTGCCCTTCTGTCAGGGTCACAGTTCATAACTTACAAATGTCTTCCCTGTTACCATTTGATCTCTCCTTTTCATTTCTTATGTCAAGATTTCTTCATGAAAGGTTTTTTTTTTTTATCTTTTAAAGCATTGCTGGACCTTTTCTCTTTCAGTTCTGTCATGCTTCGTTGAGCCACGGGAAATGTTCTTTATGGCTTCTCTTGAGTGTCTGGCACAGACTTCAGGAGCCTGTTATCCCGCTCACCCAGTCTCTTAAAGTACTTCCGGAGCTCGTGACTCCCAAATCTATGGGGTCTGTGCCATTGTCACCCAGTATGTTTACAGCAGGAAGCTGGGGATCAGCCAGTGGACAGAACTGCCCTGGGCTTCTCTTCCACTCACTCTAATCATGACTTTCCTCACCATGAGTGTGAGACATGCCCAGTATAGTATGGTGACTTTATCCAGAAAGTCTTTGTGCTTTAGAGAGAGAAGGCAAGATTTCTTTATCTGGTGCTCCTCATACGTTTCTGACAGTGACTAATAAGAAGAAGGAACTGAAAGGCTGAGGAGCAGACAGAACAGGTAGAGATGCTTGTGTTATAGAGATCAGAAGTTCTTTATTTCACTGTTGTTCTCAGTCATCAAATTCCTTCAGATCTCCCTTTTTATCTCAGATATTCATACTTTAGTTACCTACTTTAAATGTTACCATTTCATTGCTAAAATGCCTTTTTTCTTACAGAAACATCTGTAATTCCTTTGATTTATAAATTCATGATGGAAGTGAAGAGAGAACTGAGGTCATGGAAAACATGTTCCCTAAAGAGAAATACCATTTCTTTTTTGTTCTAAGACAGTGACTTGAGTAAACGGTTTTCTTTGTTTTTAAACAATATTACTTGTGCAAGGTTACTTCCCCCAGCTAAAATACCTGAAGCAAAAAGAGTTCAGCAACTTAGTAGAACTTTGGACAGAATTTGTCCTGTATATAAGAGATTTTCAAAGACATCTGAAGTGTTTCTTCCTTGATAACTTCCAGTGATGCCTCTTCTAAAAAGTACGGCACTGTGTTTTTAGAATGTGTAAACAAATCAGTAACAAGGGAGTAGGTTTGGGGTTTTTTTTTTCATTTCCATACAAACTACAGTGTGCCAGGAGTAGTTGTGTACATTTGACTGCTGTTCCATGGCCATAAAATGTACATGAATAGTCTCTACCTCCACTGTTTGCTCCAGAGTTCAATTTTAGTATTAATTGATTTATCATTAAATGACTTCACGTAACCATGGCACCTGAATCATCTTATAGCCATGGTAACCTTCCACTCATTCCTTGGCAAGTCATACTGCCAAAACAAGTATCTGCTATCTGTCTTGCCTGGGGGAAAAAAGAAATGTGGCTGATACTGTAACGAGGCATTGAGAGTGACGAGCACTTTAGTGTTGTAGCAGGTCAACTAAAGAGTGATCAGTTAAAGCAAGGTTGTATGATTTCATACACAGAACAGTACGTTCTTAAAAGTGTTCAGCAAAGGCAGGGTGTTTTGTTTCAGGTCAACCGTTTGTAAATCCTGATGGGACACCGGCAATATACAATCCTCCCAGTGGCCAGCAGACGATGAGGAGCCAGATGGTGGGACAGTCTCAGCAGCAGCCTTCATCCCAGCAGCCTCAGCAGGTTCAACAGCCACAGCAGCAAATGGCAAGTCACCTTGTCACACAGGTAGGTGTGGTCGCCATTGGAAAAAGGGAAGAAGCTCTCAGGAATGCAAAGGATGACCCTAAAGCATAGGAGGGAAGGATGCAGCTAGGCAAAGTATCAAGATGTTCTTTTCTTTTGAAACAAATGGGGCCCATGATCTGTATTTTCAACATGGATGAAACAGATGGAGAGGGAAGATTTCTTTCTGAATTCCATCTAAAGAACAGTTTCATTTTGAAAAAGGATTGAGTGAGTTAGTGTATGTCTACATACATTTATTTTGCAAAAATCTCTCGTAAGTGAAAGCTGAAGCATTTCATTCTCAAACTAGCACAGTCTGTGATTCTCTCCAAAGAGCCAGGGACCTTTCCCTGTCACTTTGGACAGCAGTGGGATTGAGCCAAAGAATAAAGTACAACACAGGGCTCTCAAACTCTTCCGTGTCCAATTGTATAGGACCTGGTCCGTGAGGAGCCGGCTCTCCAAGCACCCCTACTCCACAACCCTGCTCTGGGCTAGAATCTCTGGAGCTACAGGGAGAGGGGATGAGCAAGCAGCGTGGTTTGGGCACAGCGCCGTGTGCATTGGCTCTCTGACCCCTGGGCCGGCTGTGGCGTGCAGCAGATATGGCTGAGCTTGGGCAGCAGGGTTTGGTTCTGGTTCAAACTTAACTTTGTGGATTGTGTGCCTGTTCTCCCAGAGCAACTACTCAAGGAGTAGGAAACTACTCAAGTGAGAATTCTACATCCTGCTTACTTGCAGAGCAGCCAAGATCTACTGTGGTTCTTGTGTGGCTTTGTAATTTGGCACAGTTTCACCTCAGGTTACCCAGACATACAGTGTTTAAATTCCGTGAAGTTGCTTTGATTTTGCTGGGACTTACGTGTTTGTGACTCTTATTTCTTGATTTGGTCTTAGCAGTTTTAGAAGATGGAGGTAGTACCAAACCTGCCGAAGGTGTAAGACACAAGTTAAATGGGAGATTAAAATGAAAGGAATAGTAAAGCTATTCCAAGGTATTAGTGCTGTAGAAAATTGTTCTTTCACTTAGATAAACATCTGCTCCAAGCTGACAGGCCTGTCGCTGTTGTTAATTTGCAGCCTGTTCTTTGTCAATTTTTTTTTTAGCTATTGTGTTCTGCCAAAGCAACTCTAAAATCATTATTCCTTTGCCTATGACACACTCGGAGTTAAATCAGTCATTATCAGCAGAATTCAAATATACACTCACACTGTGCTGCTCTTCCATTTTATACCTGTAAATTAAATGTAGAATCGTAATTTGGCTTTGCCTCACATCAGTAATAAGAAGGTGTAGCTGTGGCTTTATTTAATCTAACAGCCATCAAACTTATGAAAATAGGCAGAAAAATCTGTAATAAAGGATTAGGTATAAGGCTAAAATGACGATTAAAATCACAGTACCTGACCTCTTGTATTTGGGCTGGCGATGAGTCACCTGCATTTTCAGAGCTGTGTTTGTGATCTTCGTTCTCAGTAACAGAGTTTGTTGTTGTTGTTCTCTAAGTAGGTTGTATTTATTGTCTTTCGCTGTGTTTATTTTGCAGCCTGTTCAGGCAATGCAGCCATCTTCTCAATCAGTCCAATATCCAGCAGTTTCTTATCCTCCCCAGCATCTCCTGCCAGTCTCTCCAACGCAGCAGTTTTCTGTGGTATGGAAGATTTTTTTTTTCTTTTTTTCCTTACATTTCCTTGAAGTGGGATGCGTGAGCATGGGTATGCCTGAGAGCCTCTGGGGAGCATTTTGAGTGGCAAATCACCCTTTGCTTTAACGCTTTTGGTACCAACAGGCATTTTGTAAAAGCGTTCCCACTGATTCTGGTTATCTAACCTGGAGGATGATGTTAGGAGCAGGGGTCTCTACCTGGTTAGCAAAGCCTCCATAAAAATGCGATTTTGTGCCTGTGATAGGAGCCTGTGTCTTCCCACTTTATGTCGAGGGAGCTTAGATTGCTAACTTGGGCATTTGCGATTTAGGTTATCCCCCTTTTATGTCCACAAATGCTTGAGAAGAGACCTCTAGAAATCGTTCTTTTTTATTTTGTATTATCAGTAGACTAAATCCACTGCCTGGATTTATTCCCTGATGATACCAGAGCGCTTGGAAAACACAGTAGCAGTGAACGAGCTGCAGAAGATGTGGTATGCTATGAATTCATGACAAAGCACCAATGGACGTATATAATAAAAATAGAGTGCTCTTCTGGAGTCTGAATCTGAGTAGTTGCTTACAGGGCTAAGATTTTACTGTTGTAAAATGAAGCTGACATTTTAAGAGGCACTACAAGATTTTTTTTTTCCTGTTATTTTTCTCTCTTGCTCTGGTAATCTTGTTTATAACTGATTTTTTTTTTTTCTCAAGGTAGAGATGTCACGTAGTTACAGTAAGAGATGAAAACAAAGCTGAACGGATCCTTGCAGCTAAAATAATGTTGTTAATGCCTGGTAGATGAGCAGTACCATTTAAAGGACAACAGAAATGTTCAATGCTGAACAGAGGTTGCGTATCTCAGTGCTAATTCTCTTGAAGAGTGTCTTGCAGGCATCTTGGGTTGTTCTAGTGATAGTCATAGGACGGCTGATATTCTTCGTGGCTAATTTAATAGTGAAACTTCACCTGAACTAGTATCTTCAATGTACATTACATTATACGCACAATGTATAAATTATAGGGTTTTGAAGCTCTTGATCTCTATTGTGCAAATCCCGAGACATTCCAGGCTCAGTGAAGTTTCTCGTAGAATCTGTTTGCAGTCATTCACCATCCAGGTAACAAATATCTTAGCTTTTTAAAGAAACAACTTCAGACAGACAACTTATATGCCTGAATATGGATGGAGGATGATGGTAAAGTTAATAACATTACTTATTTACACCACCTGAAGATCTGCCAGGTGCATTTAAAATGTTGGCCCATGGTATCTGCTTTCAGAGTGAGAGGATGAGTCTCTGTGCAGTCTCTGGCAGTGCTTTCCATGAACAAACTTTTTTTGTTCCCCCTGTTTTAAAGTTTCCTGCCAATAAATATATTATGCATGATGGTTTTCAAGAATGAACACCACAGGAATGCGAACAAAATTGAAGAGGCTCTTTTTAAAAAATAGCATAGATAGTGTTTATTCCCTGCCTGTGAGGGAGTATAAGAAAAGGACCATAATCTGGGTATTAACACATGATGGAGTTCTGTGCTGGATTTATTGCTATATAGAGTATGTTTTAATATTGAGTACTTAAAAGCTTTATAATACGGGCACAAATGAAGATGCGTAGAACCACACTTGTAAATCTTCGACCTTCACAGAATAAACTCGAGTGTTGATTAGTATGAATCCTTTTGCAAGACTGAACAGATACTGTCTAGAATCCTTGTATCATTACCAGCATGTAATGAGACTTAGGTCCATTGACTTTATTTGGTACGTTCACCCTACTATAGATTTCTTTTTCTCCCTCCAGTCAAATAGAGTACTTGTTTCTTTCCAACACTGAATAGAAAGCTCTGAAAGAGCAACTGAAGGTTTTTTTTACCCTCTCTATATTTACAACCTTGGATTTTCAAAACAGTCCAAAAAAGAAAAGATCTGTGCCTGAATCCTTCTGAATTCCTTTTGGGATCATTCTGAAACACAGGAGAAATTACCGGCATGTGTTTGGCTGACGAATTATGTGTTTGAGGGGAGAGGTATTAATGATGTTATATTCATGCCCTTTATATTTAAAATGTCTTCTGTTGAACACCGTAAAGTTCACTTGTCATTTTGGAATAAAAGGCAGGGCGCAGGGTAAAAGCCAAAATAATCATCTTTTGTGCCAAGTGATGCCATTCACCTTGCAGTCTGGAAGTCTCTGTCAAAGCGTTTAGAATGATTCTCAGTTTAATTGCCTCCATCTTTGTAGATACCCATGCAAAGTTTAACATGAGTTGAGCTGAGTGATTCCTTTCCCCCTCATGCTCCATTTGAACCTATTTTGTTTTGCTGATTTTCGTGTCTGCTGCAGACATCATGTCTACATCATTTTCTACTGCCTTTTGCCCTGCAGCGAGATGACATGACAACACAGTTTAGCCAGATGAGCTTAAGTCGTCAATCATCAGGAGACAACCCCGAATCGCCTTCTGGTCCTGTGTACCCATCGCCTATGTTGCAGCAGCCTGCCCAGCAGACGAGTTACATTATGGCTTCCCCGAGCCAGCAGCTTCCCCCAGGAAGCTTTACAGGTTCAGGACCACCAGTATCTCAGCAAGTGCTGCAGCCACCACCCCAGGGCTTTGTGCAACAACCACCACCACCTGCTCAGGTAGGCAAAGCCTTCGCTGGCAGTTTGGCATGGTGCTCATTGTAACATCAGAAAGACAATATTAAAAAAAAAAAAATCCAGGTTCTAGATTAGGTTTTTTTCCCCTGGTAAAAGCTTAGCGCATTGTTAGGCAGCAGGAAACTTGCAAAGCCTCTATCATTTCCTGAGTTTCAGCAATTCCTTTCCTATCCTCAAACTATTTTCTGAACATGTGTTTGTACTCCAGGACACATCTGCACATGAATATGAAGGAGGAGGGTGAGTAAATATCTGTAGTCCGTTTTCCCTGTGTATATACGAAAACAGCAACATGTACATCGGCCCAGGTAGTCGTTAATCATATTTAATTGACTTGAACATGTGAGATGTCACAGATCAGTAATTTTAACTGTCTTCCTGAAGACTGATTATGTTTTACTGTTCGCTACCAAACATCTCTACTTGTCTCCTGGGTACCTTTACAGAATATTGAAAGTGATTACTGTCAAGAAGTAAACGCATAGATGACTTTCTGGCCCTTTTTAAAGGCATACACTTTAAAAAGCCAAATTTCTTTATCCAATTATAGATAACTTCATTTAAACTCTGCTTTAAAATGGTACGAATAGTATTTCTCCTGTTTTCATTTTATACTTTGGAAGAAAATGTATAAAAAAATACAGGAAAAAAACCTTCACCATTTCTTTTAATGTAACGGTAGTGTAAACCCTACTGGTTTTTTTGTTTGCCACTTCTTACTGAAAAATCTCCGATTGTGGTTGTTAATGGGATTCTGTATTGCCACAGTCATGAAGAATTTATACTGTTGTTATGTTTTAAGTAGGCTAGAGATCTGGTTAATTAGATCACTAATTAACAATAAAAGAGATCTGAAGGCTACTGGATGCTCAAATCCCATAGAGGACTGTGACATCCAAAGTTTCTGTAGTTAGAATCTATAAAGTTTTTTTTATCTGAGAGAAAACTTGCAAAAAATAATTTTTAAGGAGCTGAAGTTCAACATAAGCTATCTTTTTAAATTGAAAATAACGCTAGAAAAAGATTTCACTGCTTGCCAAATGTAGCAGTTTCTTTAAAAATTTTGGGAGGAAAGAATGACCTGAGGAGCAGAATGAATCCATGTCTGTATCTAGACTGTCTCCTAAGTGAGTAAGCAGAAGCTGTCCAGGCTTTTCTCCTCATGTAGAACCCAGCGGTGCCCTCAGTGTTCTCAAGCGTCATTTAATCAAACCTCAGGACACTTGTAGTGAACCAGATAAATGTGAGCACCTCCATTTTACAAGCTGTCACTGTGGCAGGTGGAGCAATGCATTTCCTAGCCCTGCCGTCCAGGGTTTGCTCCGGGAGCTAAGGGGGCTGCAGCATCGTGCTGCCTGCCCTGGCGAGGGACCCCACGCCGCCTCCTCTGCCTGCTCCGCTGAGACCAGGTTTGCAGCCTGCCCCAGGGTCTCTGCTGGACTCCCCCTCGGCTGACTTTGCAGAGGCTGCTTCTGTGGGTTTGCCTGCAGCTCCTGCCTGCATGTGGCTGAGCCTTCGTCACCTGGGGCGGGAGTGTTGGATTTCACCCTNCCTGCTCCGCTGAGACCAGGTTTGCAGCCTGCCCCAGGGTCTCTGCTGGACTCCCCCTCGGCTGACTTTGCAGAGGCTGCTTCTGTGGGTTTGCCTGCAGCTCCTGCCTGCATGTGGCTGAGCCTTCATCACCTGGAGCGGGAGTGTTGGATTTCACCCTTGCGTGTGCTGCAGGGTTTTTGCTCAGTCTGGCGTTTTGTTCTTTTGTGAAGCTGTTTTCCCTCGTTAGTACTTGCTCTGGTGCTACTGGAGAGACAGATGAACTTCTTCAGAGGACAAGTGGTGGAGGTGCCTTTTCATATACAGGCTGCTGTAGGACCGGTACCGTACTGGTGTGTCTTAATAGCCACTGTGTCTGTGCCCATACACCCAAATACGGTACGTATGGGCACTTTCCTCCTATGTTGTAACAAAGTGGAAAGTTCCCGAGGGCAGAAAAATATCTGCTGGGTTTGCAGCAACTTCAGTTATTTCACTGGGGAATGATTTGTCCTTGGGGGGGTGTAGAAAGGTGATGAATTCAGCACTGAGCTTCCTCCGCATCCGCTGCACCGTGCACATCATTCATGTCCCCGTTGTTGCTATTAAAAAAAAAAAAAAAATCCTGCTCAGATACCTGTGTGGAAGAAGGCATGGGGGGTGTCAGTCCCTGCTGCCCCATGTCGCTGTACCGTGAAAGCGCAGGGGCCTTGGTCTGCCAGGAGGGAGGGGGGCAGCAGCTCTCTGTGTCCACATGCCCAGATGGGAACTTCTGATTGATGTTTCAAGTTTTAATTAATTCTCTTCAGCCCTAGAACGTGGCACGGTGGTTTGCATACTGCTTCTAGCGTGTGTACGGCAAATAGGGAATCCCTCTTATAAAAAGATGAACAAAGCCTTGGGAAATAGTAGTTCCCTCTGCCCTAACAGCTCAGCTTTCTGCACAGGCCAACTAGACCCTGAGTCCCTGTCCTGCCCATGGCAAAACTTCACTGTGGCAGTGATTCTTGGCAATCTGAATTGCCTGTAACTCTTTTGGGCTTAGGTGCAGTAGTAAGGCTGCTCTTGGGTGCCAAACCAGGTGGTCTGAAGCAGGCTTAAAAAAAAAAAAAAGAGCAATAAAGATAGTAATGCATGCCAAACATTATGTGATGTACTAATGCAATGCAATCGATGTAAAAGCACTTGTATATCTTAAATGTTGCTGTTGAATTTATACCAGTAAAAAAGAGGCATGACTCCAATGGCTAATTAGTTCCTGTAAATGCATTGCTGATAAGGTTCTAGGTAGGCTGGCTGTGGTGCCCTGCATACTGTTGGAAAATAGCAGTGAAAACTTGGGTGGAAGTTCTGTGAGTATGATCACTTCCTTTGGGAGCTGAAAGGAGAAGAAAGAAATGCTCTCCAAGCCTGCAAACTCAATGGATACTGCATTTAAATTAGTAGATTTTGTATTAAAGTTCAATTAAACGTGGCTCTACAGCTGCTCTCCAAGATTCTTTCTCTTCCAGTCTGTATCAAAGCAGAAGCAGACTGAGTTTGAAACGAAATGCCTAAGAAGTGGCGAGAGGACCCCTTAACATTTCTTTTACTGCTTCTTTCATCAGAGCTATTCCGCAGCTTGACAACAGAGACATGATTTAATAACCTGAAAGTAATGATCTGTCTTTGTTCAGCCAATTGGAAAAGAAAAAACCCCAAAAAATTCAATCATTAGTCTGGGTTTTCTGAAAGGGACTTCTAGCAGCAAATGTCGGTTTGCTTTCTGTATCACAAATAGCAAACATGCATCTTTACTTTCTCTTTTTTTTTATTTCAATATTGTTCTCTTTCTGCTGGTCCTTCTATAGCACTTACGGGCCCAGGCACTTGAACAAGGGTCCGCATTCAGTTTTTGCAGCTTTCTCTCAGTGATGCCTGTCATTGCTTTGCCTCTGCAAGCGAAGAAATGGGAAACCGCAACTACTATACCAGTGCGAAAGGATATGCTTCCTTAAGTTATTCTTATCTCTGACTCATTCTTTCCGGACAGTATACCGGCAAAATGATGTCAAAAAATGAGATGACATGAGTGCTTGGAGAAGCAAGACATATGTTGAGGGATTTTTCACCTGAATTAATCTTTTGTCATTAATTTTAGCTGTCTCTTTTCAGAAGCCCCCTCCTAGAGAGCCCATAGCTACCCTAAGACAAAATCTTTATTCATAGCCTGTCTACTCTAGGAAACTTGTTACAAAGAAAGTTGGGGAGTCACTGCAAGTGAGTGGATCTTTCATTGATCTCAGAAGATGACTCTGGAGGACATCCTACAGTTGTTGTACACAAGCCATTCTTTTTTGTTGCTGTTACTGTAATGATTGTGGGGGCTAGAGGGGAAGAGAAAAATCCTTGAAGAATGACTGATCCCAGCCAGTTAGATATTGGGAAGAAATGGTACATCCATGTGTCCATACATGACTGTGCTTTCTGTTGTCTTCACTATCATTTATGCAACTGTAGCTGCCATTAACAATGGTGTCAGCATCACCAATCTGGATGAAGGTGTTAATGCAAACCTAACTGGGTATCAGCAATATTAAGAGACAGTAGAATACCTGTCTGATGGCAGAATTAAACTGTAAGTCAGTAGGGAGATAGTTTAGCAAAGTAAAATGAGCCTGAAAGGTGTGGAATCCTATGCCTACCATGAGGAAATAAACAACATACCTGTGAACTTAAGGGATGCTGCTATAGAGCAGTCCAAGGAAGAGCTGGCCTGGTAATGGGTTTCGAACTGTATGTGGACAGAACAAAGCCGAAAGCCAATGCCGCACCGAGTCTCTGCCCAACATCTAGAGACAAAGCACTTTAGCAGGAGGAAGAAATAATGCCCGTTTGTGCCATTTCATGAGTGTCTCTGTGGTGACGTGCCCAGTCCTCTTACAGTTTAAGTTAAATAAAATGTTGTATATGAGAGAAAAAATAGAATGCCTTGGAGTGGTCAGCCTACAAAGAAAGAAGATAGTCACCTTCAAAATAGGAATATCTAAGGGGGTAAGGATCATCTGTCAACTATTTCCATGGTAATTATTAAAGAGGAGGGAATTTTCAGTGTCAAGGACTAAGATCAAGAAACTATGCTTTTAGACTAAAGAAGGCAGCGTTTATTTAGGTTATGGTCTTAGAAGGGTTTGTGGGGTTTTTTTTAGGGTAACCATATAGCTGTGCTGACATGCTTGTTAGCACAGTGGGAACTTCCTGGTTCTGTAAATGATATATGTTATACAAGCAAAAGGTCCAAGGTTAGATTGTGCATTCACATGGGAAAGCAATTCAAGTATAATTTGGCATGTCGGTAGGCTGCTACAGAAATGTAATATTTTTTGTTGAAGAGCACATAAGCAAAGGTGCTGGTAACACTGATGTAATGAGAAACTAAAAAATTCAAGAGGGTCAGAGTAGACAATGTAAGTGATACTTGTTATCTCTGATCCCCCTAACTCCACTGTTCGCTGAAGTAATATCAGAAAGGACAAATAACGTTTCAGCTACTGACGCAGAGATGTACTCAAGATAAAGGAAAATGGATCCTTCCAAACCCCTCAGCCACAAGAGACCTATTATATCCATGTCTGTATTTTACACCAAGCCGTTCATTTCGTGTCTGATCTCTTAAAAAACCGCCAACAACAAAAACTCACCAAAACCCAATCCTCTTCTTTGCAAGTCTTGTGTGCATGATTACTGGCAAATTCATCCATTAATCTTTCTAAGTGAAATGATTGGGTTTTTTAACGCAGTGCTACTACTGATATTTTTCGGGGAGATAGATTGCACTCTGATAAGCTTCTGAATGGGGTATATACAAATGTATTCCAATGAATTGAGAAAATGAGAGAAATGGAGAAAACCCTTTGACTAACTCTGAGGTGTTTTCTGTGTGGTAAAAATAAAAAAAGTGTTTCCAAATTACTCTGAATGCTTTGGTGTATGTATATGTTTTCATGCTAAGCATGTTAAACTATAAACCTCACTTCAAAACCTATGTTATTCAGGCTACATTTTAAAATTAATACCTACAGAATCTTTTCACGAGAGAGAATTTACATTGTTCTCATATGCTGGTGTATTTTGAAATATCTAGGGGCTTGTCTGCACAAGGAAAATGTGGAAGTTGAGGGTAAATCAAATAAATTTAAATCCTTTAAGTGAGATTAAGCTGCTGCCAGGAGAAGTGAGAGTATTTCCACAGGGGTTTAATATTCTTTAATTTGTAGAATATGGTAATAGAAAATAAAGAGTATTTGAGAGTATGTCTACTCTGATCCACTGCTCCAAGGCAGGATCAACTATTTGCATTGACTTTACTTACACTGAGTCGTCTCACTTCTTTCAAGTCTCCTATTGTAAGAGTCTTGCTGCGAGCAGTCAGGTTTCCACAAGATGAGTTTATCACACTAAACTTGCCTGATCCGCAGTTTACACTGCCACAATGTTTAAAGAATGGGTTTGCACCTTAAATGTCTAGGTCAACTTTTCTATACCTTGTGGCTTTTCTTTGCAGAGAAACAAGTTCATCATGGTTTTGGCCATTTTACAAAGGCATTTTGCTTTTGATACTTTAGTCTCTAACAAAACAAATGACTGGAGGGCAGGTTGTAGCCAGTAGGTGTCCCTTGGTATTGTCTGGAGGGAGGATAGCTTACAACATTTTCCCATCAAAACGTTCTTGTTTTTCTGATACTTGTTTGAATCTGGCTGATATTATCAGGAGGGGTGGGAGGAAATAAAAAAAAAAAAAAGGTTTCCATTGATTGAAGGGAAAATGAATAGACCTTGAAGAATGAATGGGTATTCAGCCTCTTGATTGACAGGGGATATTGACTGTCAGTGGATCTGGGCGTTTCACTTCACCAACACCACAAAGCTTTGTTGATCCTAATAGTTTTCCAACCATGGTTACCCATTCAGTAGTGTTCTACTTGCCCAATTAGCCATCCATACCCTCTTCTTGCCTGGTCTCTTGTATCTATGCCTGTTCTTTTCTCATCTGACATTGTCTCTAGGAAAATTTCTGATCTCTCTTGTGATGTCCTAGCAGTATACGAAAGGATGCAGTTACCTTTACTCTGCTAATATTTTATGGGTAAGCTGTGGCAAAAATAGTTGTAATTTTTGTATTAAAAAAAACCTAAAAGCATTTGGTAGGAGTCCGTGCATATGTCCAAGTAGGATAAATGCTACACACAAAAGAAAAAAACAAATTGTATGATTTGTAAAGAAATGCTGACAGATGTGGCAGAAGTTACGAGAGAAGCAATGTTCTCCCAAGCCTGTGTCCCTCTGCAGTTTGTTGCTACCATGTGCTGCCGATCTCTGTCAGGTACCTACAGCATCCACTGCAGCTGAAAAAAAAATTTTGAGTGCTTGGAGCTTGTCAAGAGTCAGTTGAAAACTCTTTAGCTCAAATGGCTCAGTAACGGTGGTATAAGCACGTATAGGAAAAATCTTCAGATCCAGTCACCCTCAAACTTCCATGTTCGCCTGTGTGATAAGGCGATGTAGTATGTTGTAGAACATGTAGTACATGTTGCTCTATAATGACAATAATAATAGAAAAAAGAAGCCCACCTGGCAGAACTGGCTGACTCAATGCCTGCCCTCAGCTCCTGCAAGAAAACAACCATTATTGTTTTTTGAACTGGAATTGTATTCACACCAAGTGTTGGAGAGGGGTTACAGGGAAACATTCATGTAAGGAACGATGTAGCTGTTAAACAAAAGCATGAATTTAATAATAGTTTCTTACAAGTGTTAAGGGTACACGCGCTCTCTTTTTACCTCTATCTCACTTCTATATATTTTTACTCCAGGCTATTCTTGGCTTTGAATTGGCCATTTTCTCCAGAGTTCACTTAATGGTTCAACATGCTGTCTCTATGTATTACGTTGATATGGAAGGTGGCGCTTGCAGCCTTTTTCCCGTGGCATTTGATATTTTACAGTGATTTCTTTGTTATATGCATGTAGCTTTTTATGCATCCAGTATGTTTTTATCTCTCATTAAAATTCTTTTGCTTCTGTTTCTTAAAGTATCTGAGAAGAAATTTGGGCACTGATAGCCCTTTTGCTGGCAAAGCTGAAAGCAAGCAGCAGTTCTTGAAGAGACACAATGCAAACCTCTCCTCTTAATTACTGTTACCACTAACATGAACACTTGCTCACCTTCCAGTTTTGTTTTATTTTGTGAATCTTTGAGCTTTAGAGTCCGTAGTTAGCTGCTGTTCTCTTCCTTTGCAGATGCCAGTATATTATTACCCATCTGGTCAGTACCCTACCTCAACAACTCAGCAGTACAGACCCATTGCCTCAGTTCAGTACAATGCACAGCGGAGTCAACAGATCCCACAGACTGCACAGCAAGCAGGTATTTACATCTGTTGCTCATTTCTTCAGCTGTTTGCAGTGCGTTTGCTGGTGAAACCTATTGGTTGTGTTTTAATTTTGAATAATTTTGAATTTGAACAACAGAGGAGAAAGCTGGTCGCTGTTCTCTTTGAAAATACGATGAAAATTACAAAACCCTTTGCTTGGAGATAGCCAGCAACGGAAGAGCGGAGATTGCGTTCTCCACCACTGCTGTGCTGCACGCAGTGCCATGTCCGCAGAGTCTGTGCTCCATGTGACAGGGCACAGAGAGAGTTGGAAGGCAACTGGTGTGAGCAGTCACATTGCTTGTTCAAGCCAACTGTTGTGGTTTATCCTTCATCGCACAAGCTCCCCAAACGTTTGTAAGACTACAAGGTGGACAGTTTTGCAGGGGTGAGGAAGGGGCTCGTGGTGCTTCACCACCTTCTGGTCTCCCTAAGCCTGGGGAGTGGTGAGGTGGTCTGTGTGGTTGATGCCCGTCAGGACCAGCTCCCTGCAGCGATGTGCGGCTGGAAGGGGGGCCGTTACACTGTAAGAGAGTGAGTAGCAGGTCTCACAGTGAACCGGTCTCTTTTCCTGCTGTGTCATGCCACTCCTGATGACACCAGAGTAAGAGGGACATAGGCACAGTTGGGCTGGTGCGTGTTGGGGGAGGGCACGGCTTGTGCTCCTAAAAGGATCCTCACATTTCAAGGGAATAAACAGTTTTTCTAGTTTTGGAGGTTTGGGTTTTTTTAAGTTGTTGATTGTCCGTTTCTTTAGTTCACGTCTCCCCTCATAGGGTGTCTCAAATAGTACCTCCAAGATGTGTGGGGGAGGTTGTTTCCTGATAGGGCTTGTGATTACAGACACGCCAGGACAAAGCATTCATCTTTCTGTCTGGGTTTGGCAGAAACTCTTCTGAATGGCAGAGCAGCTTCCCTGCAAAGGCATTGATACAAAAGTCTTTTAAGATGCAAGTCAAGAGCCAGAGATGAGACGTGAACAAGGCTCATGGGGTCATGCAGTCCATCAGCCTGTCTCTGTAATGAGACTGCTGGCAATTTTGTTCACGCTCTCTCAGGTGCTCAGGGAAACAACAGCAAACACAGCTATAACTAAGCAATTGATTCTTATTTTTTTAAGCTGTTTTATGTTCTAATAAAATGAGTATTGTTTTGGTCAGTGTCATGGTGGCTGGCTGTATCTGCTTTCATAACTTTGTGTTTATTCGTTCCTGAGAGAGAAAAGGGTGAGGTATTGCACAAAGGTCATCTGTCTCTTCTGACTTCTCCTGCCTGACAGTTTGGTACCGTTATTTATTACCTCTATATAGTGGGTCTTTGAACCTAAGTGCAAATCAACTTAGATGACATTATCTGGGTCTACGGTGTTGTTATAAAACCATAGTTATGAGTTTAATGCTACATCCATAGCAGAGTGGAGATTATGGTAAATGAAGTGCACAAGAGACGGTCTGAAGCACTTGAGTGATGTTCTGGAGAAGATCCAGCTATTTGATCTTGAGGAAGTCCTAGTTTAAAACATGCGTTGTAGCACAGGAGATGGTATGTGTGAATACAGACAATGCAGAGATGTAAATGCTAATTTTGTTTCCATGTTTACTGTATCATTTTCCTTATTTATTTGGAAAACATGAGTCAAGGAGTTTGTGTAAAATCTCTAGCGCATCAGTCTTTCGCTGCAATTCACTCTTTCAGCTGCCTGCTCAGTTGGAAACATTATCCTTATCTCTTGTTTAAAAATGAAAACATTATGACTACGGTTTAGGCTCCCCGCTGTGGCAATGATTTTAAGCGTTTAGCTATTCTCAGATCTTGAGAGTTGACTGAGAATAGATTCCTCAAGCTGGTTCATCCCTTTGGGCTCAGATACATCCATTTCCATAGCTGTCGTCCGAGCGTGTGATAGGCGTGCCAGGAAGCAGCTTGCAGTTTCCTACAGGTCTTTTCTTGGAGATAGCATAAGGATCACTTGAATTTATGTTCCACTGCATCCCTTGGCTTTTGGACAATAACTAACTTTCCAAAATGTCACAAAGTATGTACTAAAATAAAAGAGAAATTAAAGTATAGGAAAATATATTATTTATGCTACAGATTTATTGCAGGAGGTTCACTGTAAGCAGAGACACCAAAAAAAGCAAATAATTGAGTGATGGTTTCAGATCCTTTCATGCCCACTGTCGCTACACCTGCTTTTCTTCCTGCCAGCCTGCCCACACACAGAAATTTGCTCCTCATGTGTTCTGTGGCACACCAAAAAAACCCATTTAAGTCTTCCTAGAAACTTGTACATGACTGCAAAATAGCAATCAACAAGCAAGTGTTTCAGACTGCAGTTTCCCTTCCCAATGCAGACTTCACTCTACATCAGAGCGTGAGCAGGTTGTTGTCTTCGTTTGGTGAGCTGTGCTATCAACCCAGTGGCCCCTCCCCACCTGGGAAGGGGAATCAGGAAGAGGAAAGGAGACTCGTGGGTTGAAATGGAAACAGATTTAATGAGATAATAATATCAAACTAATATTAACCAGCGCTAATATAAAATGCACAAAGTTATACTCAGCCCACGTAGTGGCGGTGAGCTGCGCGCTCCCAGCAGTGAGTGCCGGATGCCAAACCCTGCGAGCACCACAGCCCCCGCAACAGCGCGATGGTCACAGCAAAGGGGAGAGCAGCCTTGGGAGCAGAAGGACAGGTGAGACCCTCCAGGGATGGCGGCCACTGAGGAAGGAGAGAGGGCCATGCCCAGCAACCTTTCCGATTTATAGAGAGGGTGATGTTTATGCTATGGAGCACTGCTGCCAGCCGGCCTGGGTCATCTGCCCCAGCTTTCGCTCCTCCTGGCTTTAGCACTTGGCTGACTCAAAACTGCTAAAGGCCTTGATCACTGTGGAAACCTGCACACCATGGCAGGCCACGAACTAGAACAAAATGCCTTATCAGCTTTGTTACCACCAAATCTGGTGCTGCAATCTTCTCAAAAATGCAGCTTTCCTGAACAGAAAATTGATTCTGTGATTCTATCCCAGTGAAACCAGGACAGCTGTGCAGGGGCCGGGGATAACTAGAGGCAGGAAAATCAAGACATGAGGGAGAATAGCGCTGACGAAACAGAGTGCAGGTCAGGAATACTGGGGATGGGAAGGGGGAGCAGATGGGAAGGAGGCAGGTGACAAGATGATTTCTGAAATGGCTTCCCCAAGGGCCTCTCAACACTTGGCACTGCTGTGTCGTTGAGAGGACGGCTGCAGCACAGGCAGGCCCGTGGGAGCCGGTGCTCTCTGCCTGTACCTGCCGGCTGGCTCACACGGCAGCGTGAACACAGAGGCAGCCTCAGCCTGGCAGCTCAGAAAATGTTTTATCGAAATAAAAAAGTTTGCCTGCTTGGAGAAGCTTTTGGAAGCTTTCAAAGCAGCAGAAAGGAGTTCAGATCTTACTTTCCCCACTTTGGGCTGCAGAGGTCAAAGTGTGATCTAATGCCAGCAATTTGTTTTCATTTTTTTTAGAAAAGGTCTCTTCAGGAGCAAAGCGATATTGATGACTTTTACAGCAAATGGCTAAAGTAAAATGTCAGCACAGCTTCTGTGGTGACTAAGGGAGCCTGTACTCTCTTGTGGCTCTGAAAGGAGAACAATATTAAGTTAAAATGTCTCCAGGGCGGAAAAAAAGATGAGCTCACCTAAAATTAGATTAGCGCTCTGGCAGCAAAAAATCATTTGGAGAGAAGGATGAGAACTTTTTTGTGTGTGTGTTTACCTTTTTTGTTTTATTTCCCCAAGAGCTGACTTGTATGAGAACATCCGTGATCTGTTTTTGATGGAAGCCTGGTACCCGGAGAGTTTTCCATGAAGATTTCATAAAAACTTCTGCCATTTGAATTGTTTGTTTCTGTTCAAGCCAAAATGTGCTATCTGATGATGTGGTAGCATGGTCTGTAAACAGAAATACCTTTATTTCACTCAGATACAGACTGTCGTTGCTCTTGTTCACTACGCTGCTTATGCACCATTCTTGTGTCCAATTCTCTGCCATGCAAAGTTTTGCGAAGTGTTGCTCTTGAGTGGGGCCAGGGTTCAGCCGGTGTCTGTCACACCGTGGCATGTGTAGGACATCGTAGGTGGATTCTTAGGGTGTGTTCAGGCAACTGTTCTCAAAAACAGTATGCTCGTTTTTCAAACTATTTGGGTATGTTGCTATTAATTCATTTCTGCACTCTCTAAGAGAGGATACTTAAGATACTGTGGAATATCCAGTACTGGAACCACACAGAAGAAAATGTTATTTCTGTGTTCTCATCTAGCAGTACTCTGAAAATTGTACGTCTAGCATCATCAGTATTTCATTCTTTAGTAATTATCTCTATGTTTCTAGTTTTGAAAGCTTTCAATCCTAGTTATTGTGCTTGAATATAAAAATAGAGAAATACCGATGATAAATCAGTAATTATTTGTATTTTACTGTGATAGAAGAAATCGACAATGGGTTATTTTATATCTCTTTCTGTAGTTGCTTTTATTATAGCAAATGCTGTGCACTTCGAGGATTTTTTTCATCTTTAAAGTGATTCATAAACATGAGCTGGATAAGTATCTGAGTGTTACTTTGGGACATGCAACTGTTCTTATTGCCGTTCACAAATGAGCAAGCTGCAGCAAATTACATGATTCTTTCCTACTTTGGTTCATTGTTGTACGTCTGCCTCGTGTTCCAGATAATTTCAGAGCGCAACAGAAATTTTATGGATAAATTAATATTTAGTTTCTTGTTTGGGCCTAGTTCTAAAAGGCAGTTAGCTTGGTTTATCACACAGTTGTAAGGTAAAAATCTGTGGCGTGTGTTTTGCATCAGTGATGAAGATCATCTTTTGAGAAGATCATAGCTAAGACCCATAGTATTTGGTTAAAAGATCTTCCAGCCAGAAGTTTGCAGTATAATATTTCCAGAGAAAATAAGATGGTGTTTAGCATAATTGGATGTAATTCCTGCAATTAATGTAATGATTTTAGGATTTCTCATACATTTGAGAATCGACAAGTGTTGCCATTATAACCTGTTTCAGTGCCCATATAGCATGAGAAGGCTCAGATTGCACAAGAAACTTCTGCTTTTTCCTAAAACTAGTACAGTTGATTGTGTGCAGTAGGCAAAGGAAGTCATTATGTGAGGAAAGAATATATATGAACCTTGCCTGGATGTACAGTCCTTTCTTAGTAAGTAGACATAGATCTTCTGTAAGCAGTAAATATTTGTCTTGAAGGAAAGGTAGTATTTCTGATGGAGTACTGTGTTATTAGCCTTTACAGCTTCCAGTAAGGAAAAAGAGGTAATTGTCTCTTTAATGCATCTCTGAAATAAATTTTAAGTGAAGACAAAATGTACCTTAACAGAGTCCATAAATTTGTTTAGGTAGAAATCAGAGTCAAATTGACAATGAAGTACTGAATTTTTGCTTAATTTGATCATTTAGGTGTCAGTGTAATTGAAGAGTGCTATATTCAAGTCCCTTTCATCCTCTTTGTCTTCTGAAAGCATTTGTCACTATAAACTGATACTGAAAGGGAAAAAANTTGTTTAGGTAGAAATCAGAGTCAAATTGACAATGAAGTACTGAATTTTTGCTTAATTTGATCATTTAGGTGTCAGTGTAATTGAAGAGTGCTATATTCAAGTCCCTTTCATCCTCTTTGTCTTCTGAAAGCATTTGTCACTATAAACTGATACTGAAAGGAAAAAAAACAGAGGAAGGGAAATGTGCAGCACTAAAAAAAAATTGGTTTGTTATCATGGTCATTAGAGAACCTTATAAAGAAAGATTGCAGGTTTCTACCTTCATTAGCAACCTGACAGAAGCTCATGGTCCATGATAGATTTGTTTGCATAATTCCATCTATAATTTCTGTGCTTATATAAACATAAACAACTTCAATTTTTAAGTATGTGATTATCTGAAGAAACTATTTCTCCTACAGTAATTGCTTACTGCAGCATTGAAGCAGATTTGTTCTGAAGGTGTCCATCTGTGTTTAAAGCGGTATTTTTTTTCAGCAGATACTGCTGCTTCTGAAAAGCATTGCAAGGGGGATGCCTTTGATTTTTATGGGGGCTTGACAGGAACAGGATGGACAGAGCCCTGCTGTTTTAGATACTTAAGCATAGTGTTGCGTTCATTAATGTCGATGTAAGGTTTTGAAATTTAAAAGCATTTTATGAAATGGTACAGCCAGATCAAGAAGGAGTTTGCAGCAATTGCAGTAGGAGGACTAAGTTCAAAACTGTGATCTTGAAGTGATCCATGCCAATATTAGTTTCTGTCCAAGTATTTTTTGTTTAAGTTGCCCAGAAACTTAAAGTTTTGCCATCAAGTGCTTCAATTTCAGTACTGAATGTTATGGAGTAAGAGCATCTGCAAGGCAGAGCTAAGTACTCTTCCTGCCAGCTGCCTTGGAGACTTATTCTGAGTGTGCCATGGAAGTGCCTGTAGCAAACCTCAGGGACTGCTCTTCAGGGTTGGTGGGGGCTTTTTTGTTTGGAGATTTTTTTTTTTCCCCCCTAAGTCACATCTGGAGGATAAGGAGCCTCCCCACCCCCCAAAAAAAAAAAAAATCTGGTTTCATATTTAGACATTCCCCTGGTATGAGAAGCTCAGATGCCTTGTCCTGAGAGGGTTTTAACCCATGTTGTGCACTGCAGGGGAGATGCTCACCAGGGTCTCTGCTGTTCAGTGACGTTCCCAATCTTTCTTACAGTGATTTCTTTAAAGATGTGAAGAAACAGAGAATTAAGTGCGTGGAAAAGAACATAAAGCAAGAAATTCACATAGTTCTGATTATATATTTTATGTTCTTTTTTTGCAAGTTTACGATCTTGCTTTTATAGTATTTCACTGTTGTGTATGGGTATGTGATTAAGATTAGCTCCAAGACCCATACACTTCCTCGGTGTTTCCTATTAGCTACAGATAGAGAGTTTCCTACCTAGAGTTTTGCACCCTGGACTTCATTCCCCTAGTGCTGGCGGAGGATTCTGTGACTGAATATTGCATTCAAGACTTTACAGAAGCTTTCTGGGAGTGCCAGGACTGGGCCTTCAAAGTTTTTAAATTTCTGGTCTTAGAAACACTAAATCCTGTTGTCCTTCTGACATTAAGTGATCGTGCTGCACTAATACTGAAGCAGCGTTCAGCTTTACAGAATATCTGTGATTTAAATTAATGGCAGAATTAATACTATCACATTCCCTACAGTGTACTTGATTCTGAAAATGAAAAGGGAAAATCACTTTTGTCAAAACGCTTTGTTCTTCCTCAAATGAGTTGTTTAATTATTCAGCATTCACACCAAGAGAGAGCAAATATTGAGAGAACACCGGTAGGCTCGACAGCTGTAAGAGTCTTAAGACAGGCATTTATTTCTGGTTTTCTTTCAAGGCTTCTCAAGTACGACTTCTCTAGTATTAATTAAAATCTAAGTAATTTCTGGCAGTGTTCCTAGGGTTTCACACTAAAATACAGATTTTTTTTTTTTTTTTTTTTGAGAAGTAGTATGTGTTAATCTCATGTCGGTTAATGTACAGGAGCAAGTGGAGAGAGAAAAGATTTCTAACAGCACTGTACAGTGGATAGGACTTCAAAATAGCCTCTGTAAAAATTGCAGAGGCCACACTAAGATGTAGGAAACGCTCTAAGGTATTCAACAATGTCTACAAAGGATCTTTGTATTTCTGTCTTTTCTTTGCCAAAAAGAGTCATACATCATCTCTATTGCTAATTCTATGTTGGATCAATCCACAGCGCTCCCACTTCTTGCGATGGAATTTTCCAGCACTGAATAATTTAGAGGTTTGTATTGTAGTCCTTGAGAGCAAAGACAGATTATCTTTTATTTATTTTTTCTTTTCTGATACCACTCTGCCATTGCTAGAACTAGTGGAGTCCCACCATCCGCAGAAATGCTAGGCGGCCTCTCTGGAGGGGCAGAGGCCAACTCCAGCTCTGCTTCAGGCATGCTGCTCACAGTAAGTCCGTAGGGTTTGGGGCTCTGTAACTTTCCTGCAGATGAAAGCATGCAATAGGGTGGAGAGACATGCAGGAGGGCTTTTGAGTCTAAGCTAATAATTGAAGAAATACTCTGAATGTACACCAGAGGTCTGCGCTGCAGGGGGAGTGGGCCTTTTGCCTTGCAGTTGCTATTGATTAAGGTTTAAGAATTGAAGCTCACTTTGCAGTCGTAAAACTTAATAGAACAGGACACTTATTTATATTGGGACACAGCAAAAGAAAAACACGTGAGTATGAGCTGCCTGGAAGAAGGGCCACGGCGTGCGTACAATGTTAGGGCAGAGGAACTCAAGAACCATGTCCCAGGAACTGAAGCGGTGTTCTGCTGACCAGCCCTGATACGTCTGAAGGTCCCAGTTCCATTTTGACTCACCAACGTTAGATATATAGAATGTACGCCTTTATATAGCAAGTGAGCAATTGGCTTAACTTCTCTTTTGTTTGTTTGCAAGTGAAATAAGGGTGATAGTGTTGGTGTGTGAACGAGGCAGCCCTTGAGTCTTCCCAAAGAAAGGAGCTGGTTTCCCTAGTAACAGGCAAGGATATGTGATACCTCTCCAAATAGTTCTTCACCTCTTCCCCAGGTCCTGCTCTCTGTTGCAGCTCGCTCATTGTGCACCAGAGCAGATAGCATTCCTGCAGCATGAGCTAATTGTAATGCATGATGGCTGGTAGCCGTCATTGGTATTGGACAGAAAATAAAAAAAATTGAATTTGCTGTCTTGAGTGTCTGGTTCCTAACAACAGCTTGATTATTTCTGTTATTACTAGTGATACATAGTCCCTGCTGAGGTTTCACTTCCAGTGGGTATCGCTGGCATTAATCATTATGACGGATAAGGACAAATGCAGATTTTCTTGCTGCAGACTCTGGTGAGGGTTCCTTCATGGCTGATAGGATGTAGATTGAGAAGGGAAAGAGGTGATCCTTTACTCAGCCTTTGTTGCCAGTCTAGAGACCTAGCTGTAAATGTGAGTCATTTTGTGTTAATTTACTCCAGAACTGACAAATAGAGTTTGGTTAATACTATTCAGAGCTTCTGCTTCTGTTTCTGTGCTGGTGGCAAGACTTGGCTGTGTATCCTCATCAGGAATGTTATTTTCAGGATGGAGAGACAAATAAGCACGCTACTCAATATGTTGAACTGAAATTCCTTTTTACACAATGCTTTCTTCAGAAGTTTGAATCCCTAACCCAACCATACCTGAATAATGGAAAGTTAGGTAAGCTTTTACCCCAGTCTGTCTGGAAGGAGCGGAGATCAGAAGTACTTTAACACAGATTTTCCTTCATTATTTTTATGTATTTAATTTAGTTTTTATTTTCAGTGCAGTTCCCAGGATCCTAATGCCTTAGTAACAAATACAGTCTTTTAACTACTGTCACACGAGTGCTTAAGAACAAGGAACGGAAAAGATTGCCAATTCTGTGCAATAATGATTTTTATACCCTAGTTATACCAAGGAGCTGGTCATACCTTGAGAGCCTTCTGTGCTGTATATATAAATGTGAAGTGAACTTTTTCACTCCTAGGACCCAGCGTAGAGCTTGCATCGAGGGCTAAAAGAATGTTAAGGTAGGCACTGTGGTGGCCATCCAACTCAGGACTGTTGTCCATTTCTAAAGTTCATTAGACAGCTTAGATAAATTAGAAAAAGAAAGAAAAAGCTTTTACTGTGGCAGCTGTTGATTCCTTCACTACGTGTAAAATGTTGGGCACCCAAAGTTCCCACTGAGTTCTGAAAGCAGTAAGTAACTTTTGGGATCATATGTGTAGGATCCCTAAGTGTGCTTTCCTGAATATTACTGTTTGGAATAATTGATGTTTTTGCAAGTGTTGGAATTTCTCATTATCTATAGTATTGGTGTTCCTTGTATTTGCTTATATAATGAAAACCCACAACCATCATGAGACGTGAGTAGTGGACTTTGATTGTAAGTAACAGCAGTCTTTTGCATGTTGCAAGTAATTTCTTTCTGAAAGACCTTAGCCCCATGGCATTACTTAAGGAAAAAAAAAAAGGCAGCCATTTCTGAGCAAGCACATATTTAGTGTGTGTATATATATATATATATATATGTATGTATCCTTGCTCTTTTTGTCAGCCTGTGTTATCGAAACAATTTATTATATGCTTCAGCACTGTCCTCAGGGCTTCCAAGTAGCATGCTGGTGAAACAGAACATGTTCAATAGCATCTGCTCAACAATGCTGCATTTCCAGTTTGCTCCTTGTTGAGAACTGCCTTTCGTCGGGTACTGAGCCTGTAGGAGTGCAAAAGACTGGATTTGTACAGGTCCTACAAAGAAACCTCAACAAATTAAATTTTTAAATTTTCCAAGTACCACTTTACAGAATAAGCAAAAGAGGGGAAATATATTAAATTATAAGAAGCAGTGTGCTACTTCAAAATGATTGCTGCGTTAATAGTTTGTATAAAATGGCAGTTTTAATTCTGTCTCTATTGGAGAAATAGAAAGCAATTAATCTTTCGTAGCACACTGTGAAAAATAAGGGCTTAAACAGCATCTCAGTGAGACTGTTCCTTCACTTAACCTTGAGCGGGGCAATAAATAATTATAAATGCAGCTACGTCGCAAGGCAAAAGTAATTTGGTGAAATAGAATTATCACATAATGCAGGAATTATAAATCTGAATTAGATTTCCTGATGTTCTTTGTTCCAGAAAAGTATGAATTTGTCTGTTACTTGTGTGTGAAAGAGCAGAGCTGGGTTTTACAAAGCACCTTTTATATCCAGGCTATCACCAAATGATGAACTATATATTTGTATTGCAGTGCTGGCATAGGCAAACGCTCTTGAGCTCTCTCAGCTATAACTCATGTAGAACCTTCCATGATAGGACTTGTTTTATGGAGGGAGAAGGTGATGTCAAAGGTGCATGCCTTTCAGATAATTTCCTGCTCTTCACTCAGGGAACCGTATCATCAATGCTGCCTTCCACAAAGTTTTCAGTGGTACCACATCGTATAAAGTTTCTGCTCCATTGTGGTGAGCTGATGAGGAGATTAAAGATACAAGTCAGAACTGCTTTACCTTGAGCTTTTCTCTCCTCCCCGTGCAGCTCCAGGTGATCCCTTTCCCCTCTGTGCCACACTGCTGTTCCTTACAGATCCTGTATATGCCTTGCAGATGCCAAAGGAGCATTGCTAATCTTGGTTCTCCTTGGCGCTTTTCAGCCAGCTCAGTGGAAGCTGGTCAGTGAAAGGATCAATGAAGCATATATGATACAGGTTATCAGTTCATATCATGGAGCTGTTTACAAGATGCTCCTGTAAGGAGAGGCAAAGGATGTGGCCAAACCAAGGCAGGTATTTTTCTACTCCAGAACCATGCCTCAGCATACTGGCTGACTGGAGCAATAGGCTGGAGCTATTCAAGCCGCTTACTAGCTCTGTAAAAATGGGAAGCCGTGAGTTTGTTATGTCAGGATCATGTCAAGTAAGAAAGCATTCCTAAGTGAAATAATACAAATATTATTCTGCTTATCTTTGAATCGCGCATCTCTGACTCCCAGAAATATGGCCTTGCAAAATAAGGAGCAAGAAGCTTGTTCCTAGGAAACATAGCTAGCAAAAGTCCTGTTGAGTCTGCACACCGGTCCCACTAATCTCAGGGATATACCATATGTCTGCAGTGAAGCATATTTGTACTTCATGGTGGAAGCTTCACAGTGATAAAGACTAATCTGCTTTTATCTGTTTTGTTCATGTGTTGATAGTGAGCTATGGAGAGTTTACAAACTAAACCGAGGTTGTAAAACATAAAAAATAAATGTAATGTGTAATTGTGCACACTCTCCCTGTTTCTCTGTGCAATTTTAAGACTAACCAAATGGCTACAAAAGCTAACACGGTGTGCTTCAATTTGACAGAAGTTAATAAAAGCAGGTATAGCTTGTACTTTTTTCCCCCTTTTATTTCCTCCTTTGATGTATTTGCTTGTTAAATTATAAGGAAGAAAGTGAAAGCACAGAGCTATTAATTTTTATTAAGAGTTGTAGTCAGGTGAGCAATGTATGGTAGGACTGAGGCTTTTTAGTCTTCAAACAAATCTGTTTTCTGACTGATTTGAAGCCTGGAGGAGGGCACAGTTAGTTCCAATTTCTGTCTGCTCATTCTACTCAGTCATGATTAATATGTTACTTGAGTTTACAGTGGTGTTTGAAATGCATTAGGCAGCTCATTTGTACTATAATATGGCCCATTGTGTAACTATAGAATGATATGATTTATTGGAGAAACAGGTGTGGGCATGTGGAAATACAGTTTGCCTTAGAGAGTTGTTTCGAATTGACTAGTAAAATGCTGTTTCCGAGTAGGCCATAATTAGTCAGCAAGAACTCTTTTCCTGAGTTTCCTCCTGTAAATGAACAAACTCAGCACATCCATCAAGTAGAAACTGAGAAAATGAGAGGGGAAAAAGGCTGAGTCTCCAGTGAGCAAAGTGGTTGTATTTTTGCAGAGCAGTCCCAGCAGGGCACTTCCTGAATGATCGCAACATTGGCTTTGAAAAGAAATCCTGAGTCTCTCATTTCTCCTAGGTTTGTTAAAGTATTAATACGCTTGTGTTGGCCACTGCATGCCAAGGAGGCAGCTGAGGTGGGTCAAGAAGAACAGTGGCACAAAAAATGGGCTGGTAAACCAAAACCTTTCTCTGACAACCGCTTAAGTGATCTCACTCATTTTCTCTCCTTTTTCCTGCCTAAGGAATGTTTTTCCTTATCTGAGACAAAAGCATGAACAAAACTGAGCAGTACTGCTTCCTAGAGGACACCGGGTTGTGTTCTAATCCCAGTTGACCAGCAGCTGGTTTCTTAATGTCTTCAACACCCATACTTGGGATGACCCCAAGACCAGATAAGTTTGTGTGGAGCTTTTTTGCCCGTTTATTTTTCATTATGTTTTGTGTCAAACTCTTTCTTTCCAGAGACACTAACATCCTTTATACAATTAAGAAAAGCCCTACATGTGTGACTTCCTCATATGTAGGCAGGTACATTCTTCCTCCTATGATTAAACAAGGAGGAAAGAAAACTTGTGGCTTCAAGCACCAGCTCCCCCCCCGGGGCCGGAGATTAACATTTGACAAGACGACTGCCCTTTCGAGAAAAGGCAGTCCAAGAAGTCCAAGAAAAAGCAGATGCAGATTTCATCAAGGCTTGATGTTTTGAAATTTTTTTTGCCTACTCATGGGTTTTTCGCACAGCTCACAAAGGATCCATCTGGAGAAAACCACTAGCAATATATACTGACTCGTGGGCATTTGAATGTCTAGACCTCTGTAAGGGCTGAGGTAAGGTCTTTATAAGCAGTCATGCTCAAAACCATTTTAAGTCCTCCTGTGATTCGCAACATAGGAAATATGAAGATTAGAAATTCTGCTGGGGGGCACTTCAGCAATTTGTAGGGCAAATTCTGTTGCAGTATATATGATTATTAGATAATTAAATACTGCATCACATTCATATATGCCCATGTCACTGGAATTAAGGTTGTATGGGCTACTTTTGCATTGCCTTTTCCTGATTTCTGAATATTTAACCATGCCACACCGGTGCTGTCTGAGACTGTACGGACACAAATGCGTCAACTTGTGTTCCTGTTCTAAAAAGCTAAGAAGTGTGACCCCTTAAGGCAGTGCAGCTGTAGCCGAGCAATGACAAACTTCTCACAGTTTTCAGTGCTTTAATTTCATTTCAGGGACCTGTTTGTCTCTGTACAGATGTGCATGTGTCGTTTGCTCCAGATTTATTTCTGAAGCTTTTTCTTGCAGCTTTAGGAATCCCTAGCTTTAGGAATAACTCCAGCTCCCTGCTGGAGGGTCCTTTGGTGGTGAAATTACTATGATCACACTGTGGAAGAGCAGGGCTGTTGTGAAAGGAGCTTTGGAGGGTATGGGACTTGACTTTGCTTCAGATCTTAACTTTCTGCTGGTGCGAGCTGACATTCGGGACACGTGCATCTGCACAGACCGTCTTGCACCGTCAGGTTTCTTATTTGTGTGCAAGGCTTGGGAGAGAACGGTGGTGCATGACTAAAGAGTATGTAGGTTTTCCATCCTAGCCACTTCGGCCTTTGGTCTGAAAAGCAGATTATTATCTGCTGAGTTAGAATTGTATTTGTATTTTGGCAGTATGTGAAAATAGAGCCTTAACAAAGGGGTGCCAGTTGTCCTTGCTTGAGCAATAATATTGATCCCAAGAAAGTGGAAAAGCTTTTGTCTTCTTATTATAAGAGATTGTTATAGTGACATAACAGAAACTGAAAAATCGGATGTAATATAGGGGGAATTTTCCTTTCACTTGAAGGGCAGCACTGCAGGAAGACGCTTTACTAGGCTGTAAAAGCAGGTGGTAAAATACCGTTGGCTTTTATAGAGCCCTTTATGGCAGCTTTCCAGGACCACTGTCTTAGGCCTGGGAATCCTGGTACTATTTTCCTGACAAGTACGGAGCATTTCCAGTTTTCATGTTAACTTGTTGTTTGTGTTGCAGTAGTTGCTAGAGCCCTTGAGTAGAGCCATGGCTAGGTATGACTGAAGACCTAGTAAAAAGGAAGGGGGAGGCGGGTGGAGATATGTCTGCCTTAGCAAGTGTGAGCAGTATGGAGACAACGAGGAAGGGAAGACAGAGAGAGGAGCAGATGGCAAGAGCAGAGACCAAGTTCTCCTTTCCTTCCATTTCCTTTCAATGGTGCTCTTCATTTAGCCTTTTCCTTGCAAAGGGAGTCATGAAACCATAAGGCCATCACACTCACTGCGTTACAAGATGCTGAGTTTTGTTCTGTAATGAGATCTCGGAGGCCCAGGAAACCATCCTTGCTTTCCCTTTGCATGAAAATTTACAAGAAAAAGAAAGGGGAGGAGGGACTTCCTTGTTACAGCTTTGATTTTCAAGTGGTTGCTGAAGAAACAAAAATGTTCCCGTTCTCCCTTGCTTGAAGAAATCTATTTCTGCCTTGTACTTCCATTAAGTGCTGTAAAAAAAAAATCATAATTACAGTGTAGTAAACTAATTCTTTTACACTGCATTGAGCTTAAAATAATGTTGAATCCATATTTCCATTAGCTGGCAATGAAAAAACTATTAAGAATAACACTTAACATAAAATCAATTCAATTCCTGCAAATGTTTCTAAAGAGGAATGGTGCTGCAGAGCTGTAAATAAATGGAAGCAAGAGCCTGCACTGTGCTGTAATATCTGTACTACCCAGAATGTCAATTCAAGGAAAAATGTTTTTCCTTCTAATCCTTAGACTAGAGCTACAAAAATGGATGCAAAGGCAGGTTCAAAAAACGGGCTGAGCTCTTCTTTCCCATGTGCTTTAGAGAAATTAGGAAAATACTGTTGTGCAACTTCTGCATCTTCTCCAAGTCTCCATCTGTAGGGAAAGTGCTAGCTTAAAGTATCAATCTGTATATAGGTGTTTTATACCATTGCAGTTACGGTGTCACTGGGGCATTTTTCATACAGAGACTGTAAATACAAAAACCTAATTCTCTTAGGCATTTACTGGCATAAACTCAAGAAGTGGCCAACTTCCTCTAAGAAGTTACACAAACTCATTCTATAAGTATGCAGTACGTCTGAGGTCCTCGGGTTATACAGTAATAGATATCACAGAAATAGATAGATATTCATTATCACTTCCCAAGGCAGTGTTTTGGATTAAACAGAAGGTAAAATTGCCCCCCAGAAACAAACTCTCCGTTAATTGTAGTTTATTTTTTGGATATGAGCCGATTACAGTGTAGGTGCTGGTAAACGTCTTTCCTTCCACAGCAAGACATAACTGCTTTGACCAAGTCATTAATTTCTCTTGTTGCTTTTAATTTAGGAGCCGTAAAGACACAAATACGTGCTTCCTAGTGTGTCAGAATGGGAGGACTGTGATAATTGGAGGAGATACAATTGTTAAACTTTCTCTGCTAATACGAGGAGAAGAGTCTTCTGCGTGGCTCTCCGTGGCACTGCCCAGGGACACATCCTCCTCAAAGGACACCCTCTGAAGTCCATGTTAACTGTGAAGTCAGTCTTGGTCTATGGTAGTACATCAGAGAGTAGAATTTACCCTAAAGTGTCTTAAAACAGTTTTTCAATGTTCTTACAGTAGTAAAGCCTTGCTGTGGGAGGAGCCTTTGGCTTCGTGCTTCTTCTCTGCTCCTTTTCCAGTGCTAGTCTGAGCCATAGGAAGAGCCTGGGTCTTGCCACAGGTTTGAACTTGTGTGACAGTGATCAAGTGTGCCCAGTAACTTGGTTCCTTCACAGAAGTGGTGATACAGGTGCCAGCTTGGCTGTGGTGATCACAATATGGTCAAGTCCCCATCCCATTCTGGGTATTCGCACAGCTGAACCATGGCGGCGCTTGGGTCACTTTAACAGTCCTGTCGAAGCCATGCAGCAGGCAGGCGCGGGCAAGGTCTGTGGTAGGTTGACAGCCTGTAGGTCTGTAGCCTTGTTTTTCAGTGTGGATTGTTTCAGTGCCGACAAACTACAAGCAAGAGATGGTTATTTTCCAGCTTTCACCTAAAAGGAAGTGTCTAAACTGTGACCTTCTGTGCCAAACTTTGCTCCAGAGCCAATTTGTAAATGCTTTATATGTCAGCTTTAGCTGGGAAGTCTCAGCCACTCTCACCATTGTAACATTATCTTCCAAAAAAGCCAATGAAAATACAGCTTTGATGTGTTTCTCTAGGTGTTCAGATGCCGTTGCATGTGAGGTATTATCGTGAAAACCACATTATCGCAGTAATTCAGGGCCTTCGGGCATCTGATGTTGCCAATTGCCTTCACTTTTTGCTGGTATGTAATTTATCACTGGCATGGCCTACCCTGCTAAAACGCGCCCTTTGTGGGCAGAGGCGAAGCTAATATACTTTCAAAGTGTATTTGAATTGCTTCAGTAAATCACTGCTGTCACTGTGAGCAGTTTTATCACTTGCCAGAACAATACGTTGTCTTCATGCTTTACAGTCTTGATGGTATTCTGGACTTTTATTTGTGTAAATTCCAATGCAACATAACTTATTTTATCAAATGAATTTGAGCAGCCTTAGTTTTTTACTTTTTTTTTTAATGTAAACTTTTCCTTGATCTCTAAAGAGGACAGCGCTTTTATGGGATGTGTTTTATAACAGTAATTGTTATTTTTTATTATTAATTAGCTCCAAGAACACTTGCAATTTGTTTTCAATTTGTTAATTTTCATTCTTTTAAGCAGTTCATGCTGCTTGTTTTGTAGCTCATTTCCTGTCCTGCTCTGCTGTGTAGCAGGAAGAGCAGCTACACAGCCATCCAGGGCTGTGGAGTGAGTAGGACAGTGGGGAGATGCAGGAGCGTCCCTGCCTCATAGAGTTTGTTTGCCATCTGTGCAGAATATCCACCAAAGTAATCAATTGTGTGGATTTAAAATAAAAAATGTCCTCAAATCCGGAAAGCAGTTGCAGACAAGCCTTCCTACCTGGCACCTGCAGGACAGCATAACAGGCAAGTCACAAGTAGTTAATTGTGCCTAAGGCATAATTAATTCCTTCATTCGGGAGTCCTTCCCCTGAATCATAGAAAACAGCTGGGATCATGAGTGGCATGAGGACTGCCAGAGCTGCAGTGTGGAGCCTAGGCTCAGGCACGGGCTGGGGAGAGGGAAAGTTGTGTCTCAGCAGACCCACTCTCCTGGGCAACGACCAACTGCTCACGCCATCTGCCTGCCCTCTTCCTGTCCCAGGCGTCTTGGGTGGGAGTGCTCCCATCCACCAGCTCATCTGCCCTGCC
Source organism: Steatornis caripensis (assembly GCA_013398225.1). Lineage (NCBI taxonomy): Eukaryota > Metazoa > Chordata > Aves > Caprimulgiformes > Steatornithidae > Steatornis > Steatornis caripensis. The sequence goes on along the minus strand of VZSC01000698.1, from coordinate 70,578 downwards.
AGGTAGGTTTCCGGTAATGTCAGTGTTGGTTCTAGAGAAACACAAGCTCATCTATCATATTTTTATTCTCCTGCCGCAATGGTAGATCTGTTCGAGTGTGACATGTGGATGTGGCGGGACCTTGCTGTTACTTGGAANAGCTCATCTGCCCTGCCAGGTAGGTTTCCGGTAATGTCAGTGTTGGTTCTAGAGAAACACAAGCTCATCTATCATATTTTTATTCTCCTGCCGCAATGGTAGATCTGTTCAAGTGTGACATGTGGATGTGGCAGGACCTTGCTGTTACTTGGAAGCTCCTTGCAACAGGAGCCGCTCCTCAGCTCTCCTTTTTCAGGGATGCTCTGAAATTAAACGCACTGTTTCCAGGACAGCCAGTAAAATGTCTCCTTTTTATGGCCATGCCTAAAATACCAGTGAATATTTATGAACCAATTTGCCATGGCTTCTCCTATGATGGGGAAAAAAAGTGCTTTTCTTTTAATTGATGCAATAGCTCATTCCAGAATATGAGAACAAAGTCTATAAAGTAGTCAGTTTTTATAATTAGAAAATTATTTATTTGCAGCAGATATGTTTGCTAGCATGTGACGATTGTATACACCTGGGTTTTATTTTGAAGAAGTTATGCTAATTGTTCAAAATTGAGCAAAGGCTCTACTGTAAGAAAAATATATAGGTGAAGGTTGAGTTCTTTGTCGTGAGGAGTCTGAAGGTATGACTTACATTTGACCTTTTTCAATTGCAGAAGTTAATGTTTATTCTCAAGGTTTGCACTCAGAATGAGCAGTAGTTGCTAAAGAACATTTTGCAGATGTGTTTGCAGATCCTGTGATTTTTCTCTTTTCAAAAATTTTAGCTACACAGACATTTTTGGCAGATTGGCTAGGCACATCAGCTACCACTTCAGAAATGCATATTGTAAAATTTACATGGAGAGACATTTCTGGCAGCTGCTTTGCGGTTTGACTTTGAGCAGCCCCAGAAGTAGTATATGGAATCAGTTACCCCATCCAGACCACGTAAGCAAGAAACAAGTATTTTAGCCTAAGGTCGACTTGGATGATGGTGCTGCATTAAATTCAGTGATTGTGTGTATAGGAATGAATATATACACCCGCCCACATGCATAGATTATTTCATAGGATCAGAGGGGCTAAGAATTGAGGATACTCGTGGTTCTGTGACAAACCACTAAGAAATCTGCACTTCCCGCAGAATACATCTCTCCCACCTCAGCTGAGCCTGAGGAGCAGGCAGTTGCCTGTTAGTAAGCATTGCAAAGCCTTTGCAAAACCCTTCCAGGTTAATTTCAAAATGCCCACTCGTATTGGTTTGCTGGCAAATCTCTGATTTGCAGAGACCTGTAGTTAAGAGTTGTGTTCCGGCAAATGACTCTTACTATGCCATCTTCCTCACCTTCTTGCCAATATTGGCAGACTTCAGGCTCTGGGAATTCGGCCCTAACCTTGCAGGTACTGATCGGAAAAAAAAAAAACCCACACCTATTTTGGATCAAAGTATAGTTTTTCATCCAACTGAAACTCTTGCAAAGCTTTGAATGTAACTCTTTGCAAATTCAGAACTCAAAGGTCTCTTCGTGTTATATATTATATTGGAGATCAGTTGCTTTTCCACTGATTTTATCAAATTGAGTATATAGCACGTCTCAGCACTGCTGGATTTCAAAATGTCTCATGAAGAAGTTACCCCTCGAAAGCTTATTTTACAGCTGAGAAAACTAATATGCGGAAAGGAGAAGTAATGCACTTAGGATGTACTATATCCCAGGCAAGCAAAAACCTGTCAATGTTTATGAAGTATGCAAGGAAAAAGTTCTGCCTGCTCTCAAATCTACCTTGACCACACACCTAGGCTGATCTTCAGTATTTATGCTGAGTTGAAGACTCCATATGTTGATGGTCTTTCTTCTGCATTTTCCATAGCTCTCTGAATGCTTAGCTGGCATTGCGCACAAGTTCAGACTTTGTAAATACCTTTGGCCATGAAGATTGTAAACAGGGTTTGCTGGGGTTGCAAACTATTAGAAGTGTGCTGTGTGACAGCAGATGCTCCGTGGCGGCTCTGCCCCAGTGGTTTCTGAGGGCAGACATCGCCCTGGAGAGACCCACAGCAGGCAAAGCACAAATATTGAGGAGATTTTCATACATTTAAATTTGTGCTATGCTTCAGTTTTTTGGCTAATGAAAGTAGATTTTGCATCATTTACAGCTGCACTATTGCAGTTACCTTGAGGGTAGATGAGGGGATCAGGACTGATCCTATGAGGGGATCAGGACTGATCCTATGGGTTTTGCGGTGCAAGTCTGCATGCAACACTCTTGCTTCACAGATCAGCCTTCTCAGGCTGTCGCGCTGGTTGGGTTAACCAAAATATCCTTGTGCAGCGATATCACTGGACCAGCTATAGCAGGAGTTTTGCAACTGACTAACATGCTCTGCAGTGAAAGCTGGGGATGAGGAAGGGCAAAGAGAGGTTTATTTCCACGTAGCTGAACTAAACCATGCGCTGGCTGAACATTTTGTCGTCTGTTGGCCACAGGCCTGATTCCAGGCTTGCCCATGTCCCAAGCACCACTGTCAGCCTCTTGGCCAACTCAGCAGGAAGACTCAGGAATCAATGCAGAAACCAAGCAGTCTCTTCTGAAGCCACCTCCATCTTCCCTCTCCCTTTTCTCTTTCTCCCAGTCTCTTTCGGCCAAGATTTCTTGGTGCAGCTGTGTGGAAAAGCTTGCTGCTGACAGTGTTGTATCTATTCATTTCTTTTGTGAATACACAAGGAACTTGTGTCTCCAGGTGTTAATACTCCTGTTTTCAAAACTGCCACTAAACCCTTTTTAGAAAAGGCAAAGGTAAAAGTTTACGTCCACCATGCAGTCTCCTTTTTTTGCTTTTTAAAAAACGTACTTCATATTATTTTGCCCACCCAATGCAAGAGTTGAAAATACATTTGTCTGCGATATGGAGATAGGCATGCTTTGCAGGTTTAGCTGCCTGATTTATCAAAAGAGTTTGTAAAATTGTATGAATGAGTTATTTTGAAGATTCCTTGGCCAAGTAAAACAAAAAAAATCTCAAATTCCTTTGAAATGAGACGATTCCGCCTGCCCCCACCCCACCAAGGCAACCCAAAAGGTGAAACAAAAGCTTTAAATTGCCTATGGACAATTAAGCTGTTCCTTTGCATTTAAAATATTTTTAAAATAAATCAAACAAAATTTTTGAAGTGTTGGAAATTGGTAGTGTACTATTTGGAATGTCAAAAGGGATTTTTTTTTTTTTTTTTTACTTTTTCAGATGTGTTTGGCTTTTACTCACTTATTCCTTGCTTTGCGAGATGAATAATTTGGCCACAGGTGAAGCTAACCAGGCGCTGGAGCGACTGCCTCTGTAGATTTTGCTGTTTACCTCCTTCCAGGAAAAAGGTTTAGCTGGAAGATACAGCCCAGTTTTAGTGGAGTAATCTGACATGTTGCTTTTGTACGGATGGCAGAATTGGGGTCGGCATTTGCTTTTTTGCAGTGATACAGAATGGAGTGGGTGCCTAGAACCGAGACTGATACAAAGTACATGTAGATACTTTACATGTCTTTTGCCTTGTACTTCAAGGGTAATGGGAGTGGAGGGTCTCAGTGATAATGATTGCTTTAGTAGCTGAGAAGGCCAAACCCAAATTCCTCAACAGCTCTTTTTAATTAAGAAAGACAAGAGAAGTAAACTAGGGTCTAGTCGTAAACTTGAAAGGTTTAATTGCAACATAAGTACGACTGGGATCACTCTGCACCTGTGCCACAGAAATGAAGTAGGTTAGACTCCTCCCTGGTTGCCATTTGGTTTACCATTTGCCAGTATCTCTGGGTACATAGCCAATGCTTAGTCTAATGGCACTTTCATATATGTACATATATGTGCATTGGGCCATGTGTGAATGTAGACTCAGTCCCGTCTTGCCCCACTTTCCAGCTTGTGGATTAAGAGTTGGCCGTGCAAAAGGAGACTTGAGAAATTATTTGATTTCATATGTTGTAGAACTGAATTTTGTTGCAGAGGAGCCTCTTTTTCCTTAGGTTGATTGCTACCTGCCTGGTTAGTTTCTCAGAAGCCTCTTAAAGGATGCTAAGAATAAATGCAAATAGACGTGTCAGTATCTCTCCCACTGGAGATCCCTTCCTTCAAGGGACTGAGTTCTCTGACCTCAGTCCAGAAGTGTACTCAAGCCTGTAAATCATTGCTCTAAAATCAATAAATTGGCTCCTGTGCTTTAAAAGGTAAGCAAATGCTTTAAAAGGTAAGCCCTGCTGTATAGGGGCTAGAGTAATCATAATGTTGCAGGCGAGTGCTCCTAATATGGTGTAAAGCTGGTTAAAGTTGATTGCTAACCCCAATAGTTTTTGGATTACGTTCTGCATGGACGCACTTGGAAATGATGAGACTTTTGCAGTTGGACCCATATGGGCAGACATATGCTCCACCAAAGTCCTGTTGGCGTCAGTATTGTCCTTGCGTCTGTTTGCATGTAGCTGGGGGATATAGCCCATAACTTGCTGTGCCCTTATCTTACAGGTAAACAAACAAGCACAAGTTCTTTTCCTCAGTGATTTGATACATTAACTTACAGGTATGTGCAGAAGCAGTGGGGAAGAGGAGTGCTGTCAGGCAGTGGCTGTGCCTTTGTTGCAGATGGTGTTTACAGTTAGTGTCACGTTTGTGAAAACTCCCCTTGAGGCTGAGCCACAAAACAAAGCCCAGCTTGCAAGGGTGAAAAGCGTAGATCGTGAGAATTTATGCTGCGAGCAGTAATTTGCCCCATTCTGCCCTCAGTGAAATGCAACACAGTGCGGTGAACCACGCGTCACCAGCACACTGCAGCTTTCCTCCGACACATAGGATGTGGGCAGGAGCCTGTACCTGAAGCTTCGTGGAAGCAAACAGCATAGCAGAAGCAGTGAGAGCACACGGACCATAATCTCAGTGACTCTGCTGGTGAGCAGCAGCCTGCCCGAGCACTCCCTGCTTGGGATGGGGCTCTAAGCACTAGTGCTCTCTGAGGTAGTGCGCAGAGGTTTTGGTGTATTTACTAGAAAAGTTTAGTGCAGTTCTGCTGTTTTTCTCTGGGCAAGTTATTTCTCCTGGGTGCTTATTTTTCCATCTCTAACTGTCTTGTCTAGTCAAAAATGTGCCATCTTCAGTGCAGGGACAGCAGCTGTTCCTTGAAGTTTGCGCAGTAGCTGGCATGGTGGAGGTTCCCGCTGGGCTTGTGCTTGTAGATATTTTGGCAATACCAAGAGCTAAGTTATAGATCAAGACACGGGAGATTAACAGTTTGTTTGCTCAGACCTACTGTTATTTATTTGCAGGCAAGGGCAAGCCAGAAAATCAGAGTAGTGTAATGTAGAGATGAACCTGCTGGAATTCAGTGAATCTGTGGGTTCACAGCTTGCGTGGAAAATCTGATCCTGCTGGTATTGTGTTTTTTCTTTTTTGGGGTCACACTTAATTTTGCTTGAGTGGCTAACTGTCGCATTGCACGCAGTCCTTAGGGATTTGCTAACAAAAGCAATGGATATTGCAAATAATTGTTATCCTATGGCCAGAGGCTGTTTTGTATAACAGAATGCAAGCACAGACACAGGTACTTATAGGGAGTATGACACAGGGTACCGTTCGTCTAGTGAGCTACATTAACTTGACCATACGTGCTTCCAGCCTGCTCTACGCGTGAAGGCTTAACCTACCTCCTGCTTTGGTTTGCATTCAGCACAGAGCAGTTGTGCACGGTCTATTTGCGTAGCCCAGCTGATGATCAGTAACTTGAACATTTATTGTTATCTTCCTATATCTTGAGCCCCATCACTCATGTCTGCGGGTACTTTTGGCTGGAAATAACAGCTGTAAGCCTGCTGTCCTTGGAAAGGCCAGGCTCGTTATACTCAGTGGGGAAAATGATCATGTTGCCACCTGACTCAGGTGAAGAAATCATTCTGATGCAATCACAAAGAAGAATCTCTCTAGTGGACTATCTTGAGTTGATGTTACTTGACTGTTTTCATTATTTGTACGAACTCTCCTGAGCAGCCCTGTGCTGGACCACTGCATCACGCAATCTGGAGCTGTGACATGCCCTGCATCCCTCCGTTAAAGTGGGTGGTTAGGTTAGAGGTCAGTGATTGCAACAAACGGGCTACTATTTAACTTTTTCAGCTCTCCATTTTAGCTGATATTTGTTTCCACTAATACAAACACGTGTGTGTGTGTATGCATACCAAGAGTTAAGTGAGTTCCAATTTTTTTTAATAGGGGTTTGAATTTGTACCAAGTGCAAGTTTGTACCAGCTACAGTATTGATGTTCCTGCCCTGGACTACAGGAAGTCAACGCTTCTCACGAAAATATTCCCATGTGAAAATGAATACATTTGTCACAAAGGTTACGTTTTGCAGTTCTGCAAAGTACAGTTTTCTAGGTAGAGAGATGAGAAAAGGCTGGTTTTTTCTTTTGGTCTTAAGCCAAAGCTATTGTTTTGGGGTTTTTTTTTCTGAAAATAATAGTAACAAAACAGTTAACAGTTAATCATATGCTTCATTGCTTCACAGTTCACTGTGAATCTTAGCTTTCAAGAAAATTCAGTTTTTCTGCAAGGATGTATAGACACTTTGGATTCAGCAGAATCCTGAACATAATGCTATGTAGTCATTCTAAGTGAAGACCCTCTATAATGTTTTGCTGGCAAGGGAATCTCTCTAGATGCTGCTTTTCAATGTGAGGCAAGACCTACAGTCATGTGCCAAAGGAATCTCACTATCAACACTAACGAGTTTTTACATCAGTGTTTTAGTTGTATATTAGCTATACAAAGATCTCACAAAGTGGAATTGCAGCAGACTACATCACCATAACTGGCCATAGTAAGGGCTATGACTTGAGTTGCATCCATTTCGGTCTTGAAGCAGTAAAGCTCTCTTTAGAGCAACCGACAAATTCTCCAGAATGATCTCTTGGCCTGCCCATGGGTCTGCATTAACTCTCATTCACGTCAGCAGGATTGACGGGCAGGGGCTGAGAGCAGGAGGATTATACTCGGTTTTTCCCTAGCACTATTCGGGACCTCCCTGATGTCATGAAAACCACACACCAGCTTGCAACACGTGTCTTCAGTGGCTTAGCTCTGTGGGGATGAGAAGCCTTTCACCCCTCTCAGAATAACGTTTTCCAGGTCCTGCAGTACCTCCCTGCAGACACCTCAGCTGGCTTTGGGCATCTACACCACTCCAGTGTAAACCCTTGCTCATCATGCTGGCCAAAGAGAAACGCTTTCGAAAGCCCACCTCCCGAAAGCTGTCGAGCCTGTTCATGTGATTCCATGGATTAACTTAGTTCAAAAGCATAAAATACTTTCCTCCTCTATATCACCTTTGTCATTTGGTGGCTGAGTGACTTGTTCTCTTTCTTTTTTTTTTTTGTCTCCAATAAAATGCAGAAGCCTCAGATTACCAAAACAGCTGCACATGCTTTGTCTGGGTTAATGCATTTAAGTCAGGCTTCAGGGTCTGGGTAAATGCCAAGATCCTGGATCAGCTGCTTTACCGGAATTATGGCGCTGTAATGGAGCCCTGCATTATTGTGTTGCAATTATTTTGGCTTGCAGCTGGCTGTTCCCTCTATATTTTTACTGAAGTGACATAAAAGGATTTTGTCTTAAAAACAGAGTTTTCTTCTCTGAATCTTAGAGAAACTTTGAGTCATATACCGTGTCTATAAGAGGTGCCCCTTTGTTTATGTTCAGATTTATCTTCAAGGAGAAGAGCAAGTAATTTTTGTCATAGTTTTTTGAAGAACAGGAACGGTGCTGAACAGTCTCAAAACAAAAAATAAAAGTGCATTGAAAAGGGAATAAAGTAAGTTATTAAAGTCTAATATAATAACATGGTTTTAGGTTCTCAGCAAGAACAGCTTTATTTTCAGCATCAAGCCGCTTACTAGTAGCAAGCTGTTCTTAAAGCTGTCCCTATAATCTGGAAATCCTTTGTGTAGGGAAGTAAAAGAATAGATCCAGTTTTCAAACTGAAGAAAGACATTTCCCCAACCTTGAATCTCCTATATTTGTATCCATTCAAGCTCTTTTGGATGCCTATTTATATACATTTTTTGTCAAATAACAGCGCTCTCAGGTTCTCAAGTTGATACCGAAAAGTAAACTGAATGCAGTAATTTATCTTTGGACTGTTCAACTGTGCCCTTCTTCATGTTCTTGTTAATAATGCCAGGTCTCCCAGGAGCGCTCTCATGCAATTTTATCACATAAGCTTTTTGTTTGACCTTACCTGGTGTTCCCCTGGAACACCGGGGGGGGGGGGGGGGGGGGGG